>OZ038484.1:105836632-106119132 GCA_964036315.1 Acanthosepion esculentum
TATGATGTATTACTTACACCTATTATTGAAGGACTGCAGAATTTGACTTGAGCAGAAGAGGAATTATCAACCTAAATGCTTGGGCTTTCTCGAATATCAAATATTATCTTACCTGTTGTCATTTTACCATGCTAATTATTATTATTATTAATAATAATAGCTATTCATAAAAAGATTGTTTTGGATATATGATGTGTTACTTAAGTTTGGTAATTTAACCCTTAAAAAAAATGACTTACCCTCATACTTACTTTCTACCATCTATTTCATAGTAGCTTGCTTGGGCTGTCTGCACACCAATTTAGAAAATATATTATTCAGGAAAGGTAATGGCAAAAAAATCAGAACTATATTTAATTTGTGTGCACTGTTCAAATTCCTTAAACTTATCTTTTGGGCAGCACCTTGTATAAAAAGAAATTACCATATTTACTGATTTAGAAGATATTTACTTTATGAGCATTCTGTTTTTTGCTTTGTTTTGATAACTGCTCATTGCAAGTCTTTCTAAGATGTCTGGCTTTAGTCGTTAGTGTTCAGTCGTGTACCTCTAATACTAGTGCATGGGACACAGTCATATTTATTTTCATTTAGTCTTTCTTTTTTTTCTTTATATTCAAATAAAAGTATGTTATATAAATTGGCAAAGACAATAATACAGTGTTTATTTCTTTGTATTGATTCTTTTAGTTCTATGTGCATGATAGATATTTAAATCTCTTTTCTCTTCATTTTGTAAGATGAACTTTAAGCTTGAGAGATTCCAGGCATAGAGCCAATAACAAGACTGGTTCTCATTTATTTCCTTAGTTCATCATTAATTTCTTATAAAGATGCAATTCCTGTCATTCTTTCTCACTTCTATACAAGAGGGTGATGAAAAGTTTTCAGCTTAATCAAGAAGATATTAAAAGTAAATTTTATGTTTGATCAGATTTAGGGTTGGTCAAGTCAAACCAAGAATTTGTTTTTCAGCAACCTTCTTATATCTCAATTGATGTTGAATATCATCAATTGAAATGTGATACATGCAACTATCTGGAATGAAAAGGGATGATGAAATACATAAGCACATATTTTATATAGTTAGCTGGCTTAATTAAATATGGGAACAATTCTTCACCTTCTGATTTTTTTAAAAAATTTTTTTTAAATTTATTTTTTTTACTTGTAGCAAACTTCATTTATAATTTCATTATATTTGCTAGATGTATAATAATAGTTAAACTAATTCTATTTTAAAACTTCTATCATATCCCTGCAGCATGTGGCTGATCATAGCTTTACAAATTTCAATCCTTCGTAGCTCTAAACAATATCTGCCCCTTTTGCTCTCACGTGCAGTCCCTTTTCTACTGTTCATTTTCACAAGTTTATGAGGTAGGTTACTTGCTGTTTGCCTCTCTTTCTTTCAGAATGTCCTGTGAGTGTCAAATTCTCTGAGACCTCTTTACTCGTTATGTCTCCCAGTGGTTTCAACCCTTTCTGATTCTAAGTAGGAGTATCTTTTTGTTCTCCTTTTCTTTAATGCTTCCTTATTACTATCATGTTCTGTTCATGGTATTCTCAGCATCCTTCTGTAGAACTAAATCTCTGTTGTCTCAAGTCTCCTCTTAATTTCTGAGGAAATTGTCCAGCATTCACTTCCGTGTAAGAGGATTGGTATTACATATTAATTCAGCACTCTGCTTAGTTTCTAATTAAATTTTCTTTTTTTTTTTTAATTAGCTTTTGAAAAGCATTTTTTACTATTACAACACTGCTCCAGAAAAAACCTGACTCCTTCAGCCATGCTGTATCATTACAAGAGTTGGATCAGACTAAAAATAGAGTAATGGTGCCATACCTGGCTGGATTTACCAAATCCTCATTTTCCAGCATTAACAGAGTTCAAAAGTGTTTATGTGGGTCATGGGGTGTTTGTCAATAATAAATTATTTAAACTTGTAATCCCATTCCCACAGAAAAAAATTTGCTCAACTCTTGCCACTGTATCACTATTTTTATGGCTGATGTTCAGACGAGCTACATTTCTTAGTTCCACCAATTCAGACTTTCACATTTAGAACCTGCCATGCCATGTATACAAGGTCAACTTATCTTCATTCCCTTTGTATTCCATTGCTAAGGAGGAAGTTCTGCTCAGGCAGCTTCTTCATCAGAACTATTACTTTGTAGAACACTCCTGGAACAATGCTTCCTTGATCACTATTATCTTAACAGTTAACCCTAGACTTGAAGCAGTTATCTAACCTACCTATCCTTATAATATGCACTTCTTACTTCCTCCCTTTACACACTTACAACAACCTCATTCAGTAAACTTTTACCGTAAATGCCTTTTGGGCCTTGTATTGGGTGAACAATAATATAGATAAAAAAAATGATTGTTTGAATTTTGGTGTCACATTTTCCATCATCAGTTATAATACTTCCCCGATAGAAAATTTTGTATTTGGTTAATTTTAATGCTTCTAATTTGTAGCTCATATTTTAGGCCATTTATCTTGCTTATAATGTACATTTTGTCTTCTTAGAATTGACAGTTTGTCCTTTGTTCTTACTTTCATTTATTACCTGGTCTAAGAGTTTTTGCCATCAACTCTGTATCTTCTACTGATCTTATATTGTTAAGATTGTGTCCACCAGTAGTAAATACATATCTTAAGATTGCCTGACTATATAAGCTGAATAGATCCAGTGAGAAGACACATCTTTGTCTTATGTCCCTTTCTGTTTTTGGGACACTTGCTCAGTTTATTTTCTGTCCATCGTGTGCCTTTTACAAGATTCTGCAGCTATTACCTACATAGTTAAGCGAGTTATGGGCGAGGGTTTAGCCTGAATACCCATCTCCCTGCTTTTAATTCTGTCAGCCACTATAACATGCTGGTGATAAGATATTTTGTAAAATGTCTGATGATTAACCAATGTAGGGAGAAGTTGATTTCCCAACGGCATTACTACAAAATAAATATAATTTTAACTGGACTGAGTCTGAAAATTTCATTTTTCTGGCTGATAACTGTTAAGCCACTTCATACTGTCAACCAACTGCTTAGGAAAAGTATGAATGCACTCTATATATCCTGTTGCCAATAGCTTGTCATTGGTATGCCACAATGGCTAATGGAAAAAAAAAGATTAGGCAAGTGAACTCTTTGGGCAAACCACTCTTATTTAACTACAATATCGGTGAAAGGCTCTTAATTCCATAGTGAACCTCGATTCATTATCAAGAAATGGGTCTCATCAAGTGGTTTCTATTATTTATTGATTCTGGGATTGAACTCATTAAAAGAAAAATGATGGTCAGGTGACAGCAAGTCTCCTTATTATTTTTATATTGATTTTCATGCTTTGCATTTTCTCACTTCTACTTTCCCTTCTTTTTCACTATCTTCTTTCTTGCTCTCTTCTTTATTTACTTTCTTCTTGCTCTCTTCTTTATTTACTTTCTTCTTGCTCTCTTCTTTATTTACTTTCTTCTTGCTCTCTTCTTTATTTACTTTCTTCTTGCTCTCTTCTTTATTTACTTTCTTCTTGCTCTCTTCTTTATTTACTTTCTTCTTGCTCTCTTCTTTATTTACTTTCTTCTTGCTCTCTTCTTTATTTACTTTCTTCTTGCTCTCTTCTTTATTTACTTTCTTCTTGCTCTCTTCTTTATTTACTTTCTTCTTGCTCTCTCCCCCTTTCTTTCCGTCCACTTTGCTCTCTCCCCCTTTCTTTCCGTCCACTTTGCTCTCTCCCCCTTTCTTTCCGTCCACTTTGCTCTCCTCCTCTTGCTTTCTTTTTCCTCTTTTTTTTTATTTTATTCACTTATTTTTCTTGCAAACCTCCTAATGAAGGTGAATGATCAGAAAATTTTGACCCTCCCTATCATGTTCTAATCTTTGTGTATTTAGGCAATCCATTAATTTACATAGTTTGAATGTTGATTTTTTTGTTTGAAGCCAGGCAGTTTGATATTACTATGATAGTAAACCAAAATTCATTGACTATTTGGCAAGTTTTCTCTTTGTTGAAAAATATTTTAAATTTTTTTATTGATTGCTTTTAGCTATCATCAGATATCAACTGACACTTGACAATTACTGTGCAACTGGTTTAAAGAATTTTCTACAATACTATTATATTATCCTTATCACTGAGTGTTTCATGCTTGTTTAAGCTGAGCTTAGTAAATACTTGAAGATTTATAAAAGGATTCACATGGACACTGTGAACATTTTACTTTGGATTCATTTCTAATGTTATATTTTTATTTATGGATATACTTACAGTTCAGTACATGTTCATCTTGCATTGTCTCCATTACTTATAAAGTTGGATTGTCTCTTGTCTAATTGACAGTTAGGAACTTTATTTGGACTCCATCAGGAGTCAAAATGGAAGTCTTCCCAGATAATAGATCTTGAGCTTGGGCTAATACAAAATTTTTCAAATTATTATATCTATTCTAAAAGCAACTTATTTCTTAATCTAAAAAAAAAAATCTTTCATCCCTACTAGTGACAGGCTTTTAATAAACGGAGCCTGCCTCTGCATACACAAACTAACAAAAAATAAACAAAACTTAAAATGTTTTTGTTTTAAACTGGTGAATAAAACCCAAATGAAAAATAAAAGTTGAAGAACTTAGATATTTTTGTTATTTATCTCTAAATATGAAAAACATTAAGATCTAATTGTAATAATTAATTTTGCTTTAAGAAACAAATCAAGAAAATGTTTTTTCTGCCAATTTTTGGTTAAAAAAACTTGAATATACCTTTTTAACAGATAAGATTTATGTGTTTTTTCCTTATCATGCAACTCAAATGGAAACACAAGTGAGAATTTGAAAAAATGATAAACAAACAGAAAATTTAGTCATAACACAAAGTAGATAATTGTAAATAAGTTTTTTTTAATGAAGATTTGAAAAACTTTTTTGATTGGGAATAATCGGAATGTGCCAATATTCTTCATGTAGAAAATGAATTTAAAGTATGATCAAAGTTACTCTAAGCATGAAAATGAAATGATAAGAACATTTCTGATTTAAAATTATTTAAATTTATTTAACCAAAATGTTTAAATAAAAATAAAGATGTATTTTTTTATAAATATTACAATAAAATTTAATTAGTTATCATATTTATTTATTTTTAAAACTTTAATATTTTAACTTTTTTTAATTATATTTCCTAGATATTTTGATATTGTTTTTTTTATGTGGCTACTAATTATAAATGATAAAGTTGAGAAAAAGAAAGAAAAGCAGCATTCTATTTTTGGGACAGTTAAAAAAAATTCCAGGACAATGGTGAAAAAGTTAGTGTGGAGCCCTAGGCACCATCCTTCAAATGTGAAAAGAACAAACTTGAAAACTTATTCCTATAAGTACAAACAAAGCTTTGAGTCCTATTGATGTTTTCCTGCTAATTTGATTAGGATATGCAGCAAGATATGAGGGAGAACTGTGTAAAAATAATGATTGCTGTCAGTCTTGCAAAAAATAGCATGTGAAGATGTTGACTTGGCATGAAGTTGTATTTATATTGTTCTGAATATAAATTCTGTAGACACAGAAATTTGCAAATGTTTTCAATCTTTCCATTTTAGTGTTGAAGTTAAAGATGAAAAATTGTCCCCTTTCCTAATGCAACAGATGGAATTAGCTATATACATTTTTTCCTACTAAAATTTGATATCAGCTAAGAATTTTAAGTGTCTGTGGGTTGGAGAATAAGAAAAATGATAGTTTCTTAGTTTCTCCAAAGACTGTGTCAGTTTGCACATAGGGTTTTAATTTCTATCTGGATTTCATTATGTATGTTTTTGCCTGAGGTTTTTGAAAACTAAAGCAGATTAGGTCAGCAGATAGACTGACTTGATTATGTTAAAGCTCATTCTCTGTTGTTATTTTATTCCCCCCCCCCCAGCTCTGAATTCCAGTCTCTAAGAAACTCTTTCTGATAAGAGAGAGACTTAACCTCAGTATTTCAGGAGATAAATCCCTCCCCACCTACCAATATTGCCAAATCTCAATACACAGTAGATTTCACTTGTATTACTTTTATTAAATCAAACAAATAAAAATATGAACATCAACAATATTAAAAAAATTAATTTACACTTGGCACTTCCTTCTTTCGTTCCTTGACCAGTTTCCATGAAATGAATGCAATAAAACTCAAGAGGCCCTTTTTCCTCATGTTTGCAATCAGTGGTACTTTGATGTTAGTTTGTTACCATTGTACTAACTCGGTTCCATACAGTGTTGATAACCTTGTCCCATCTCTTCAACTTGGTGTTTGTAATATCAAATTCCAAATACAAAGAAACACAGGCTTGTCAGACCTTACCATTCAAAAGTTTCATTTAATTATTGCAGGGTGCCTACCACAAACAGTAAGCAAGCTTGTCTCAAAGGTTTGTACTAGTGAGTTTGTGTGTTGTAGCTTTATACTTGACTGATAGGATAAGTAATTATTTACTTGGTTACTGACTGTTATATGCAGCAAATATTGAATATGTCTTCCTCTTTCTTAGAAAGAATAGTGTTCAGGACTATCACACCCTTTGATTGTCGTAAATGGATTGGACTATCATAAACCTGTACAAGTTGATAAACTTCCATGTGGAATGAAATCATCTGAAGAATAGATAAGGAAAAGTTAATTTGCATTTTCCAGTTCTTGTTTGTTAACCAATATTAACATCGTTACAATTCAACCTGACTTGACATACAATTTCAATTACTGTGAGTTTTTGAGTGAGTAAAGATTCAACTTCCAGCAGAATACTAAAACTAAGCATCAAAGATAAGTTTTACAAACTTAGGCAAATGTGCAAGACTTACCATAGAGCAATGTTTAGCCAAGTCATTCACAAGCAATTATTAATGAGTTCACTTCTGTTTGAGTGCTCCACTGTTGTGACTTGTATCAGTCTAGGCTAAGTTTTGTAAATATGTCTATATGATTTTTGCACAAAAGGCTATCTTTTGTTTAATATTCTCATGAGATAAATATGACTTTAATACACCTGAAACTACTTTGTAGAGTAAAATCATCATTTTATATTCATACTTTTGATCAATTTAATTTTTAATAAAATTTGTTACAGCTATGTAAAAACTATTTAAGCTTAGTTTTGTATTAAACAGTGGCAAATTGGTCTGACAAATTTTTTTATGTGTTTGCTTTGAAGAGTTCATGTTTTTAATTGAACCTGAACAGCAACTTTTGACACTGGTAAGAAATGCACAACTATGCCAGCTATCTCGCAGAATTCTACTACTTAAGAAACATTCTTAAACTCTTCATATAAAGTAAATTGAACAAACAGATCTCAGAAGTGATTGTGAATGAGTGAACTCATGCCAGGCTGCTTTACTATTGTGGCCTCATGCCAGATGATACTGAATCTAGTAAATATATCCAAATGATCTCAATGGTGTCAGTTTTTAATCTTGTTTTTTAAAATTTGATATTCTGTTGATTTGAATTTCTAATCTGCATAAAATCTATGGCAGCTATTTCAACACTATTAAGAAACCTATTGCTTTTACAAGTTGCTTTTGTGACTTGTTAAATCACTGTTGTTAAAATGACTGCTTAAAATATATGTACATTAACCATACTTGCATTTCATCGGCATTTTTATTTTAAAAATCACTTATATGTATAAAACTTACTTTGGTACAAAGCCACTAGTGTGGATCAACTATAAGAATTAAACTTACTGCAATAGTTAGTTTTGAAACTTGCTTACTAATCAATGCTCCATAGTGAGGTGCTTCTAACTCAGCTCAGTATAGCACAAGGTCAAAAGTTAAAAGCACTTTGGCAATCTTGCTTGTACATATCAAAGAACATTAATATTAATATGGCATCTAAAATATTATAAATAGTGAGTCTAGCACAAGGCCACAAATGTGGGGATACTTAATGGGAATCCAACTCATTATATCTAAGATTTATTTACTGTTGTTTCCCAGTTAGGTGCCCTTTTGAGCTTAGCTTAGAACAAGGCCACACAATTGTGAATCTAATCACTATTCTATGGCAAGGCACTAATGCTTTTACCTAAAATTTTATATGAAATTGATAACTTCACTAAAGGGAAAAAAAAAACTGCTATTCCTTTGGGAGTAATATCATGTTGAATGAATATGAAAATTTAGTTAGTGGATTAGTACTCAATTAGTTCAAGATACTTGGCTTAAGAATTTTATTATAAAAAATGTGTAACTTGTTGTGAATTGAGAGGAAATCTCTGAAGTTATAAAATGTAAGATCAGTCACAATATTTTGAATTTTAATAACAAAGGATCAAATAAATTTCATATGATTTTACAAGCATAAATTAAATGTGTTTTTGTCTGGTGAAGGTATTTGATATTCAAAGAAGTCATCACTATCTCTTGTATTAAAAGAGTGTTAAAATCTTGATTCTTGAATTTGAGAATATGTAACCTAAATTACATATGGATATAATGAAATTTTCAAAGGTGAAATATTTTTTAAAATTAGCCTGATGTCAGACTTTATTTATTGCCTAATGTTCTTGAATAGTATTTTCCAATGGAGAGAGTTTAATCATCATTGGAAACTCCATAATTGCAACTTTGTATCAAACTTGGCTTAATCAAACAAATATCTGGTATACCCGAATGCCCAGAATGACCTTATACAGCCATTGCTAAACTTGAGAGATGAAACATGACTTTAGATTATATACAGTAGAATCAATGACAACCGAACTAAGAAGGCCTCCTGGATATGAGGAATTGGTTACAAAGTACAGATGTGAGGGGTTATATTTAGATTAAAATAAAAGAACTGAAATCAGGTTTAACATTTACTTTCGATGTTTTATAGTAAACAAAATAAGCTAATGGTGAGTGAAATATAACTGAATTGATTTTAAGGAAAAAGAAATAAATTATGTAAAGTTAATGAAAATTAATTAAATGAAATATGCCACATATGCAAAACAAATAATGTAACAAGGATTTTTTTAATCACTGTTGCATTCTTTCTTTCATGTCATTCTCAACCTTTTCTGTATTTTGTTTTGCTTTTGTTCTTGAAATCTTTTAGCTGTAAGACACTTTTAACTCTGTATGCGTTATTGCAATCATCATAGCTGAATGCTGGCTTTCTTTCCATAAAACTGACAACCTTTTCAATAGCTTTTTCAATTTCAGTTCAGGTTTCATCACAATCATGTTTTTTATTTCCTTGTTCATTGTGGCAGTTTGAACGCTGGAGAATAGTTTCTTTGTAAAATTTTATGTCATACCATGTTGACTTTCCTATGTCGAACTCAGCCATTAGTTACAATGAACTTTCACCAGCATCTAGTCTGTTTAAAATTTCCACTTTTTGTGATAACTCCAAAGTTGCTCTTTTCCACTTATTTCCAAGAGCAATTATCTGAAGTAAATTTCTTGAAAAACAGAAACTTAAAATCAGTTACATATCACTCAAATAGTTCAAATATACACATCAAAATCATGTCTGGATATACTGTATTCAGTTTTAAAGGGAAAAGAAGTCAACTTTCTGGATTTAAATCCTTTTTGATATGCCATATTCTTTAAGGAGGTGCATTATTATAGCTCTTCCCAACTTCTTGGTTTTTGTTGCTCAAAGTAATTCTTATTAAGAACTACAAAGGACAGGAAATTGTGGAGAGCCATCATCCTGAAGGGACACAGCACAAATTTGAAGAAACTCTGGCCTCTTTACTAGACCACTTTGTTCTTTTCTTCTACCATCCATTTACATAAACTCATTAAGTAGGCTACTCACTGTTTCCCTCTGCTTCTCTTGCTTTCAGTATGACATGTGAGTGTTAAATTCTGCAAGCCTTCTTTCTGTCCAAGAAATTTCAACTGTTTCTCTATTCTTCTTACAATTCCCTCATTATTCACATTTTCTGTCCATGGTATTCTCAGCATTTATTGGGAGAACCACATCTGTCATTTCAAGTCTTTCCTTTATCAATGAGGAGGTTGTTCAACATTCACTAACATGAATAAGTGAATACCGAATTTAGTTTACATACTTCAAATTCTGTTGAATTTAAGCAGCCTGTAGCACATTCATTCTGCCTTTCAAATCAGAATTTCAATTTTTTAAATTATTTAACCAGTATCCTACCAAAATATAATTAAGCTTAGGTATTTAATTTCTATTCTTATATTATGTTGGTTATGTTTGATCATGGAAATTAACAATGGTTTGGGAGGAAAAGCTACCACCCTAAAGCAGCATCAAGGGTTGAACTTGATTTTCAGGTCCAGTGTGAAAAATAATTTTTGCTAATACACTGTTTAATTTTTCCAAAAATAAATACTGCAGCTAAGTGCCCATAATTTGATTTTTCTCTTTACCCACTGCTTTAAGTCTGAAGAAAGCAAGAAGGTTGAGATGTTGTGGAGAGACTAAACCTTGCATGCGTGTCTTCTGCTTATCCTCAACTAGTTGCTGTGCTGGGGAAATTCATTACTTTAAACTTGTTAACCTTAATTACAAGTCTATTAATAGAATTAAATATGAAAAGGAAGGGAGAAGGGCATGGGTAAAAGAAAAGATGGGTAGGTATGACCTGATCTTTGTGTGCAACTCTCACAAACATAATGTTGCTCTAATTGTTAGGCCCTGAAGATGAGGGTCTGGAGAGAATTTACTTTTTTTTCTTTCTCTCTCTCTCCACACTTAATTTGTAAGCTACAGTTTTTAATGTGTCACTTGCTGAGCAATTCTATAGATATGTGTATGTGAATAAATGTGATTTTGAAATAAGCCTAGGACTATTTTAATATGTGTGGTGAGTTGGTCAAATTGTTAACCATATAGTTAGTGGAATCTTTCAAAGACAGTTTGCATTCAATTTGCTTGAATTCTCTTGGGGAAAGGCATTAATCCATTTCTGATAATATACTGCAGGTACTATTTAATCCACTTGCAATATGTTACTTGGAAAGAATAGAGAGACCATCTCTATTACTCTGAGAAGACCTTAATGCAATATTGTTATGATCACTCAATCATGTGGTAATTTGATTTATGCATGTATAGGTATAAACATGGATACACATGTCTTCACACCAGGTATAAATTGATTTTCGCCTAATTGATCAGATAAATCGATATGAACTTTTAAAACTTAACAGTTTGATGGAAGTGGTGCTGTGTGATTTTGATAGAGGAGTGATTGACTTATCTATTGAATATAGAGAATAACCAGAATTAACAAATGAATTTTGGGGATCAATTTATGTCATCATGTGTGTATTTGAAAATATGGTTAGAAGAAAAGCCGCACTTTTAAGTGAATTTCAAAGCAATATTCAGGTATGTGTACATAGATTTATTGAGCCATATATGTGCCATTTCGTTCCACTACTGTTTTCCAACTTTGAGGCAGCTTCATGATTTGGTCCTCTCAGAACTTGACATTTTTCTTGGTGATGAACTGTTTTAAGTTGTTTTTACAGGCTTCCAGAGAATTAAAAAGTTCTTTGAATGAAGAGGATTTTGTAGGGATCAAAATAAGAGGTAACCAAAGGTACAAGATTTAATGAGTATATCATGTGTAGTAGGACATTCCAACCAAGCTGTACCAATTTCTACTAGTTCTGCAAAGACACACACAAGGTCTGGCATTATTCTGATAACAATCTTCTGTTTTTACAGTTCTGGACACTTTTCAGTGACTGCTCTCTTTTAATTGGTCCAATTGGGAAAAGTGCTTCTTTGACTTTGCAAAAGGAACTTGTAATACACAGTGCCTTTCCAATCCCACCAAATTATGGTGATCTTTATTTAAGGACATGTCATCATGCATGTCTTACTCAAAACTGGAGGCTTATCTCAGATCTCATTGCTCCACTGAGAGTGATTTTGCTTTTTTCTTTGCCATGTACCAGATACACTGTATCACTTTCTTCATATACAAACTGGTTTTTGGAGTGATTAATAGTGGCTTGTTTTATTTTCCACAATATCTTTTTCACTCCAAATTGCTGTAAATGATCCATTTTTCATTGTCCATGACAGTTCTTTCTTAAAATAAAATGTGTTGTTTTCGTTGCATTTTAGCATAAACTTTCATCCTGTATTTTGCTGCTTATAAGATGCATTTTTTCCTGTAAAATATCTACAAAAACTGCCCTGCATCCTATAAATCAAAGCATAAATTTGGTACTTCTTTGGTACTTTGCGATAAATTTATAATGATTAGTCAGGTTTTCATGCTGAAATATACTATTCTGTGGGTAATATTGGGTATAATGAGGATGGCTACAGAGTACAAGGAAAAAAACTTTTTTCCAATTTCTTCCTTGAAATTTTTTTGGGGGCATCTAATGCATTATACTGTCTTATAAGTAGTGAAATGCAGTAAAGGAATAGAGCCCATTAAATTCATCCTATTAAATTGTGAGGCATCCAAATATTGTATCACTTTGCGTATCCAAGTGTTTTCAAATACCTTATAATGCTCATATGAGATATATGTCTGTGATATCATATGTTATGTGACCCAGATTATTTTTAATCAGCATTTTAAATTGGTCATCAATGACTGAAGACTGGCAAAATGATCTTAGTCTTCTATATCAAAATTTCCATTCTGAACAGTGCTATTGCCTATGGCACCATCGACATAAATGACAGGTATCTCTTAGCGTTTGTACAGCATTTTTTCCTTTCTGGAAATAAAAGTGCAAATGATGAAAATGCATCTCATTTTCTTCCATTTTTCACTTTCTACATAAAAAAAAAGTAGAATTCACAATCCACAGATGAATTTTATACAAAGATGCGTTGAACTGTCACCATTCAAAATGTGTGCACACACACACACACACACACACACACACACACACAATTATATATATATATATATATATATAACCTGGCATCCTATACCATTTAGTTTCATGGGAAATTTGTAGTTTAAAAATGTATAAAATATATATAAAATATCACACTAGCGAGGTTTTGACTGTTAGGTCTCCTCAGGCAGGTAGGATCCTACCTAACAACTGAAACCTGGGTAGTATGGTTGCTTGAATTTTGATGTCTCTAATTACATTTTGCTCTACAACCCAAATTTTCCAGATTTTGTATTGGGTTCTTTTTGGGATTGCACCTTCTTAAACGTGGTTGTTTACAGCCTCTTTTTACAATATATTATTTTATATTTTATATTGTATTCTAAATTGATATGTTATATAATATATATACATTTCATATATATATAATATTATTATATATAAGAAAATAAAAAAAGATAAATAAAAATGCCAAAATTAACCCGTGGTTCAATACAAATAACTCCCTGTATTTTAATATATCTTATATATGTTCCAAAAAAGGTAGACAGGATGACACATCTCATACATGAAAGCCCATATCAGCAAGCAGAAATTACATACCCACATCAAACCATTAACCTATATTTTTCACTTTTCCATCTTAGATTAGACCTGTTTCCTGATTTGTCAATATAGACAACACCCATTTAAAATTTTGAAATCTCATTCCCCCTCAAAATTAAACTCTTAAATATAATATTACTTTGCTTAAAAAAGTAATTTTTTTTTTTCTGAAATTATTCAACATCCCTTGAAAATGGAACAAAAATTTTAATTTTTATTTCCAAAGCATAGTAATTTCTGTGTTTAATAATATTATCACACACACACACACACACACACACACACACACGATGTGATGTGTAGATTGTCCCCATTTTATATTTTTAATTTCACACATATGCATTGTTTTTTGTTTTTTTTATTTTGTCAACTGCACAGTATAGTAGGATCAGTTGGACACTGTCTGTGAGGAAAAAGCACCATGACGCAATTCACTCAGCCAGAAATTTGGAATTGGCCTGCTGTACTGCATGGCATTTGTGCCAAAATCTCCAATAAGAATATTTCAGTTTTGGGGTATCAAGCCGAGTGCAGTGCAGAGAATTCAGAAAAGGCTGGATGAGTTTGATGGTGTTTACAAAGATACAGCTGCTTGGAAAACTCACTCTGATTGTTCTGATCAGAAAAGAACTCCCAAATTTGTTGGATAGGACCTCAGACTACACAAAGGCCTACATAATGTGCCTTGAAGAGATAGTGCTGCCCTGGATCAAGAAGGTGGCTGCTGGAAGACCCTATAGCTGGTAACAGGACCCTGCACCATGCTGCACAAGGAGAAGAATTCAGTCATGGCTGTCAGACAATTTCTGTAACTACATTACCCTTACATCTGGCCCCCTAACTCCCCAGTCTGCAACAACCTTGATTATTATGTGTGGGGTGCCGTTGAGTGAGAGACCACCAAAATTCCTTGTAATACCAAAGATGAACTGAAGACTAGGATTATGGCAGCATTCACCAACTTAAACATGGAGACTATCCAGAAGAGTTGCATGATATTCCAAAGTCATCTGGAGGCTGTGGTTGAAGCCAATGGCAATTTTATTGAATAAATTTACTCTTTAGTATTTCAAGATATTTTTGTGTAATTTTGGCAAATATATCTGTTAAAATGAGATGTCAGCGTTATTTTTATTCTGCGTAATCTAGATGACAATTTATCCATCACACTTTGTGTGTGTGTAATAAATATATACGCACACACACACACACACGAAATAAATTTCAGTTATTGTTAATGAAATCGCATGTTCAATCTCCTACCTATTGGAAAAGCTACAAACTTTGAATTTTACTTACTTTCAGAAAATTGAAAACAATATTCTCAGAACTCCAGCACTCTCTTCAGTATTCTTGTCTATTTTAACAGTGGGCCTTCCAATCTTTGTGACTATTACAAATGTTTATGGGGAGAATTATTTTTATATTGCACAATCTACTTTAGTTCCCTGGCAATGTCTTGATATTGTTTTCCTTACTAACATAATCCTATCATTTTCTTGACACATACTATTTACATATGATGAACATTTTCACCTTGATCAAAATATTGCTCTGTGAGCATCAGAATGTATTAACTGTGCACAAGAAAAAGTACAAAAATTATATATATGCATTGTATTTTATATATGTGGATTGAGTATTGTTAATAATAGTAATAATACTTTAAAGCATATTATTATTATATAATGGTTATCAGCTTTAATGGACAGTTAAAAGTGCAACTGAAATTCAGTTATACACAAATACCTTTGGGGAAAGGCATGAATACATTGCATTGTCAAATATCTTGACAAAATATCTTGTATGCCATGATGACTGTTATTTGCTAAACTTTGCTTAGATTGACACACAGGCTTCAGGTTATAAACAGTACCTGCTCTTGCTAAATACTGAAAAAAAAATAAATAAAAGGATCATCATGACTTGACCATAAGCAGGAACATATTATGGTTGTTAGAAAAAAAGTGAGGGTGTATAAGACTATGAATGAAGTGCTTTTCATAAAACTACTGTCTCTGTGGGTATATAAGACCCTTTCTTCATTTATCATTTAATATTACTGTATTATGGAATGAGGCAAAGTACATGTACTGATTGTCAAGTGTTTGTGTAAAATATCAGCCAAATACTTGAACATACAATATAAAACCCAAAAGCCAAGTCTAGAGATAAAAAAAATGATCAAATACTATACATATATCCAGTGATATAACATTTCAATCATCAATAATAACATACCAAATAATTCTTATTAACTTTAAATTGTTTAGTTAAATTCTGAGTAAAATAAGCTCAGAACTAATATATATATATATATATATATATATATATGTATATATATAGTGGGGGAAACAAATATTTGTACACATACAAATTTTTAATTTATTGTATTCCCAACTAATGAATAAACATACTTTTCATATAATTAACTGTACATAGATACATAACTAAATATGCATAGAAAACAGAAAAAAAATTTGGTTTAGTAGAAATAAATACCATTTATCCATTTTAATGGGTGAAAAAGTATTCATACAATACAAAATACTTTGTAGGATAGCCATTATTCACTTCTACAGCATCCAACCTCTTCTTGTACTTCTCAATTAATCATTAGCAAATTTTAGTTGGTATTTTGCTCCATTCTTCTTCACATATGTTCTTCAGATCTGGAATGTTTAATGGAGCCCTTAATTGGATTTGAATTTTTAAATAACGCCAGATTTTCGATTGGGTTTAAATCTGGGAACTGACTTGGCCATTTCAGGATATTTACATTATTTTTAGCAGGCCATTTCTTCGTAGGTTTTGCAATGTACTTTGGATTATTATCTTGTTAGAAAATCCAATCAGGTGGCAGTTCAAGATTTTCAACCTTAGTTAAATTTGCTTCCGAAATATTTTGATATGGGGTGGCATTCATTCTACCATCTATTACTGATATGTTGTCAGTACCTTTTGCAGAAAAACATCCCCAAACCATGATGCTGCCACCACCAAATTTCCCTGTTAGAACTATGTTCTTTTGTTTGAAGGTATCGTCATCGTTTCTCCATGCATGATTTCTAGAATAACAACCAAACAACTCAATTTTGGTTTTGTCTGTCCATAATATTCTTTCCCAATACGATTTTTCTTTATGTTCATGTTTCAACCTGTCATCTCTGTCTTTTCAATAGCAGTGGAGTTTCCAGAGGGGAGTGTGACTTTAGATTGTTCCTATGAATTTCATTGCTTACTGTCTGTTTACTGACACATATTCCTGATGAAAGCAAATTATCCTGCAACTCTTGATGAGTAACCATTGAATTTTGTTTATTTTACATATTAATTTCCTCAAAGATCTTACAGAAATCTTCCGTGGAGCACTTGTTGTTCTTTGGTTTTCAAGTTTTGAATTTTTTATACCATGCAATGCATGATCTAATGGCAGTAAATGGAATATTTGGGTTGTTGGGATTTTCCTGTAACTTTTACCTTCTTTCCAAAGCTTAACAATCGGTTCTTTTTGCAAATTTGTCAATTCTTTACCTCTTGACATGATGAAAACTGCCTTGCACAAATATCAATTACAGAATGTTCTGTTTGTATTTTTTTAGGCTAAAAATGACTACTGATAACATTATTAGAACATTCAAGAATATTCCACTAGAATAATCTAGAGTATTGAAGCAATTTAAAAGTTTTAAAATCTGAAATTTGCATTGTATGAATACTTTTTTCACCTATTAAGATGGATAAATAGGATTTATTTCTATTAAATGAAAATTTTTTCTATATTCTATGCATATTTAGTTGTTATGCATCTGTGTACAGTTATATGAAAAGTATTCATTAGTTGGAAATACAATAAATTAAAAATTTGTATGTGTACAAATATCCCCCCCCCCACTAATATAACCAGTTGTTGGTCAGAGTTTATTATGACCAAGGGTTGGTTGTATTAAAAAGATCTCTATACACAATCAAAAAAATTGAACAGAGTTTTAAATATTAAAAAATTAAGAATTACATCTACCACCTGACATGACATTAATGATAGAAACCATGGTAGTGGGTGTGTAAGTGGTTACTAATTATGTGTGTGTGTGTGTGTGTGTGTGTGTGTGTGTGTGCGTGCGCACATATGGTTAGAATGTTAGCATCCTGACCATATGACTAAGAGTTTGAGCATACTGACCTTGTTCAGCCACTGGTTATGCCAAATTTTGCATTTTCCTCAAAACTGTAAGTTTGGTCTGCTCAGTATAGTTGCAGTATAAACCCCAGTTCAGCTCTGTGGGTGTTGAAGAAAAACAAATGTACCCAAGCAGGTGTCTGAAGCAGTGATTAGTTTGCTACCCAGCAGATATGAAAACTTGGTAGCTTGGCATTATTACACACACACACACACACACACACACACACACACACACACACACATATATATAATATATATATATATATATACATCTCAAATACCTTAAATCAAATCAGTCACATGAACAGGGAGGTTTAAGGAGTGGTTATTCAACAGTAGATCATCTTCAAACAGACTGATGAAAAAAAAATGAAGCAGAACGATTTGTTTGGCTTTATTGACTTTGAAAAGGCATTTGACTCATTATAATATTCAGTTTTCTTTTTTTAACCTTTATAAAGCCAGAAGATTAATAAAAATTACACAAAAGCTATTAAGAATATCTACATTGGCAATAGTGCAATATTTCAATTCCAAAGACCTACAATAACTGGAGAATCAGTGAAATAAAGGAATACAGTTTCACCTAATTGATTTACAACATGCCTGCTAGAAAATGAATAGATAAAGAATAACTATAAATAGAGGATATGTGAACTATGTAAAATTTACTGGTGATATTTTACTCGTATCAGATTCATTGTAATGGAAAATGACCAGAATAGGAAAAATCAGAAAGTAGGTTTCAAAATAAACAGAACAAAGTAATTTTTTAATTGTGATGTTCTAAAAAAGATGGGGATGAGGGACTGGAAAAGTTCAGGAGTATGTCTGTTTAGAACAGGTAATAACATGAAAGAAAGATTATGAAAATGAAATAAAAGGGCACATTATGATAAATTGGAAAGCAATGAATAATAGTAGACATTAATAAAAATTAACTTGTCAATGTTTAAAACATCAAATTAACTGTGATTTTATAATGTCAACTTTGTTCTGTGGGTGTAAAACATAGAAATTAGCAAAATTGCTTCAAAACAAACTCAATACAGTATTAAATGGAAAGAGGAATGCAACAGTTAACTTTAATATATAAAATCAACATGAATTTCTGAAGAGATTGATAGAAAGGATATCCTAGAAGTGATTAACAGGTAGATGGGACACTTATTAAGGAAGGATAACAGATGAAGCAATAGGTTGGTTGATAGTGCCCAGCAGATAGTAAATTCAGTAAGAAAAAGACAAGATAGAAAAGTGACATAGGATTTGCTGGCAAAGAAATGGAACTGAATGTCAAAATCATGTTCTTAATAACAGGAATTGGATAAGGTTTTAGCTAGCTGTAGACTTGTAATGGTGACTGCTGATGTGTGCATGTACACAGAAGGGTGCTGAAATGTTCTTGACCCAATCCACTTACTAAAATTTGACCAAGTTACCAAACATCAGAAAAATGGTGGGGAATCTATTCTTAGTTGGAATAAGAATTTTCCATGACCCTTTTATTCTTTAGATATGAAAGAGTGAGTTTGTATATTGGTTCCTCAATGCTTACAAAATGTCTTTGTGAATGTGATAAATATGAAAATGTTGCTATTTATACACATATGCTGAACTCGGAGTAAAATTGCCTTTGGTTCACTTGAGTGTGATGGTCTTTTTCAAAAACATGATCATTCATCATATAATAGCTCTTTACACAAAATTGATGCACATTTGACATTTGATTTTGTCTTTCAAGTAATACCTTCATATAAATATTCAAATATTAGAAGAAAAACACAAGATTACTATGACTCTTTGTTGGAACATTAACTCTGTTTTATTCTTTCTTTGCACACATTTTAATCTTTTTGCATTCAGTTATCCAACATACATAATCTTTAAAATGCTATGTCCTTTCAACATCAAGCCTGGTCAGTTCTTAGATGGGTGACCGTTTATGAATACAGGTGCTGTAAGCTTAGATGTGCAGCTTGTGTAATGGATAATAGCTTGGAATTGTTAATTGGAGAGCTGAGTTTCAATCCCTGTTGATTTCATTATATTCACTTGGCCCTTGGGAATGGTATGAATCCACATTTTCTACCCCCAACTATGGGTTAATTAGTAAGACTTGTATCACTAAGCCATTATTATCTCAAAAGAATATTCTTACATTCTATCTAAAACTATATTCTGGCTTTAAATAATCTGCAAAGTGTTGATAAACCATAGAAAATAAATCAATTAAGACACTCTAAGGAACTTTTGACACTTTACCATACCTTTTCATCCATGTTCTGATATCCACACACACACACACACTCACTCACTCACTCACTCACTAAAGGGAGATTACTCAGTCTCCTCCTGCTTTCAATATGTCCTGAGATAGGTAGATTCTTTAGCTCTTTCCTTGTGATGTGCCCCAGTAATTTTAACTCTTTCTGATTGCAAGCATAACTGTCATTTTAGTTCCTATTTTCCTTAAAACAGTCCTATTGCTTGGATGTTCAATCCATGTCATTCTCTGCATCTATTATTAGAACCACATGTATGTTGCTGCAAGCCTATTCATCTGTGAAGAGATTGTAAAACTTTGACTGTCACAGAAGTGATTAGATATTAACAATTCCACAATCTTCTTTGTTTCTTATGAAATTTTCTTAATACTTTGATTAGTTTCAGGAAGGTACCCTTCACTATTCCTAAAATGTTTCTGTCCTCCTTCATTCTCTTTCTCTTGTAATCAGTATAAGCACTACTAATCATTACCAAATGATCTTTCAACGGTATAATTTTCACATTTTTGTATGTGTCACAGAAAATTCTGATTTTTATTCTTACAAGCCCTGGTTTAAATTGTTCACATATAATGTGATGGGTCAATGATTGCAATAATTGGATTATTTATCTGTGTCTGAGCATGTGGCCAAGTGGTTAGAATGTTCAATTTTCAGCTATGAGATCTAGATTTGAATCTTTCCAGCGTTTTTTGATGTTATTGGTCTAGAGAGGTGACACCAACATTCAGCACCTTTTGGAAAGTTCCTGAAAACTTTACCACGGGTTAGGACAAGCTTTATGAGTGAAAGTCACAAGTAATTATGACCAAGAGTTTGAGCATACTGGCATTGTTGAAATTACTGATAATGCCAGATTATGTGCTCTCTCCCAGAAATTGTAACTAAGGTCTACTCAGCATAGTTGTTGTATAAACCACAATTAGGCTTTGTGGGTGCTGAAGAAATACAAATGTTCCTGAGTAGATGTCTGCAGCAGGAATTGGCTAGCTACCCTAGCAGATAGGCGTGTTTAAAAAATAAGTAGCTGGTCATTATATATATATATATATATATATATATATATATATATATATATATATATATGAAAAAACAAGAGGAATTGTCAAATACATACTTGTTGCGAAATAAAACTTTGATTTGCCTTGATAAAGTCTGTCAGATGACGAAATGCTTTGGCTAAAGACTAATTATAGATTTCCTCTTGTCTTTTCATTCATATTTTCTCTTCTACAACTCTATTCCATCTGAAAATATTTACACACACACACACATATATATACACACACACACACAGTGGTGGAAATAAGTTTAAGACACACCATGAAATTAATAATTTTTTTATTACTGCACAAATTCCTCTGAAAAATTGTGTGGTACCTAGATCCGGTGGTATTAGTATATATATTTGATTTTATAACAACTTTCCACCAAAAAAAAGTTATTAAGAAGAATATGTTTTCGAGGGTGGAAATAAGCATAAGACAGTTTTGAAAATTTGTATTTAATAGCAAAATTGTACAAAATTCAATATTTACATTTATTCCCTTTCAATTGTAATACTTCAACACACCTGTTTTGCATTGAATCAATAAGTTTTCTGAGTGTTTCAGATGGAATTTCATTCCAATAATGTTTAATGCAAGATTTTAAAGTTTCTCTATCTTCAAATCAATGTTTATTTTTGTATACTCTTCTTGACAAAATTTCCCACAAATTTTCTATTAGATTTAAATCTAGAGGCTTAGTGGGCCAGTCCAAAACTTCAATATTTTTTGTTTTAAACCAGTCTTTAGTCAGCTTAGAAGTGTGTATGGCTGCATTGTCCTGTTGAAAAATGGCATTATTGATGTCTAGACGATTCATAAATGGGACAAAACTTTTTTCAACACATTGATATAATGAGCAGAGTTTTGTTTCCCTTCCATCACTACTAAATCAGCCTTTCCAGACACAGAAAAAGCTCCCCAAACCATAACTGATCCTCCTCCAAATCGTCTTTTTGAAAACGGCTGCTTCTCCTTTTTTAAATCATGCCAATAACACTGGTAGCTGTCAGGCCCATCCAAATTAAACTTTTTCTCATCAGAAAACACCACAGTTTCCCATTTCTCCTTTGTTCATGTTACTTTTTTCTTTACCAATCTACACCCATCTTGTGTTTAGCAGTTAAAGCAGGAGCTGTCTTCCTGTTTTGATACACAAGATTTGGCGATTCATGGAGAAGTTGACAAACTCTTCTTGGAGTGATGGGTAAATTCTGAGATTTTTGCAGATCTCTTGAGCTTGATTGTCCTATAGAAACTTCTTGAAAAAGTCGACGGCTGTCTGCATTTGTAATTTTAGGTGGACGACCTGGATGTTTTCTGGTGCCATACAATTCAGGGTCCCTTAGATAATTTCTCACAGCTTTTCAGGACCTCAACAGTTCTCTTGCAATGAAACTTGTAGATTTTCCTTCCAGTTTATAGGCAGAAACTTGCCCTTTTTCATTTTCATTAAGGTGGGAGTTCCTAGGCACTTTGCAGTAACTGTATTCAATTACGAAATGTTTGAATAGGACTCACGTGGCTTAAAATCATGATGAGTCATTTTATAATCTGCACATGCACTTATTCTTACTTTGGCATTCTGAAGTAAACCAGATATGCAAATTTTCAAAACTGTCTTATAATTATTTCTACCCTCGAAAATGAAGTTTTGTTAATAACGTTTTTGGTGGAAAGTTGTTATAAAATCGAAGATCCCATCGGATGTAGGTACCACACACAAATTTTCAGAGAAATTTGTGCAGTAATAAGAAAATTATTAACAATTTCATGAGATGCCTTACACTTGTGTGTGTGTGTGTGTGTGTGTGTGTGTGTGTGTGTGTGTGTGTGTGTGTGTATATATATATATATATATAGCCAACTACTTGTTCTCCACGCACATCCATTTGCATATATTGAGCACTGAGCATTGAGTTTCTTGAACCTCAGTTTATTGTAACCTTGCTTATTTCATAATATTTTTTTATATCTTAGTGATTGTGTAACGGGGTCAGTATGTGCATGTGTATTTATTTATATATAGTTATTTGCTAAGTTTTGTCTGGAAGAAGGCTATAGTAGTTGGGCACACAGTGGTCATTGAACTTGCTGCATCATTAATAAAAGATCTGTGGAGCTACTAATGATGATATAGATAGGTATTGAGTGAGTGGGTCAGGTGCCAGCAGAATGTAACAGTCAGCTACTTACATTCTCTCTCATAAGAATGAAAAGGTGATTTGGTAGATCACTGGTCTGAGACTGTTGATTCCTGATATATTCAGGTATCTGTAATTTTTCTCACTTTCTATGTTCGTGCATAAGATGAGATCACTTCAATAAAAAAAAGTTTCTTCAAAATTTAAAATAGCTATTTTTAATCAGAAAATTAATATTTTGAATCCTAAGGGAAGTTGACTATATTTGTAAAATAAATTGAGTTACGCTAATATGCATTTTACACAGTAATTTAAGAAAAATAAAATGAACCTTCCCAACTTGTAAATATTTCTCAATGCAAAAGTGTCATGTAAGCATGTAACAGTAAATTGTTAAGGAAATGTTTCTAACACACAAGGAATCAATAAGTCTGTAGCCTGACACATAGTGATTACCTAAATAAAATGATCATTGTTTGATTATTATGTTTAATATTCATTACACTTCTTGTCTTTATATTTTCTATACAGTGCCTTACTGGTGAAACTTGTGATCGTAAATCGTACCAGAAATATACCTCTCATATAAGAAACAGAGAGGAAAAAAGTTAGCAAATGTGGTTGTATGTATGTAGACACATCAATAAGTCATTAGCCTCGTAATAAAAAATACATCCTTTATTTACACTATTTACATCGTCCGGACTATTGTCCTCATTGTTATTGCCATATTCACAATGCTTCAGCTGTCGTACACTCTGGCCTTCTTCAGGTGATATACATTGGAATTTTAAACTGAACCTTTTAGTCCACTGAGATAGGTTGTTCTAATTCTACATGCTGTGCTTGTTTTTGGATATCTCAGTTTCAGTGAATTCCCTTTAGTAGCTCAACTCTACAAGTTTATGTTCCTTCTTCTGTGGCCGGGTATTGAACTCACAACTCTTTGGGTTAAGTCACTTTTTGGATCACTCAATCAACACTTTTATCCCCAAGGACACATGACACAGCAGAAAGAACAAAAACATGGAAACAAGAAAATTAACTGAAAGTGAGAGATTCAAAAAGGCATGACATGTGGAATTAGAACAATCTACACCCGTGGTTCAGTTCAAAATTGTAACGTATATCACCTGAAGAAGGCCAGAGCATACCAACAGCTAAAATGTTGTGAATATGGCAGTAAAGATGAGGACAACAGTCCAAACAATGTAAATAGTATAAATAGTTACAATATCTCATTTCAGAAATATAGACAGATACATTTACTTTATTCAATAACTCTTTATTTTTCAACATGATCTCCTTTATCGTCACTACACTTAACACAAGGATTCTTTATTAATCACACTGATGGGAAATACAGTAAAAAGTTTGGATCATTTATTAACTGTGTCATGTTACATAGTTATTATTGAGTCACCTTTGTCTCTGTGTGTGTGTGTGTGCACGCGCGCACTTATATATAAGGTACAAAACATTCCAGATATTTGAAATTAAAACGGTGAATATGTACTTTAATGCTTTTGTAGCATATTACTTTGTTTTATATACAATTACATACTTACTGAAAGTTCTTTAAAAATATCAAAAACAGAAAATTATAACAAGCATTAAAATATTTTATGTTCGTTAAATTGTATGTTTCCATTGTCGTTCTGAATTTACAGTGAAAAATCATTTTCAAAACATCTTTTCAAGATTATTATTTTAAATTCCTGCTAATTTTTTTCAATTCTGGAAGCCATTATGAAATTCTTCTTGAATGATAAATTCTTGAATATGAGAGATAGAAAAGCATGAAGCCTCTTTATATTAACTCCCACAAAAACAAGCCAAATTTAAGAAGAGTAAAAATGCTAAAGGAAAAATTCCAGATGACAAATTGATTCAGTATCTTGTAATTCCAGAAAAGTTAGCCTAACAAATTTCTGAAAATAAACTGATTCTTGATGTTTACAAAGTTTATCGTTGGATAGCACAAGACTAATTAAGGAAAAAATAGAGATAAAAAAGTTGTTTCTCTAGTCAAGTGGGGGATGGTTTACCTGCCTTGAAAATCAGCATTTGAAATATTGACTTTTTGATAGGGCTCAAACCTCAACCTCTGATATCAGTAGGAAATATGCAACCATTTCAACCATCAAGCAAACTTTAAAGCTTATTCAGTTATTAAGCTTAGCTTTATTTGGCACAAGGTTACAGTAGTAGGGCACCTAATGAGGGGGGGGGGCTCATTTCCTGGGAGAATTAGGCTGTAAAATTAATATTCTCCTAAATATGAATTTTTATTTTTTTTTGTATATTTGTTATAATCTTTTTTATTTTTACTTATAACTATGAAAAATAATTATTTTTAGTGTTAATATTTTGATAATATTTTTTTATTATTAATAATAATAAAAAAAAATAAATAACTGAGATGTGCAAAAGTTTCCCGCTGGAGTTTTTCAACAGTGTATTCAGCCTCCAACTAGTTTTCAAAAAATAAAGTCATTTGGGATTTTTCCATACACCTAATAATTTTTTTTCTTGTTATGCATATTTCTTAAAAATAATTAAAAATGAAAGTTATTGCTATAATTTTTATATTTATAGTTCCTATTAATTATCAATAAAAATCTAATTTTTATTATGCATATTTGTTATAAGAGCATTTTTTTAATTTTATAATTAAATATCATTTACTATTATGTTTAATTATGGTTTAATAATATTTTTAAATACTTGTTCTATACTTGAAGGCATAAATTTATTGTCCCTCCCTCTGCTTGTTTGTTTGAGACAAATATGGGTTTTTTCTTTTGGATAAAGAAATGGAAATAAACTTAGCATGCACTTTTCTTCAAAATCATAATACTTTTCCTCCCCACCTTTTTTGATTCATTATACCTGAAAATTTTCTTACCTACAGGAAGTCACAAATATTTTAATTTCAAGTATTGAGCTCTGAATGTTGTCTATTGCATTCCAGAAGATCCCATTAAAATGAATTTATCAATGTATTGTTCATTTTATAGGGAATTTTTAAAAATCATGTTTGCAAACATCAAGATTAAATAAATTAGAATAAATATGGATAAAGATAGCAGATACAGAAAATTCTAAGATTCTTTTTGAAATATGTTTCTGTTGACAATATTATTGAGTAATTATAGAAAATAAATATCAAAACTGAAGTATCTGTCTATATTTCCGAGATGAGGTATTATGTACATTATTTACATTATTCAGACTATTGTCCTCATCTTTGTCACCATATTTATTACAACGTTTCGGCCGTTGTACACTCTGGCCTTCTTCAGGTGGTTGGATTGTCGAACTGAACCCATTATTTCGCTCACTGGGGTAGACTGTTCTAGTTCCACGTACCATGTTTAATGGATATCAGTTATCTCCTGTTAATTTCCCTCTGAAAGTTCTCCACTGCCTTAACTGGGTATTGAACTCGCACTCTTTGGGTCCTGTCACTGGATCTAACCAACACCTTTATCCACTGTGCCATGTGTCCTTGTTCAGATGGAAATTAACAAGAGAACTCATAACTGACATCCATTAAACATGGCATGTGGAACTAGAACAGTCTACCCCAGTGAGCGAAATAAACGGTTCAGTTCGAAATTCCAGCCACCTGAAGAAGGCCGGTGCATACAATGGCCGAAATGTTGCAATAAATATGGCAACAAAGATGAGGAAAATAGTCCGAATAATGTAAATAAGGCAAAGCTGAAGTGTTCTGTGTTGTTTACATTAGACATTTTTCAAAGCATTTTCAGGTTTGGTGCAATTAATAAAAGAAAGAATTTAGGCCTGATTTACCAGCCACTGCCAAAGGTCAGTGTTGAAGTCCAGGCACAAGTTAGGCTCTGTTAAATTGGAGAAGGAAAACAACCCAATCTTCAACAAGTATTGCATGATTTAATAAATAGATATGATGAAACCGAAATAGTGGTTATGTATTTTGTTCTAATTGATGTTTGAGCCCAGATAAAAGAGGCAGGATTTTGGATACTGATTTCCTTGGCAGACCGGTAGATCTTCCTCACTTGGAAGATGGGTGCAGCATAGTATTCCTCTTTATTTTTCTCCATTCCATTTGATCTTTGTGCCATTCTAAGTAAAGATCAAGAAGCAGATATGACAGGACTGAAATAGTGGCCTGCCATATATTATTAAAGTAGCTGCATCATTATTATCTCATCTATAAAATACCCACTATTCAATTTTTATAGTTAGTCCAACAAAGAGGGGATTTGGGGCTGAGACAGTTGTACATTTTCCATTAGTACAAAATATCAGTGTTAGAGGCAAGGGCGTTTGATTGCTTGTTTTCAAGACCTGCAAATCTTACATAATTCATCCCTTTATAAGCACCACCACCTACCCATTTGGTTTTGTGCCATTCTAAGAAAAGCTTAGTGAATATCAATGACACTTGCATGGGTTAAGAAACACATACGACAGGACTGAAATAGCAGCCTGCCTGCTGTAAAAGTAATGTTTCCTCACTAGCCCCAGAAGTTTAATTTGAGAAATGTTTAATACTCATTTCTGGGACACTTCAGCAGGTCTACCCCTAAAATGAATATTGGTGCAACACAATCTTATTTCCAGTCCTCTGTTTCGCCATGTGCCATTTTAAGAAAAACATTTATAGTAAGGATGATGCTGCTGACTGCAGGTGATAGGATTTTTAGTTACTAAAATTCTCTGGGTGAAGAAACATAACCCAGCATGATAAAAAATTTCTCTTGATTAAAACAATTATTTAAATTTCTGTTCATTAATGTTACTATTTATTTATGTTATTTAATAAACAATGACTGATCTGTTCTTTTGGCAGTTAACAGATTTGATGAAACTGAGTAAAATGGCTTACTTCATGGCTGAGATATTGGATTATTTTTTAGCAACTGTAACAGTTGGTGTTTGAGCCCAGATAAAAAAAAAAGAAAGTTTGTTAAATGCTGATTTTTAAAGAACTTAGGCAGGCTAATCATTTTGAGAAAATTGATGAAACATAATTTCCCTACTCCTGTTTTTTCCAATCTGGATTTGCAATACTGATCTTAGTAAATGTCAAGAGTTTCATCAGATGAAATTGTTTCAGCTGGCCTAATTAAAATGTTTTTTTTTAAATCTATATCTAGCATGTAAATTTTTTTTTTAAGATGAAGAAGATAACAGTGCAATTTTAATTACTGCAAATAAGTGAATTAGTCATTAAAAATTAACCTTGCAGTTTGGTAAAAAAAATTTTTTTTTTTGGCTTAGTGATAAGCAAAGTGGACAAGCAAGTGAAATCTATGAGGTTTCATCCCAAATGTAAAATCTATGTAGAAATATAAGAAATCTCTCTTAGAAGTATTAATGATTGCAAATAAAGCTTAGTATACTTTGATATATAACCAGTTTTTCACTTGATTGTTATCCCAAGCTAAAGAGCTCTATCATGATAAGAAATGACTCATTTGTCCTGCAATTTGATGATTCAAATTCACAGCCTACAAAAGAAATATTGTTCTTGTATATGTAACCATAGTTTTTCAGTTACCTTTTCAAAGTTGTAAGCCCAAGCCAGAGAAACTTATTTACTATTATTTATGCACTTGATTTCATGTTTTCATACTTGGAAGAAGATTAGAATACATTCATCTGTCACCTTTTTATGTTGGCAAGAAAGTTATTTTGAGAGTTATCATGGTTTAGTATGGCACAAGGCCAAGTGGAGCAAAATTGTAGTAGTAAGAAGTGTCTGTTAGGCTAATATTCCAATCATTTACACCTGCCTTTGAAAATCAGCATTCAAAATATTAGCTTTTTTTTCTCCTGGCACTGGTGAGAATTATGCAACTATCTCAGCACACTGTCAATATTTTGTAACTTGAACTTAATCTGTTGCAAGACTAACCAAGGTAAATGTGTATGGATTGTGCTATACTGATCTTCTAAGTGGGGAAAAGTCTTGCTTACTTACTCGGAAAGTCATCTTTCAAAATCCAGGCATTTACTTGGATTTGAGCACCAACCTTCTGACATAATGGCAAATATACAACCATTCAACTATGGCAATTTTCTAAGCATAACTTAGATGTGGCAGAAGGCCAAAAACTCGAAGAATCCAGTGAGTATCGAACTCACTAATCAATCATAATTGTTCTAGCAAGACAAGCTTGTTAACCATTACACTATGTCAAGGTGCTCAACAACCATTCAACTATAAAAGAAGGCTGGAAGGAAATGTTATTTTGCATTAATTTATGCAGTTGAGAATGTTAACATTTTTTTGTCAATTCCTCTCAAATAATGTTAGAAGTTACGAGATCAACACCAGTGTGCTATGTATATAAAACTCGTTGGTAGGTATTTATCTGCATGCCCACTCCAGTGGAATGTGATACAATGTTGAGTTTAAAGTGGGAGCTCATGTGTACATTGAACTAAGGACTAAAATTGCTCAATATTCTTTGGCAGGAGTGCCTCAGGTGCCTGCTAATGACATAGAAAAGGTATTGCCTCGTAGGACCCACACCCTCTTGGGTGCATATTAATTACCAAGCCTATAATAAAAAACAATTTCCCTCTGTTGTTATTAACACCGTCATTGTTTGGATATTTTTAACTTTTACATAATGCCAATATTTGAACACTTGCATAATGCCACCTATGTCCTTTGTTAGTTATCATTAGAAATTGCAATGTAAAATTATTGAGGCTTTGGTAAATAAAATTAGAAATTTATTCAACTATAAAAAATGACACTAATAATCCATGTTCTTAGTACTGTCTCCCTCCCCTCAATAGTGCCATGTGCGTCTTGGTTGTTTATTTTGTTTTGTTGCAAAGAAAAACGAAAAAACAACAACAAAGCTTTAGTAATCAAAGTGGTGGTGAGACGGGGGTTACACTGCTAAAAAGTTTTTTTTCTTTTAATTTTTTTCTCCTTTTAATTTGTTTATTTATTTATAAATAAACCGTTCAGTGGTATGTATAGGCAATGCATGTGTAATTGCTGTGATTTTTTTCTTAATCTGTTATATTCCAAAAAATGTTAATAAATTCATTCATAGGCGAATTCACAAAAATGTGTTCAGTTACGGGATGGTAATAATTTTATTTTAAGTCACCTTCTTCCCATCTGTGTTTGTGTCATATCGTTAACAGTAGTAGTAGTACAAGTACAGTTGTGTACATCATTTTTACTAAGTCTGTAATTCTTTTACTCTTCAATTTTAAACAGAATTTTGCTTGCTATTTTTATTTAACAGAGACACTTTTTTCATCTAAGGTGTTAAAAAAAATAAAACAAACTAAAAGACTGTTTAGAGAAAAAAAAATGTTTCAGATTTTCTCACTAGTGAATGACTGACAAAAATGGTATCAAACTCTTTTTAATATGGAGTAAAAAAAAAAATGTCTGTATAACCATTATCTTGAATTATTTTTAACATATGCAAAAATTTTAAACCACTTATTTAGAATATAAAACCAGTTGAAAAAATTACTCCAAATATTTTGTTTGTAATCGTTTGTCTTGTTTGTTTTGGCCTGCTTGTTGTGTATCAACCTTACAAACTTCCCACATTCCATTGCTTTTACCACTAGAAAGGTGGGTAGGTGTGGACAGGCAAGTACCCCTGACTGCTGTGGAGTACTTGCAAAGGTAGGGTGAGGAGTATGTCAAGACTAGAGAGAAAGGGTCTGAGGGTGGGAGTGCTAGCTGAATGCTTTACTCTGCCAGCAAAGAGAAGAGAGAATCTCTCACGCACTGTTTGTGCTCACGGAAAACTTTAAGTGGGACTCCTATACTGGCGAAGTGCTTTGACTTAAAAAGAAGGGGGGGAAAAGCATTTTTTTAGGTACCGGCTTTTGAGCTGCTCCCCTTACCACACCGTTTCAAATAATTTAAAAACTCACTTAAATTACTTGTCTTGAAAACAACCGATGACGACTCTTAGAAGTGTAATCGGGCTAGTCTGTTGGCATTCTATTTTACTTGCCGTGTTTTTTCAGGCATGGTCAGTCATGGTTCTCCACAAGTTCCTATTTTTTTGTTGTTGCGCTTGTCCTTTTTATCACTCCTTTCAGATTTTGCAATCTTGTTCTACTATTCACTTACCCAGACTTATTAAGTAGGTTATTGTTTCCCACTTCCCCACCTTTCTTTTCTTGCCTTCACTATGCCCTGTGAGGGTTAAATTCTGCAAGGAATTCCACAGGCTGTGTTCAGAGCAGCAGCTTCTTGGTGGATTTTGTTATCTAAGACTTCTTCATTATTCACTTGCTCTGTTCATGGTATTCTCAGCATTTGTTGGTACATTACCTTTATAATAAACAATAGTTTGTCTTTTAAAACATTTTCCATTTCACTTTTAATTATAAATATATAAAGTACACTACAGTGTATATGTTTTTGTGTGTGTATGCAAGCAACTCCTCCACTCTCACTGGTTCGATTTCATTTCAATGATTCATAGCTCATTCAAAATCCCTAGAAAAGTTAGCTGCAGCGAATGATTTTTTTGAGCTCTGATTCAGAGTTGCCAGATTATGTGTGGTTAAAGATATATATTAATATATTATACCAGCCATTATAGTTGCTTTCATGGTCCAAGGGGAGTAACTCTTATTTTCTTTTTGTATCCAAAATTGCAAGTAGCTTAAAAGCTGCCCTATCGGGCAGAATTTAAGCTACCTCCTGTAAAGGACTCTTAGTTTGGCCATCATCAAAATAGCTAGGGAGGAGTTGATGCGATAGGCATCAATAAACTACAGAAGAACTCAAAATTGATTGCTGCATTTAAGTATTGAATTAATGTTTAAGCTTAACTTTTAAAAGTTCAACAATAATTCTTCTGTTGGCACTTAATTTAAAGATGATAAAAAAAAAAATTAAAAAAAAAAAAATGTATGTAAGTCCTTATTTACCCGTACAAACAATTATTTTTATTTCATGGGTGACAGAACAGGGGACAATTTACGAGATAAAATTAATATAGTGTAAAAATGGGAAAATAGAAATTAGAATTACTTATACATTCAATATTTGAAGAGTTAGAGAAACATAATAGCTAATTAAGTAAAAGCTATATTATGGAATCTATATGAATAAATGTGAAATTGGAGCTCAATTCTCCCACAAATTCTGAGATTATATAGTAATTTGGTATTTACTCGTTTTATATAGTGCAGAAAAGTGTTTGAAATTTGCATTTTATTTGGCCTTCAACAAGTTGGCATCTATTTGTAAAATCTTCTTTAACTATAACAAGCCAATTTATGAATTAAATTTTCATTTAAAATTTTTGTTTCAAAGATTTCAAGTAGTTAATATATCTTACTTTGTGAAGCAACAACGAACAGGCGAAGCCTCCAAGTTATAAATAAAATAACAGTACTTTTATTCCTCTGATTTTGTGTGTGTGTGACACACAAATTTACTTTGCAGGTTTGGGGGTTATGTTTGCCCAGGGTAGTTCTGGAACGCTTTTAAGGCAACTAATCTTTCTAGTTATAGTGCTCAACTTCATGAGATGAAGCATTAATAGTAATAAATAAAATAATTGCTTACATCTTGTCTGTATTCTGAGTTTCATGGAGATTGTTTATTCATCAGGAGACTTGATTGTAAAAAAAATAATTTTACGGCCACTCAAGAGATTTTTTTTTTTTTGTTTATATTTAAGTCTCCTGACAAGTCGATGAAACCCTAAATGGGAGCAAGATAAGTGAACATGTCATTTTTATTAATATCTCTCTCCCTCCATCTCTCTCTCATACACAAACACACACACGTGTGTATATATATATATAAAATTGAGAATACTAGCTAATAATATATTGTTATATGTTACTAATTTTTTGTAAATGAATAATTTTTATAATTTTATGCGTGCAAATGAAAACAAGGTAATATAAAAGAAATAGAGATATAAGAAGCAAGTATAGGTGTCTTATCTCCACTGTGCACTACATAATCTTTTTATCCTCTTTGGGATCATGATCAAAGTAATATTTGTTTAGTTTAGAAATTTATGCAAAACATGTTTTCCTCTTTTCAGTTCTCTAAAATAGCTAAAAAGAAATGAGTACATATAAAACATTCCTGTTAAAGTTAGCATGTAAAATTTCATGAAAAATTTCCAAGTGACTTAAATATTTTCTCCCTGATTTTTATTAGATTCTCAAAATAGAAATATACTTTACTTTGATTACATTTTCATTTTCTTTTGTTGATGATTAATACATATCTAGAAATACTGATAAAATTTTTAAATGGATTTTCGAACCAGTAACACGAACAGTGAGTGACAATGGAAAATGTATAACTACCTCATCTAGTGGGTAAGTAACAATTTGCTAAACAAAGTGGTTTTGAAAGAATTAAACTTTTATCGGTTCTTCATCAGATCCAACTCCTTTTCTAGACACAATATTTGCTGTCAGTGCAAATAATTATTATCTAATCAACACTATCTTTTCTCAATTCCATACAAAATAACGCAAAGCTTTTCTCAAAATATTTGTTTTATAAAAATGCTGATAGAATATTTTTGAGTTTGTAAAATGGCTGAATTTCAAATCCACTGTGTAAAAATAAACCAGTAATTATAGAAATGGTTGAAAGCTTACAAATAGTATAACACTACACAAGATTAACTAGTACTGCCTTTAAAAAAAAGTTTTCAGGAGGGATTATTTAACTATTAATTTGGATAATTTTCCAAATCTACTTCTAACATTAACATAAATTATCTACAGAAATACCTGCCTTGCATCAGCACTGTATAAAATCTTGTCTTTCATTCTTTACCAAGAAAAAAAAAACATTATCTGTTTTTGTTTATTGTAGAACAACTTTTTAAGTTTCCAAGTTAGATAGCTTGACACAAGACTATCAGGCATTACTTTATAAACTTCACTCATAGGTATCTCAATTTCGCAAGAAAGTGACATTTCTTGATTTAGAAGTTGTAGATAAATTCCTAAGGTAACATTTTTTGAATTGTCTAAATGAACTATTTTCTTCCTTTCTGTGAATTTTTCTTTGCGTTATTCTAAGGAAACTCATTTAAATGCTACCTTCAATGGCTTCTGGTCAATGTCAAGTCACTTTCTATTTATAGAATTGATATTATAATTATTTGCAAATGCTAATTGTCACTAAGCTTAATTATATTATAAAAGTGTCATCACTGGTTTCCCACTATGTCTGATGGAGAAGAGTGCAGACAGGTTGAGAATATTTTCTGTCTATTCTTATTTCTTTAAGAAAATTAAGCAACTAATTAGCACTGAAGAGACCTCTTGCATAGACCTTTTATTTTTATTTATTTATTTATTTATTTTTTGTCAATTTATCCTTAATTAAAAATTTCTCGGAATCCCGTCACATGATTAGACCGGGGATTGATTTATTTCTCAAGTTATAACATTTGTGGTCTGTTTTTGCTGTATTATCCTAACATGTAAAAATCAGATCATTATAATATTGATAAACAAAATAGATTTTTTGGTCATTTCCTTCTGCACAATGTTTGTGTTTTTGTTATGCTATCATCTGTTTTTATTTTCTTTTTCTTTTTGCTAAAAGTATTTTGTAACTCTACATTTACTAGTTCTCTGTTGACAAATACATATTTCCCTCCATATCATCTAAGGAAAATAGTCTTTATAATATTTGATGTAGGAAAGACATTGCATTTAAGTCTTTACGTCTCGGTTTTCATTCCAAATATGTTCTCTGGCTAAGTTATTGTTGATCTACTTTTAACTGAAAACATGTTGAATACAATCATGACTGTCCCAAAAGCAAATTATGTCACTGCCATCATAAGCTGCACTCATAATGTTAAGTGTGAAATACCATTTGCCAGTTTGAAAACATCATCTTAGAACAGTTTCCTCAGCTTATAAAAAAAGGCTCTCCTTACCAAAATCTATTATGCATACATGCAAAACGCCTGTTAAGATATCTAGGTTAGTTACTGCATTCATGTATATTATTTGTATATTGAAATGCATTTGTTTCTCTGCAAGTGGGATCTTGTATTTGTAATGTACAAGAACCTTTAAAATATTTTAAGGAGGTAATTTATTTTATTTTTGAGATTATTTTTATTTTTTTCATTTTGCCATTTTAGTTTAGATCAAACATTTTTTTAGGATGTCACCCCTTTGCCATATTTTTATTGCCTTTCCATTATCAGTTTTTTTTTTAACTAAAGAACCAGAGCAATATTACTAAATGCTCACTCTATAAAATATCATGTTGGGAAGTTAGTATTTTGTTCCATAGAATAGGACATAAACCAGAAATACCTTTTGTAACTAAAATTCATGGTTTTTTTTTTTTCTTTCTTTCTTTTTTTTTTACTTTTTTTTTAAAGTTCAGCCTCCTGTTTAAATTGGTCACGATTTAGATTTCATCATGAAAATTATGTTATGAAAAATGTTCCCTTGATACTGCCACTCGCTACTTTTTTTTCTTTTTTCTCATTGCATCTTTGGATCTTTTCACTGCTTCTACGGAGCCGTACCATTTACATTGCCATTTATTAGTTTAGATTAGAGATGACAACTAACACTGAATTGGAAAAGAGTAACTGATTTATTTATTTATTTTTTTTGTTTAGCATGTTCACTAGATTTGTTTCTACTGGATCTATTCCCTAGGAAATGTTGTAAAGTTAATTTAGTTATCTAAACTGTTTCTTGCATGATCCACACATGTGAATATTAATGTTATCAAAGCTGTGGTTGAAGCAACAATATAGAGAATTTTTATATAGTTTTAAAATCTTATTAGGAATTGAGTTTTCTGTTAGGATATTCAGAATTGACAAATTTGACTTCAAATAAGAATAAATAAAAATTGCATAAAACATCTTTGAAATATTTTACAAGGACATTGTCAGCATTTCAAATTACAGAGTAACTTAAAAACTCAAAGTGTCTTATTTAGTGTGGGGAAACTATCTACACACACACACACACACACACACACACACACACACACACACACACACGGGCATGCTGAAAAATTTGTAGCCTGCCCATTTCCTGAATTCAGTATTTTAATGACAAGATATCAGATCACTATTTGGGGCAAGAGGGTCAGATTGAGAACTTTTCAACATGCTGCTTGATAGGAAGCCAGTCTGGCTCTGAGGATTTCAGGGCTGGGTAATTTTTGTCCTTAACCACATGTGCATGCAAGCTCACATTTTAAACTGTCCATGTAATACTTATCACTATTGAAGCATTGACAATTGTTATTGTGAGTCTGACTACTATTTACAAGGCTTGATTTTTTTCTAAAAAAAAAAGAAAATATTCTTACTAGGATTATCCATTACTGGAAATATACGAACAAATTTTTGACAATCAATAAAATTATCTAACATGAAAAAAAAAAAAATATTTTCAGTATTTTGAATTGATTTGTTTAAATCATTTTTTCTTCAATTCTCAACATTATTTTCATGCTTCCAAAGAGCATATAAAAGCTTTACTTCAATGGTTTGAGGTTATCAATAGGAAAGTTGTTAATGCTTAAACTCTGTGCCAATGTTTTACACAAGGCAATATATCAGAAAGTATTCCAGTAAAATTTTTATTTTAATGTCTTTAGTTTAATTTCTGTAGTCAACCCTGCTCCTGAAAAGACAATTTTCCAATTTTTAAAGTCCCCATCACTTCCAAACCAATTAGAATAAAAGTAAAAGTGAAACAGCATTTTTGGATGGGAAAAACTACAAGGATACAATATTTCAGCCTGATATCTTCTTAAATATTACAAAGTGCCAAAGTTGGAAAAATCATGCTTGTTGCATGAGAGCTCATTGTTTTAAAAATTCTTTAATTTTAGGCTACCCCCCCCCCCCCCCAATAAAAACTATTTGTTATATCTTCAGATATATAAGAATAAATGGTAAAAATATCTAAAAAGAAAAAAAATTGATTGTTCTCATGCTCAAATGAGGATGTGAAAATGGGCACTTTCTTAGCAATAAAAAATCAAGCACATTTTAAATAATTATTTTGACACACCTGTAATAATAATAATAATACAGTTACTGCATACATATATATAACATTATTATTAAAAAAAGAACTGAGTGCTTTATCATATAATGTTGAAGGGAGTAGCTCTCAAATTGAACATCTTTTTATCAGAACACACCTGTATTTTTTTTCCTAGAGAATCTAAGTTAATCAGGGGAAATTTTCCTGAATTTGTGTCATTTGATATAGAATGATGTGTGTGTATAATCACACACATAAACATTGTGTGATATATAACTGTGCGTGAGGACACAAGTGAATTTACTGTAGTTACCATGGTCTTACAAGACATTGGGAATGAATTTAATATTTATGATGATGTTCCAGGTTTTTCCTAGTTAAACAGAATCACTATGAAGAGAGCTATTTTGCAATGTGACAACATTTAAATATTGCTCTATTTTTAGAGGAATATAATTTATATTTCATTTCTGTAAGTAAATAAATAAATACAATAGTAAAATTACTGCTTTATGATTAAAATATGTGCATATTTCATATTGATGTTGAAACCCAATTACAAAGCCAATATTTTGACTGCTGATTTTCCAGGCAGGCAAGATTGTTGCAAGATGATCTTCTTACCCCTTCACCACCCTACATTTGCATTGGATCTGCATTAAGTATAAGCTTAATAAATATCATCAATATTTTAGATCAAGAAAGAGCTCTTGGTTTTAGTTAAAATTTCATGTAATAATATCTGATTGTAATTTTGTATTACACTTCTGTAAGTTAACTTGTATATGAGGCCTGTCCAGAAGGTATATAGCTGTTTAATAATGATAAAAAAAAAATAGCCAATTTTAGAATGGAAGCAACTTTGTCTCCTTCAGAGGAACTTCTCTTAGAACATTGCGTACTTATCCCAATGTGCCACTTATCAAAACAGTTTACAAAACTTTCTTTCAAGATTGCCATCAACTGTCTGATTGTATTCTTCTTAATTTCATCCATGACACATTTCAATGGTCGTTTTATCTTTAGAAAAACCTAAAAGTCACAGGAAATAAATCTGGAGTGATATATTTGAGTAATATAAAAAAAAACCTGTACAAGACATAAAGAATCTACTCAGTTGGTCAGTGACAGCCATACTGGCCAAAAACTCACTCACTGGTATCTCACCACCAGATAAGTGATCTCATGAGAAAATCCCTATTCATGCATGCACCATAAGGTCCCCTTTGATTAGGTATTGAATGGCATCAAAACCAAAGAACTGGTTTTTAAGATATTCTAAATGGTTAAGATGTATTTCATGTGGATATTGTTCAGTCTGATTGCAAAAATTAATTTTAGCAAGAAATAGTTGTCAAAAGAAATTTTTATTTCTCAGAATTCCTTTTCTTTAAACACAGGAACATTAAAAAAATAAAATAAATAAAAAAACATTTTATTTTCTAGGTTTCTTTTTTAACATGATTTAGAAATTTGTGCTGGAATATTTTACATATTCATTCTTACTCCGTCTAATGAGATTAAAATTTTCATTTGTTTATGGTTAAATTGAACAGCTCTATTATGAAATATATCTGAACAGTAAGAAAAGGTTCTTATTGTTAGTTCAGCTCCAATTATATGTTGATGTGCCATTATTTAGGGTGGCAAATAGATTTAATGAATCTATTAATGTTGGACTTTACTGATAAAATGTAGAACTTGGTCTGGTGCTGTTCAAATTCATCCTGTCAATATAATAAGATAAATTAATAAGAATTTTAAAGATTCAATTTATTAGGATAATTTGTTTAATGGGTAAAAATTTTGGTTAAAAGTCGTATACTTTGGTTTAATTGAAAAAGCAAAAGCAGCATCTTCAAGAAAAAGTAAAAATTAATAGATGAGATATCTCCTAGAAAGGACAGATGAATGAGAACATCTCTCTCAATAGATTGAATAAAGGATTCTGTTCAGAATTACTAGAAATTTATCAAATATGACAAACACTTGATCTAAAACATAAAATTCTTTGCCTAACCAAAAAACCTTTCCTGCCAAAAGATGTTTGGTCATTTGGTAAGTGGCTAGGCTGAGGATTTTTTTAACCCTTCATTGGAGATAAATCTATTACTTAATGGTCATTGTGAATGTTAACATTTATCGAGATAGACCTCATGCTGTTAATCACAAAAGAATGAACTCTTCCCTGTTCATGGTCCATGACTGTTGATTTGTTATTGATGGCAACTTTCTCTTTATTCTTGTCATGCATAATTTTACATTATTTTCTGATTTGGTGTTGGTTGTTATTGAGGAAATAGTTTAATTCAATCCTCTGTTTTATTATACAAAGCATGAATGAAATCAATGCGTTGCTCTATTGTTGGTTATTGCTTGTTTAAATATATTTTTTATTTGCAGTAGTTTTTGTTATATTATTTTACCATTGTGCTAATAATACAAAGCTGGAAACAAACCATTGAGTTAGTAATGCAAATAAAAATTGTGGTGATTCAGTAGTGCTTTCCATTAACATTTTTCAAGTTAAATACCAGGAAATGTCAAAGAAAATTTGACTTTGAACACGCATGAACTAAACTAAAGAACATTATAAAGCACAGATATATAATAAACATATTTTTAAATAATTTTTGAAAATGTAAATACATTTTTATGAAAAATAGGAAATAATATATATAATATTCCTCTTCTGTCAAAATACTAAAATAAAATCAGAAGGGTCATCAAAATAATGTAATAACTTGCAGACTACAGACAATAGAGGGGAACACATGAAGTCATATAACTATGCAAACAGAAAGCAATTAGAAAAGTTATATAAACCCAAATTTACTCAAAAAGATTGTTTAATTTCAGCATCAAATAATTCAAAGGTTGAGATGCTGTAAAAGCCAATAAATGAAGTCAGTCTGTCTATCTATCTATCTATCTATACTATACTATACTGTCAGTAATACATGTCTCAGTTTCTCACAACTGAATATCCGTTTTGATATGTAGTATTTAAAAAGAAATCTAAATTTTAGAACCCTCAATCAAGACCCCCTTCACAAAATCTTTCTATCAGAACTGCAACTTTACATTTAACCATTAAAAAATGTTTCTTGCTAGCCATCTATGTGATAACAGCGTGAAAACACAAGTCAGTATTGAACTTAAATTTTTTGAATATTTTGTAAGCTGGTCTGCCCGCAAACCTAGATCTTGAAAATGACCAGAAGCAAAGTTGAAAGCACTTGATTACATATATTTAGACAATCTCTACTTGCATTGCAGCCAAACACCTGATCCTATATAACAATAATTAATATTATATAATGATTATTAAAAAGCAGATCAATTAACTAGTAGCATTAATTCAGTCCTCATTGTGGTGGCTTTTTTGTCAAACCAATGTACACTTTGTAAATAATTATAATATACTTTATTTTTGACTTATTTTCTTCAAAATTTGAAGAAAAAGTTTTTAATTTATTAATATATATTTTCGGGTATATTTATATTAGGTTTGCCTGCACTTTTAAATAAATTCCATTTGTATTTGGCCTTGCATCTTACATAGAAATATAATCTTAGTGAATATCAGTATGATCTATAATGAATATGGATCAAGGAAATATTTGGCTACAAGGTGATACTTGATCTTGCATTATCCATGTAGAGATTGATGGGATAAAATATATATATATAATACCAGGAAAAGATTTGCCACTTAGTTGATTGATTCAATTCAGCATCCGACCCCAGAATTTCGTAGACAGACACTCTGGGAATTACTCCGTCCACTCGTCAGTGGGTTATCAGCAACTGATAGCTTCTACTTAATTTTTCTTTTTAATATGCACTTTTCATTGGTGCAAGTTTCTTTTTCTTTTATGGTGTATGTGTGTGTACATTCATGTGCCCATGTGTGTATATTGTAGAATGTCTTAATTATTTGTCCTTTTCATTGTTGTTTTCACTTTACACTCAATCCCTAACCTTTTCTTTCTTTTTACTATTCTTCCAATTGTTGCCATTTTACTTGGGGGCGGGCGGAGGTTCTAGACATATGCAGTCATTTAATACAAATATAAAATTTGTCACATTGCTGATTGATGTTATATTCAGTACCCTGTCTCCAGAGTTTTATAGATGAACCTTTTTGTAATTGTTCAGTTCACTCATTAGGTGGTTTCAGAAATTACCTGCTGATTTTCTTATTTTTCATTATTTTTATATTAAGTTTAAAAATAGTTTATGTGCTATTTATACATGTTAGATTGCATTTTTTTCTCCGTGTGTGTGTGTGTGTGTGTGTGTGTGTAGAATGGCATGGTTATTTCTCCTTTTCATCATTTTATTGTCTGCATGTGCGCATATATATATATATATATATATATAAAAAATATGATGTTTTTTTAAAAATAACTGCTAAGAACACTGGATTATAAATCTTACTGTTCTTTCTTATTATTTTAATATATATATTTATCTGATGTGTCTAATATTTTTCTTTCTTTCTATTTTTTTTTTTTTATCTACTTCCAGAGCTGCCAACCCTCCTATTAAGAAATCCCTGGTATGCTGTGAAGACTTTTGCTGCTTATGATGGTTTTCCATAAAATGAAGGTACTTTTTATTTCCTCTCTTTATTGAAATAGTTGTGAGTAACAAGGTGACCTGACATTGCCCAGCTGAAAATTACTTCATGATCAACATTCCAGGTTTTCGTTATGTTCTCTCCATAGCAGGAAAATAAAAAAAATGCTAGCATGCTTGAATTCTGGAACTCAAACCTATGTCTTTTCACACAAATTATCTCAGTGAGTCAGTATATAAAATTTTCTTTAAAAAATTACTCCTTTGATGCATTTATGGCTATTGGCACATTGTAATTCATCAATTCATAAACATTTTATATTAGTTGTATAAAATAAGAACATCTCAGATGTTTTCTTTGTAACTAACAATACATTATATTCCATGTTTTGTATTAAAAAAATGTTTTTAAGTGTATAAAATTGTTAAGTTTGTCATTAAGGAAGACAGGAAATATCTCTTGACCTAATATATCAGTAACTTACAGTAATGATTACATTTCATTTTATGATTTTTGTATATTCAAAAATATTAATTATTTTTTTATATTTTACACTCTTTGGTTTATATTAACAATGAAAGAATTTAAAAGCAGTCTCAATTTTGTATACCCAATTGCCACTTGTTATCTACCAGACAATAAGACATAAATATATGACCAAATGATTTGCTTTGTAATACAGTAAATACTAGTACATCTAAACTACAAATTCTGATCTTGATAAGAAGTCATCCTTTATTTACATTTGGACTAATGTTCAACTCTGTGTCATGTTTAGCCACTGTGCCCTCTGGGTGTCTTCAGCAATAGCCAAGTAGATTAAAACGTTGGTTTGTGAACTTGATGGTATAGTAATGTCCAAATGTAAATAATGATAACCACTCAACCTAGAAATTCAGACAGGTCATTCCTTGTAAACAGATCTGCAGAAAAAGGACAATTTGATTTTTTAAAATTGATTCTGTTCTTGTACAATGTGTCCAGTTAAGTGTCTGTTCCTTGCAACTGATTTTTGATTTAACAGGAAGCCACTGTATAAGCAAAAGAAGAAATTCTCTTTAGAAGAAGCAGGTTTTGTTGAAAGTTGATAACCACAAATGATACTATATAGTTATGGTCTGAATGAATGAGAGTTGGTGTTTAAGTCTTATTGTAACCTCTGGGTTATGACGTGTCTTATTGATAGTTGCATCTTTAAATGTATCCAAGCTGGTCTTGTTTCAATAGTTTGTTGTTAGAAATTTTCTCTTTGCAGGTAATCCATCAAATTGACAGTTCTTTGGTGTTCATATCACTGTTATATTATATAGCCTTTTTCTTTCTGTCTCACTGTCCTTCTATTATCATTATCATAGTCACTACTATAAAGATATCTACTCTCTCTATATTATATATCTATCTGAATCTATTATGTGGCATCTACATCAAGGTCATCATGTCAACTTTTTCAATTCTCTCCCAATATCCACTTACACTATTCTGTCAAACTCTTTGCCACCGACCACATTATGTTACCACATTTTAGTATTAATAAGCTTAGTTTAACATAGCACAAGAGAATGTGGGTGTGTGAAGAGTGTGCTATACCTCCTTTTCCAAGTAGGAAAGGCCTGTCTGCTTGCTTTGGAAATCAGCATCTTTAAATTTATACTTGGACTCTAACTGTCCATTGACACAGGTGCAAATTACATATTTAGTCCACCAACATATTAGCTTAATTTAGTCTGGCACTAAGTCACTGTGTTGGGACAACTTTCTGCACATTGCTGTCAAAATTGATGCCTATCTCTTCTCTCGCCCCCTTTGTGGCAGTTATAAGATTTCTAAGTCTCTATCAAAGATTATGCCAATCTACTCCCTATTCAAGTTTTTTTGTTGTTCCATTTTTAAATAAAGCTGGATGAATGGCCTTTCGCAGTACTGAGGAGGTGGAAGGGGATAAAAAAAAAAAATGCCCCCCCTCCCCAAATAATCATTTTCTTTTCATTCCAAACTAAATGTGTTTGCCATCTTTAAAAGCATATATCTGTAAAAATTTAGGCCTTAACAAATGTCTGTTTATTTTTGCAAAACATTGTAACAAATAATTTTGATTTGGTTATTTGATGTATTGCACATAAATGCGATATGTGACCAAAATTAGATAATCTTGGTCAAAGATCACTTATTTCTTTGTTTGCAAGTGCACAAATACACAATGTGGATGGCTGTTTTCTTTTCCTCAATATAAAATAATCACCAAAAAGCCAGAAATCAAATGCATCAATAGAAATATAACTTTGAACAGTTCTTACAAGACAGGTTAACCAAATTGATTTATTTACTGAGTTTATTCCAGCACATGATCACAACTATTACTCACCAATAGCAAATTGGTTTGTGAGACAAATTTGATAAGTGCCTTATTAGTAAACTTTGTCTAGTAGAGAGACACAGTTATGTAACACTCAGTGAGAATTGGTCTCACTACAGTAGTAATGTTACTTGGAACTAGCTTTTCCATGGTGAGACACAGAAATGGCTCAGTCAAGAAATCAGAAAAGTAACAATTAGAAATCCTGGAGGAGGAAATGTGTGTGTATAACAAAGAGCCAAAGATGAAAAGACAAAATAGCAATTTTGTTGATCATTTCTTGAAAGTTTTGGTACACTTGCTAAAATGTGATTTTTTTTTTTTTTTTTTTTTTTTTTTTAAAGAAAAAAGAAAATGCAAATCTGAAAATTGTAGCTTAAATCTCAGATTGACCTGATTGCATATTGATCTGGTTATTGATTCAAAGAAGCTAGAAACATTTAATATCTTTTTACCACCCCTCTCTGTCTATCTATCCACACACACACACACACACACACACACACACACACACACACACACAATCATAGTACCCACAGAAAAAAAGTATTATTTTTGCATGGATCAGCACTTTTACTTCCTGGCCCTCTGCCTATGATCAATATACAAAGTAACCAAAAAAGTTCTGTCCGTTTTTAAAGGAAAAAAAGAAAACGCTTCACAGTATGTGTAACTTATATTTAGTCTTCGAAGTCATCACCATTGGCATCCAGCACCTTCTGCCAACGTGTCTCCAGCTGTTCAATGCCCTTGCGGTAGAACTTGGGGGGTTTGACGCAAAGATGTCTATGAGGCTTTACGCAAGTCTGCTTCATTGGTGAAGGATTTCCTACGAAGATGATTTTCCAGGGAGTGGAAGAGGTGGTAATCGGATGTCGCAAGGTCAGGTGAATAAGGTGGATGGCACAAAGTCTCCCACCCAAGTTGCGGCCTGGCGTTGTCATGGAGGAAAAGCACACCTTCGCGATTCACTAGTGCTGGCTCCTTCTGCTGCAATGCCTGTTGCACACGTTTCAATTGCTGCGAGTATAAGTCTCCAGTGACCATTTGGCCTGTTGGTAGCAGTTCATAATGAACCACTCTTGACGACCTGTCCACCAGACACAAAGCATAATCTTGCGTGGGTGCATAGGTGGTCTTGCGGTGTGAGGGACAGCATCCTGAGGAGACAACCAATGTCTGGAACGCTTGGAAGTTTCATACAGAACCCACTTTTCATCACTGGTAAGCACTCGATTGAATAAGGATGCGGTACAGTGGCGAAAAAGCAATGATACGCAGGCTGCCACTCGTTGTCCCTTGTGGACCTCCAACAGCATTTGCGGAACCCACTTGCTCAGTTTGTACGTCTTACCTAAGCGGTGCAGGTGAAGTCTGTTTCATCGGAAACGTTGAACTGTCTTGCAAGTTCACCACATGTTAGACTACTGTCCTCTTCAGTGGCCGCCTTCAGGACTCCGTCATTCAAGACCTGTGGTCGTCCACTGCGAGGCTCATTATGGAGAGACAAATCTCCCAACTTGAATTTTCGAAACCAACGCCTTGCAGTACGTTCATCCACAGCACTATCCCCAAACGCTTGACATATGTGGCGACTTGATGCAGCTGCTGATAAGCCCACTTTGAAGTTGTAAAGCAAACAGCCCCAAACAAGATCTCTAGACACTTCCATCCTTCTCACAGGTGTCCAGCTTATAAATGATGGCCGGGCACGGTGAGTGTGTTTTTTATAACGTCTGATGTTCCTACTTCCGGCTGTCCGAATTTGAAAACAATTGCTACACGCATTTTGTATATATTTCAACTTCATTCAATGACTAATCAAAAAACGGACAGAACTTTTTTGGTTACCTTGTAGTATCTGTGCATTCTGCCTTAGTTTTTGCAAGTTAATTTTAGTGCTGTGTTCAAGCGGCAGAACACTGTTGGAGTGAATATATCAGTTGTTGCTTATCTTCAGGTCAAATGATCAAATCAGATCAGGATTCATTTGTTAATTTTATATATTGCTTTTACTTTAGTGTGACACAAGTTACAGAGAAACAAAAAGATATACAGAAAAACTTAGATTGTTCATATTTTTTATATATATATATATATATATATATATATATATATATATATATATATGCATGCACACACACGTCCATCAGGTGTATATTTTTATTGTTACATTTGTCTGGTCAGTAACGTAGTTAGGGAAGAGTGGTCTCTCACCTATTCTCTTGTCCATCAACCATTATGGCATACTAGAAACAAGATATTTTGTCAAGTAAGTCAACAAATTATTATAGTGGATTCATGCCTTTCATTTAGGAATTAATACCAAGTGAAATCGAGCTGTGTGAGCTGAAATTCAAACTCATTTTACAGATTCTGGTGTCTCTGCTAATGTGGGGCTGGGGAATGTAGACTTGGCCTTATGGTTAAGAACATGGTAAACAGCATCTGCAGACTAAGTTCAAATCTTAACTAAAGTAGTAATAAAAAACCTGGAGAAAGAGATGAATCCAGTTCTTCATGTAGATCAGGTTAGAGATTTCTCTCAGATGCTGGTATCACGTAAACCATCACATCCTGTCACATTTTACTTGGGATCAGATGGGGGTTGCCAAGTAACTCTCATCATTCTGAGAAATGCCATGAAGGATTCACTATAGGACCCTTGAAGATCTATAATTAGATTTTTTTTTTCTGTATAATTGACTGTTGTTTGTATTGAATTTTTGTTTTATTAAATTAAATAAAAAGTGCATTGATTCTTCTCACAAAATAACATCTGTTACAGAGCAATTTAATGGAAATTGCAACTCATCAATAATGATTCTCTCTTTCTAAAATAATAAACTTAAATCTGTTCATCGATCTAAGTATATGTAAGGGTTTAGATTTGGGTTTGTTTTAGAAGGAATAGTCTCCAATGATCCAGTCATTTCCATTTGAACTAACAGCAACAGCTGTTACCTCTGCCTGTGTCTAATATATACACGTGCACATATGTATGGCCCATGTATCAACTAATGTTTAAAGATAAAAATTGTTTTGTTCCTTGTATAATCAATTATTTTAATGTTGCAATTCTTGTTATATCAATTTAGTGTTAAAAACCTGTGATTCTTTGAAGACAGCTATAAAATCATAATACAAATCATATTATAGCTTGGCTGTATGCATATAGAAGTGTGCTCAGACAAGTAGGTACTTAGAGATATCAATTAATCAGTGGGTACAGATTTGATGCTTGAAAACTGTAGTAAGAGGCAAAACAAAGCATGGAAAGTACAGTAAAGTGTTTGAGAACTGTTATGAGAAATCACACACACACACACACGTATATATATATATATATATATATATATTTTTTTTTTTTTCCCCAGATAGAATTAATGGATTTATTATTAATCCAACATCTTTAGTACTTCAAACGTTATTATAGTTGATACTTGTATTTTTAAATAGTGTGTATTATGTCTATTGGCCTGCACATTTGAGAAATACCTGAATGAGGTAGTGTGCTTTCCCTAAATAGGGAAATATTCTTGCTGAACTTTCATATTCTCTGTACCCGACTGGTAAAGCACCCTGGATTGAATGGTAGTTTCTCCTACAAAGGGCAATGCAGTTTCAATCTGTGCTGGAGGGTGCATTTTCTTTAAGATTTCTCAAATGTGCAGGCTAATAGGCATAATGCACACTGTTTAAAATAAAAATTGAGTGTCTTTCAAATACGAGTATCCACCATAATAATGTTTGAAGTTTTTATATATATATATATATATATATATATATATATGACAATAGGAAGACACTATTAATTGCTGACGCGTTTCGTCCAATGTGGACTTTCTCAAAGCAAAAAACGAAATGAATTTAATTAAGGAAATTAATAAAAATAAAAGACAGTGTTCTTAGCAACTAGAATATAGGGAACACTATTTTCATATTGTTAACTGAAAATGTCAGTTAATGTCATGTGTGGAGAATATTATCACTATATCTGTGTTGGCAGATTCAACAAAAGAGACTTTACAATAAACAACTTAGCTAATGCACTAGTAATAGATAGGAATAAATTCAACCCTAATTTTGTTTTTAAAAATGCTATACTTATAAAAAAAAAAATAACTCACTCAGAAGGAAAATTCTAGAGAGTGCCGCCATAGAACATTACCCAAATATTAATCTACGTCCAGGCTTTTCCCTATTTCACCTTTCTTAACAAAATTACTGCTCTCACAAACAAACGTACACAACAATATCATAAAATCAAAAGAAAATGGTTGAATCTGCCAACACAGATATAATGATAATATTCTCTACACGTGACATTAACTGACGTTATTTTCAGTTAACAATATGAAAATAGTGTTGCCTACATTCCAGTTGCTAAGAACACTCTATCTTTTGTTTTTATTAATTTCCTTGTTTAATTAAATTCATTTCGTTTTTTGCTTTGAGAAAGTCCACATTGGATGAAATGCGTCAGCAATTAATAGTGTTTTCCTATTGTCATATATATTTATAAAGATTGTCTTATCTACAGGTTAACTCTGAGAAATTTTCATATATATATATATATATATATATGGCCGCATATTTGAGAAATTTACCTTGATAATGTCTCTCAGAGAAGGAAAACGTGTTAGCTAAGAATAGTTTTTCCTCTTGTCTTTTTATTCATTCTGTTCCTTTAGAGATACACTCTCTCTGAAAATAATTTTATATATATATATACACTGAGTATTATGTGCTTTGATGGCTAATTGGTTAAAAGTGGCAGTATTTATAAACCTGTTTCTCTCAACAAAACTGATTGTTCTCTGAGATTCTAACCTTGTTCTCTAAATTCTTGGTAATTAATAGAAATTTATTAATTTTTCAGTATGTATTTCTTTTATCTTAATTTTACTTTACTTTTAATTGTAACTTGCAGGCTCATTGTATAATTTTTAGTAAGCAATACAGATAGTCAAATAAATAGTCACTAGTGAGATGCAAACTTGCCTCCCTTTTTACTTGGTAAATCTGCCTTGATATTAGAGCTGCCTTACCAATTAGGTCATGGAGCCTTCCAGCTACACAGTCACACATAACCATATAACTCTTTACTTTTCAAAACTGTTATTTTCAGCTTATTTTTTTTATTTTTCTGGTTAGTGGTTAGGGTGAAAACTGTTGAGCACACCCTTGTATTAAATTATAATAGCTTTTGTAATAGTTTTTGTCTTTATTATGTAATGGTATTCAGTGATTAGGCACAATGTTTTACCTGAGTTTCAGCATTGAATGCTCACTCACAACAGAAACAACTTGAAAATTTATCTCTGGCAGTATTCCCAAATAAGCAAATAAATGCTGCTTATAGTCATTTAACAGACTCAAATCTGGCCCATATATATCGGCTCTCAAAGTCTCACTGTTTGTGTGACTTCCTGTATTTTTTGCTCTGATGTCATCATATATTATGGCAGAATATACATGGGGCTGGTTACAGCAGTTTGAACATTGAAAGTCAATAGGTACTGGGTGGGTTGAATGCTAAAGGGTTAAATATATATATTTTTTATGAATTAGTCTGGATATTATCTTCATTTTTGTAGTTTTTACCAAAAATGCTTTCATCATTGTATTTATAGATTCCTCTTAAGATACATGTTTATTTTTTGGTTTACCTCATTTTGGGGTGAGGATAAAAATATGTCTTTATTTTAAATTACATTAAATAAATTGAAACAATTTGCTGTTGATTTATACAATAAATGAAAATGAATTATGGTAATATTAATTCAAATAAATCATGTAATGACTAATGTACATGCATTTGTGCATGAGATTTGTGCATAACAATTTCTCTTTCAAGAGAGGAAGGAGAATTAGCTCATCTATATTAATGCACTGTGTACATTTTAGATGTACAACAGAAGATTTTTAATAAATATATACCTTTACTTGGCTAAGCATAGTTTGACACAAGGTTATGTGCGTGGTGTACCCACAAGAGTACAATAATAGCATATTATCAAATAATACATAGATTGTAATTATTATTTGTAAACTGTGCAAAAATGTAGGTAATCAGTTTGTTTAATCATATATTTACTAATATTGTTTTATTTTAGCATAAACTCCCAAATCTGTTGCACTCAGGATGGATCTTGGTCTCTAGTAAGGGTTTACAAGAGTGGTTTGTTCCTCCCCTTCACTAAAGTGGCCTCCTTATTGATATTGAATAAGATTAGCTTCCTAGGATACAAGCCCATAAGTGTGGGGCACTTGGTGAAACTTAAACTAATGACAATAGCAATAGTTTTCAAGATGATCTGATGAACCATTGCCGCATGAATAGACAACCTTCCTTTTTTAGGTTTATTTCCAAGCTACAAATTTATAGTAACCAGTAAAGATCATACTCCGTTTAATGGTAAGTCTGTGAGACTAGTTTGCTAACCATTTATTTAATTAAATCTCTCAGGTAAGAAAGGGGAATAGAAATATGTATGAACGTAGATAAAGTAAATTGCATATAGACATTTTTATTATTATAATAAATGCCATGCCCTCATCAATTTTGAATTTGGAGTTGTCTTTCATCTCAAATGGCTATCACCAACATTGAGAAAGCTCAGTCTTCTCTGCTTTTAACCTATAGCTGGAGTTAGAAGAGGATAGATTCATGCCTTGCACAAAGTAAATGCAACAGACTCTCTAGAGTTTGAACTCTAGACATCAGTTCCACTTCTAATACTAGTAACCATTTTACACATGCACACACACACACACACAGTTTGTGCAAATACAAGTCTTAATAGAAAAATTCAAAAAATGAATCTTTTTTTTTCTTTTTTTGCTTCATATGTACATAGTTGCATACATTTTCATCAAATCAAAGTGCAGTCAGCAAATAATTTCCTTATGCAACTAAGAGCACATAAAATGAATGTTTCATTTGTTGCTAAGTATTTTATTTGCCTTCACAACATTTGTTTTAATTCTAAACCAGAATTGGTAATCAGTCTCCAGTTCAGAGTTTACCTTATTTTTTCAAAGCACTTCAATCAATTCATCATTTCTCTCTTTCTCTGATTATTGTTTTTTATTGATTTACAAAATTCACTAAATATTCTAAACATTCATTTTGCTTTCTTGAATTAAAATTTTATTAAATGAAAACACTTAATATATAAATAAAACATTGTAATTATTATAGAAAAGACTCGGGTTGGGAAGTACTTCTCTGTGTAACTACTATTTCTAAATTGTGTGATGAGCTAATGTGGTTCTTTTAAATTTCAGTATTATAGTTATTCAGTGTATTTTATAGAAAATAAATACATTTAAAATTTTACATAGATTGTAATTATTATTTGTACATAGTGTATTTGTAAGATATATAAGAAAGATAATGTGGACATAATCAACACTGCATAGTGATTGTATCTATAAACACTTTTATCTTCAATAGCAATCTTCACCTATAAATATAGCAAAATTTAAAGTATCTATAAGAATTAATGGGTTTATTTTTAGTCTAACATTTTTATTACTTAAAATGTTATTTTTAGTAGATTCCTGTGTTTGAAATAGGTGCCCCTTTTTTTTCTTTTGATTTTTTTCTTTTTTTTATACTTTAAACAATGTTTATTACATCTGCTGGCCTGCATACTCAAGAAAACTTAAAGAAAAATGTGACCTCCGGCATTGTGTGAACTTGCGTCCTCCAATTTCTCTTGCAATGGGGGATGCAGATTCAGACACTGCCGGAAAGCACTTTCCTTTAATAAGATTTTGAGTGCACAGGCCTGTAGACATAATACATACCGTTTAAAATAAAAACTAAAAAATGGGGTGTCTATTTTCAAACACAGATATTCACTAAGAATAACATTTGAAATTTGAAGTGAGATAGATATATAATATGAAAATAATGTCTGACTATTTGTTTTCTGATGACACTGATCTGCTTGGGTTGCTGGCTTGTCCCTGTTGTAGACACCTGCTCAGGTGCATTTGTGTTTCTTTAACATCTACAGATCCAACTAGTGGCTTATACTGCAACTATGCTGAACAGACCTAAATTACAGTTTCTTGGAGAGAGAGAGAGCACATAATCAGGTGTCATCAACAATTTGACACAAAGTGTTGTTTATTTTGACTTGTGACTTTGTACTAGCACAACCATCTGGATTTGGAGCTTACCTTAGTTGATTTGTCGGGGAGGTAACTTAATATTATCAGCATAGGTGGGCGATTCCAGCATACTGTGTTGTTTGAACAGTCTTGAAAACCATACCGTGAGTTGACTGAAGGTTTCTGAGTTAACCAAACTTTTGACATCAGTTAACCTCTCTCACTCTCACCTAACCTCTAGTTTACACGGTCTTATTAGAAGTAGTCTCTTTTGATATGTATACATTTATTAACAATGGTAACAACAAAATCTGTATTGCATTTATTTGGCATGGACTGTTGAAATTTACCAAACTTTTGGATAGTGTACATAGTATTGAAATGTCCATTACTGGCATTGTATCAAACAATATTTACATGATTTTTAATGCTTCAATTTATTTTTGTTGGAAAATAAAAGTATTTGAATATAAATAGAAAATTATTAGAGATAAAATGTATTCTTTTCAGAAACCTTTCATGGAAAAATTAATAAAATTGGCTTATCATTCATTTAAGTCATAGCAAGCAGAAAAGAAAAGCAAATAACTCTAATTTGTTATGCCACTGATAAGTCTTTATTCATCAGAATTTAAAATAACCAGATTTTTTTTAGTCACCATCTCATAGGATTAAAATATGCTTGGTGCACATCTAGTGATCCAAAAACAGAAATTTACAAGTTAATGTTTTTGCCAAAAATACTGGAAGCAATTTCCATGTCTGTTCAAAACTGCATCATTTCAGAGTACAATTTCACAGTACAAGTTGATTGAAAAATTACTTTATTAATATCGAAACTAAGTAAAGTTTAGCACAATTAACTGCGAAAGAAAAGGCTCTGTAGATAATTTTCTCATTCTTGTTGGTCCCTGTCAGTGTTGACTAAGTGGGTTTATATAATGTAGGCACCTTCAAAAATTCACTAAAAAAAGAGGATGCATGATGAAAAATATTCCAAAACATAATAAAAACTAAATTTTATTGTTATTATTAAGGAGGATGATCAGAGGATTTTTTAATGTAAATTATTTTTTCTTTTCTGTAATTTTTTATCCTTTTTAGGATGTAAATTTTGGTTAAAAATCTTGCTTTCTGGCATCAATGTGGGACCTTAAATTTCTACAGAAAATTTGAGCATCTTTTTACAGTGAAATACACATTGATTTGGAAATTCTTGCAAAAATCAGATAATTCTCAGATTTTAATGAAATTTTCAGGACTTATTCAAAAATGGATGAAATTATTTTGAAATATTTCTTTTGTTAAAAAATCTTGATAAAAATATTTTTCTATTTTTTTACGTATGTTACCCCCCCCCCCCAATTTATTTAGCTTTCTAAAAAAAATTTTTTGTATTGCTTAATATTTATATTTGTTATAAGGGAGAATTTAAATCATCTAATTATTTTGGTCAAACAGGAATCCCACTTAAATAAAATCTGCTCTCAATCGTAAAATTTTGAATTTTTTTATGTCTGTATAAATGTATCAATTTCTGTAAATACGAACATCTATACACAACATTATCAGAAGATGCAAAAAATACCTATAATAAATTTAAAATTTATCGGTAATTGCTAACATTTTCTCAACAACAACTCTGTAATTAAGGATATAAAGCCTAAGCACCTAAAATTCTATAAAATATTAGAATGCATAAAATATTTAAAGTTTACTGGATAGTTAAAAAAAATTATGTAAAAACAGGGAATTTATGTATTCATTATATAATTTCTCTTATTATTGTCCCCTCTTACTTCCCAAATATCTGGTTGTCAATATATTACTCAACACATAAAAAAAAACACATACTATCTCTTAAAATCTTACTTAAAAGTAAGTAATGTTTCAATTCAGATTAATTAAACTTTAAATCAGCTAATTTTTCTCAAATACTGTTTCAGAAAAGTACATCTTATTTTTGAAAGATTTTTTTTTAATAAAGTAAATTATGTCTTGTTGACAAATCTGTCAATACAGATGAATTTATCGATTTTATTGATACGTAGAAGGAAAAAATTCAGTTTGAAATACATCAAAGTATTTTGCTTCTTTGCAATATTAAATCTAATCTATTAGCTTGAAATTAAAACTAAAATTAAAGCTTCAAGATAGATTCTTCATATTTTTAAATGCATTTTAAACTTTAGGTATCACTTTTTTTTTTTTAAGGTACTTAATATAATGTGTTAAAACCAATCCATGAAAATATGATTGGCTGATGTGCACCAATAAATTAAAAGATGTTATGGATTAATGTATTCTCACCACTGTTATCACACAATGAGTTTTAGTTTTGCTTAACAGTTTGTTCATGTATGTACTTTACAGAAAACAGGGAAAAAATATGATTTCACAATGCCATTTTGGTGATATTAATTCCTATTGTTTGCTGTTGTTTGTTTTTTACTTATTTATTTTTTCCAACACACACACATATACACACCCTCTTTAGAGGTAGAGACAGGATTTTCAGTCTGTACCTCTGTCTTCAGTAAAACTATAACCTTAGGTATCTATTTCTTCCTCTTTTTTGGTTAGAACCTTTTTTTTTCTTTTTCTGTCTGGTTTGCACTTGTGAATAAAGACATGCACTGCAAACCCTGAATTGTATAAGGCCAGACTTAAAGCTGAGATTGTTGCAGATTTCCTGGCAGTCAGTATTCAAGATAAACTAAAAAACAATATCAGGTTTTTAATGTTGAGTTTTCACATTTCACTTTGAAAATTGGTGTAGTACAGTCTTCATTAGTTCTCTTTTGATTTTGTGTCAGGCAAAGTAAAGCTTAGTAAATATCAATGCAAGGCTAAATTTTCTAGTGCTCCTGTTGAGGATTGAACACACACTAACAATTTTGAATTCTTTTTTTTTTCTTTTTTTTTTGATTTTTTGCCATCTGTCCCAAAAAAAGGATATGCACCTGTTTAATTTTGTTTGTTTGTTTACTCTACCTGCCCCCGTGGTATCATGGGTTTTACCAGATTTAGGCTGTTCATTAAAAATAAGTTATTTTTCATTTTCCAATCCACTTTGTGGATTTGAAAATTTCTTCTTGGATAAATTATGATGATGAGCTTAGCACTTGAAATAAAATCTTGGATGAAATTCCTGAACATAGCATATTTAAAACTTGAAGATGCAATTTTTTTTCTATGAAATATGTTAGATATGTAATGCAGACCATGAATTATATTCAGTTTCTGTAGTAATCAGTTTGTCCCTTGCTTTAATCAAGAAATCCAATAAAGTATGATAATAATTTCTTTAAATAAATTTATGGTAGATACTAAATAATTTGAAATGCAATTTATAATATTCTTGATCAGTTTTGTCATTTTGTGTGTGTAAGTGTCTGAAAAATGGGGAAATTTTAACATAAGAAACGCTTTACTTATGGAAACTTTGGTGAAAACAGAAATAAAAAGAACACTTATACATAGAACCAGAAAGAAATAGTGGATATCTTTGTAATGAGGAATGAGGGCTTGTAGAATTTAGCACTTACAGAGCATATTGAAGGCAAGAATGGCAGAGAGAAATGGTGAGTAACCTATTAATAGACTTGTATAAATGGAGGGATAGTAAAGGGAACAAATACTGCTTAGAGCTGCAGAGGATAGGAAGTTGTGGAGAGCCCTGATTGCTCACATCCAGAAGGAATACAGCATATAAGAGAATTCACTTTTGTATTTTATAACTATTTACAACTGGAACTTTTTTTGCACAGAATTGAGGACGTATGTCTTTTTGTACATGTGCATGCAATTATGAATATCTGCCATAAAGTTGTGGTTTTAATCTGTAGAGATGCAAACAACATTTTACAGAGGACAGGGATGAAGCTAACAATCAAGTCATTAAGGTCTTCTTTGGATGCTTAATAACAATAATGCATTATTTGGTTGGGGCTACCTTGTGTTCTTGATATTTACCTAGTACAGGACAAGACCAAATAGGCACGGGTACGAAGATTGTGTTGTGCCAATTTACGAAATAGAGAAAGTTTTCCTGTTATTAATATGAGCATTCAAAATATTTGTTTTTGTTTGGGGTTTTTTTTTTGTTTTATCTTAAAAGATTTGATCTGAAAACTTTCATGAGGAAAACAAAAATCTTAAGAAAAAAAGTTATTCAACAAAAAAAGAGTTTTCTATCTTTTTCTCTTCCCCTATTAAAAGTTATTTCTGAAATTTAACCTAGTACTGCCAGCTAAAGTTCCAATGGAATAATTAGTTGGGAGGGATTGTTAGTTCTTTTGTTTTTATCTTGTCTTGAACATTGACTGGCCACTGGAAAATTGATGCATCCATTAATATTGTGTCTGCATCAGATAGGGAATGTCTGCTTGTGTTGGAAACAAGCATTCAAGAACCTGGCTTTTTTTCTGGGCTCAACTAACATTAAGTCTCACCATTGAGAATTGAGTAACTGTCAGGTTAGGACTTCTTTCAATATGACCATTGGGCTGGTTTCAGTATCTGTCTTGAAGCTTTTAATTCTGTAAGAGACAAATATAAAGCATTTCAACTGAAACTGGGTTTTTTTCCTGAAAAAGGAACCATTTTCTCTTTTGCTCCTCACTGAAACTTATTGCTCATTGATTTTAATTAGCTTACAGCACAAATCCAAATGAGAGAGAAGGCAGTGAGGAAGAACATTGTGCATCTGTCTTCCAAAGAACTTTAATATTATATATTTTATCTGGGATAGAATATTAAACAATTTAGGGAAGTGAATTTTTATTATTAGGATTTTTTTAATAAGGGTTTAAGAAACTTGTGTGTTCACACAAACACTCTCATGTTATAAACCACTTAGTGTTTTATTGCTATCTAAGAGAAATACTTAAATATCTCTTTGCTGAACGTTTGCAACATCTGTCTGTATAGATATGATGAAAGCTGCTTCCTTTTGTCCAGATGTAAACAAACAGCAACCATTTGTATGAAATGTCTTAACATCGGAAGTTTCAAATTAATAATTATGTTTCCAGACTTCTTGGAAATAGTTTGCAAGGCTGATTTGAGAGATGAAGTGAAATGTTTGATAACTTCAGAGCTTGCAAATGGTCAGTTAGAAATTGTAAGAATTTTGAAAATCTTAATTGAATATACTGGACATTTTGTTGCAGATATGACAAAGGCAAATTTTTTTAAAAAATCTTACTTATCTGTATCCCATATAAAGAGAGAAGTTATTAAAAAAAATCCATCTTTGTCAAACTCTGAAATTTTTAAGCATTTTGGCAGCAAGGACATGTCAAAAAGCATATGGTGTGAGACCCTAAATCAAATTGCAAAACAATCACTCGACCTCCTTTAAAAGGCATCCATAAGGAAAATTAGGTAATGTGTAGCCTTCATGCCTGCAAAAAAAAAAAAAAAAAATGTAATTCCCTTGACAACACTATTATTATATACACTTTTGACTTTCTTGGCAATGTTCATTATTTTAAAAAGTAATGATTAGAATTTTGATAAAACCCAGACACATGAAAGTGGATTTATATATTTTCATTTTCTTGAATTGACAACTAAAATATTAAACACTTTGATATAATTACCACACATTAAACACTTTGATATAATTACCACACATTAAACACTGTGATATAATTACTACACATTAAACACTTTGATATAATTACCACACATTTTTTTGATATTTATAAATCTTTTGAATTGAATAAAAAAAAAACTTGTTTTCATAGTTATTTATAAAATGGTAAATAATAAATATTGCAGTTAGTTTACATTTTCTTATAATTTTGTAATTTTTTTTATAAATTTTTTTTTTTTAATTTATTTACAAATTTATTTCTTTATAAAAGGTAAATAATAAATATTGCATCATACATGGTTCACATTTTTATAATTTTGTAAATAAACATTACCAAGGGAGTTAAAAGTGTATACAGTAATAGCAGTCTCAAGGAAATAATCATCCTTTTGACACACCATTTTTTTTTTTGCTGGCACGGAAGTTAAACATTGCCAAAAATTAAATGAAATGTGCAACAGAATATCGGAAGACTGTTTTTTTTGTTTTGTTTTTTAAATCTTTCTATAAGTCATTTTTTTTTTAAATTTTTACTACTAAATGCTGTCCTATCTTCAATAGACCAAATGGATGAAATAGAGGCTAAGTGGGTCCTAGCAGAAACTGATCATATAGGTAAATATGTCAAAAAAGCAGAGATGGTTTGATGTTTTGTGGTGGAATTAGAGGTGGCGAAGTAGTGGACCCTATACAATAAAAAAAATTACTGAATATCTAAATAAAATGAGGTTTAAAAAACACTTCTTTAATAAAGTACATAGCTTTTTCACTTTAACTCAGTTGAAAATTTTCGCTTCACTTTAACTTATTTGAAAAATTGTGGACCATTCTAAAGAGAAAAGCATAAGTGGATGGCAGTTCACTGGCAAAGTGAGTTTTGAAATGTTCTTTTGGATAGTTCATATGAAGAAATATGGAGCATAGATTTCACATTAATATTCTCTTTACTTTGTTGGAAATTTTTGCACATTTTGTAAGTATTTTTTAATTAAAGCATAATGTTTCTTGATACATATATATAAAAATAAATAATGGACTTTTTATTTATTAATCTAAAAGATTTTTATCACTTTAAATGTTATTTTTAGTGGATACCCATATTTGAGTAAATGCAGGAGAAACTGTCATTTGAGCTGAAGTGCTTTAGACCAACTCAGCCACAAAGGGTGTTGCCAATCATACAAAGCTAAATAATGGCTTTGAGCAAAATTGTTCTTGTCTCTGACTCTTATGGCCAAGCCAGTCTAAAGCATGTTGGATCTGACAATGCCTTATCCTGTAAAGGGTGATACAGGTTCAAATGCTGCCAGAGGGCACATATTTTTCTTTAATAAGATTTCTTGAATGTTCAGGCTGGTAGGTAAAAATAAATATACTGTTTTAAATAAACAGAGCGACTACTCAAATATCGGTATCCACTAATAACATTTAAAGATATTTACATACATACATACATACATACATACATACATACATATATGTATATATATGTATATATATATATATATATATATATTTTAAGTTGAAAGGAAAATTCAGTTTTATTGAATTTGTATTCTTTTCAAGCATTCATGCTTATTAATAAAAAAAGGTTTATAAATGTCAGGAAAATGTGGGGTAATTATATCAAAAGTTGGATCTGAAAACAGATGACCAAGGGACAGCTTTTTTGTGGGAGGGGTGTTACAGAAATAGTACACAATTTTTTTTTTTTTAAATTATTTTTTTATTTTTAAATCATCAAATTGCCTAGCCATTGCATTTTGTAATAATCATAACTTGACGATGTATTCTTGTACTTATAAGCTAACATTCTCCAAATAGAACACATTCTTCACTGCTTTCTTTGTGTGTTTCTATACTGCAGGCACTTGAGCAAAAACTATTTACTTGTATAGCTGGACTAACTTGTTTTGGTGACCTGCACTCAACCACAGGGTGACATTTGTCACTCATAAAATTGGTTGTAAAAAGTTAACTAAGATTGAGAAAGGAAAGTTGCATATTACGAAAGAGAAGCCGTGTGATATGGCCTGTTCCAAAAATGAAAGGATAGTTCATTTCAAAAGATTCTATTTGTGCTTATATTTTTACTAGGGGATAATATATTTCTTAGGTTGTTTTTGCAACTTCATAGTAGGAAAACATTTAAATAAAAAGCCCTTTCTGCCTGTAATGCTTATCTTAATTCCCGACCTGATGATACATTTTCTTTTACTAAAAATCATTAGCAATACATTTACATTAGACCTTGACTAGTACTATTAATAGTCATGCTTGTTTTCATTCCTGACCACCTACAATACCTTTCTTTCTGATTTTCTATGCATTTCTAAAGTAAAATCATTAGCAAAGTATTTCTATTATCCATAAAGTAGCTGCCATATTCTGTTGTAATGCTTTACAGTAATTTTTTTTTTTTTTTCTGATTTTGTAATGCGATCTCACTGTTAAGTTTCACAAAATAATTATATACCCCTATTCTGTAAGTAACTCTTGCTCTAATTCTTGATTTTTTTCCTTTAGTGCTTTGCTGTGCATTAAAAAAAAAAAAAATTTTGATTGAGTTCAGAAATTAGCGAAACAAATTTTAGATCAAAAATTACAAATGCTGTGTTGAATCAGCATCTAGTTTTTCTACCACCAGAAATATTTAATTTATACTAAAATTGACCAAATCTATTAAAAGAGTTGTAGAATAGTAATAAAATCAGTGGCTAGCAATAAGAAAGCAGAAACCTTTCCAGTTACACTACTTTGATTATTGTTTTTGATTTATTATTATTGAGAAGTCCTTTTTACCTTTTAAAATTTTATGTGTTATTATATATGTAATCATTTGTGTGAATAACAATTATATGTAATTGTCTGAAGATTGTGAGTAGCATAAAAATCAAAGTAAAGGTTTTAGATCGGTGCCCATAGATGCATACTTGGTGATGGTTATTGTTACTGCTCTGTCTTGTCCCCCATGTTGGGTTTCTTCATTCTATAGACATTGAGCACTGTAGATTTTTGTTTAGAGAGGTGTCTGCTTCTTTCTTTCTTTCTTTCTTTTTCTTTTTTTTTTTTTTCAGGCTTGGTATTGTTATAGCTTTCCTATGATCTATTTATTTATTCTGATATATATATATATATATATATATATATATATATATATATATATATATATATATATATATATTGTTACTTTCATAAGTGAGGTAAATAATTAGCTTCTAGTAAAACAAATTCCTACTTTGTTCTATACAAAGAAGAACTGTAATCTACTATTGTTGTGCAATTAATTTTCTTTCTTTGTACTTTACACTAAACTAAATTTAGGTTAAAGATAAAAAAAAAAAGAAGAAACGGTCTCTGTGTTAATGGTATAATTTAAGACCTGGTCACCTCCAGACCTGTATGCTACCACTGAGCTCTCATCATAAGCATAATGCATCATTAATTAAGAAATAATCTCTGTTGGAGCACTTGAATTCCCAATTAGAAGTCTGGTTACACTAATAAAGGATATTTGCTCTCATTCTCCTTCTTGTTAATTAGTGTCATCAACCTAACAGTTGGAATAAGTTATCTGATTGAGTGATTTCGTTGATATCTACAATTGCATAATCATAGTTGTAAGAAATTGTTATACTCTCATGGTTATTTGAGATTTGCTTTGTATTAATGTAATTTATGGGTAAAGGCTTTTAAAACAATATTAAAGTTTTTTTTTTTTTTTAATCAGTAGAGGTAAGACTCTATATTAACTTTGCTAAATTAAAATGCTGAACCTTACTCAGAATAGTTTACAATAGTCGTGGTAGTAAATATTTTTGGATTTTGGTGATCATGTCGGAAATTTTTCATTATTCCACATTTTGTTTATAGAAGGTTCTATTTGCAAACAATAAGATGGAAGTAAGAAAAACTAATGAAGCAACTGTTTTTGTTATAGAGATTATTTTCTTTCTTTTCTTTTTTTTTGCTTACCTCCCTTTTCTTGCTGTATCATTTTTTTAAATAATGCATTACAATTCTTTGAAATAAACTCTAAACTATCAATAATATCATACAAAACATGCAGCAGCCATGATTGTTGCTAAGTAATTTTTCTTTTTTCTTCAAGCTATCATCTGGTTTTTGGATTACTGTTTCCATTAATTGCTTAGCATCAGGCCTGAGCCAATATAACAAAATAACCCATTTATTTCAGCCTTTAGCATCTCCCTTATTTGAAATACTTGAGTCAGTATTTATTCTTTTCAGTGGTGATTGATTATGAACATACAAGGTTGATTCAGTGGCTTTTCTCTCTCTCCTCTGATTTGCCAACTAATCCTCATGAAACCAGTGAAATATAGAGAAATAAATATTCTCCCCAGAAGATGTACAGGATATTCACTGAATATTTGCAGCATTTTTCAGTCTTTCCCCCTTAGCTTGGCTTAATGGTTTGGCTTTGGTACCAAGCAGACATTCAATTGAATAGAAGACTTTAGGCTATCTTATGAACTTTTAAGTATTCCATTAGCAACTGTGTTGTCAACAGTTCTTCTATCAGTAAGTTTAACTATTTAAGAAAACTTAACCTACCCACATCATATCAAGGTTATTACTAACATCTTATTTGGCAAATTTATCCTTTCTGGAACATTTTAAAAAGTATCCATAATCAGTGGGCAAGAAATAAATAGATTTTCCACTGATTCAATCACCAGTATCACCTTGGTGATTGGCTTTCCAGTTAGACACCATAGAAGGAAACCAATATTATTTTATTTTTTAATGGCAATTAATCTGCTGATAAATATGAGAGTTCAGTTATTTGAAATATAGAAGGATAGAACTGGTTTTCTGTCATGGCCAAATGTTGAAATTAGAAAGTAATGAATAAAAATGCAGCAGCCATATTTCATTGGAATTGGTTGAGTGCGAAAATATATTTATTGAAAGAAAAATCAAATTCTTTTTGAGAAAATTCTTTATACTTTGAAAGCAGTGATTATTACAGAGAGAAAATAAGGTGTTTTATAATGAAATTCTGTTGGGTGGGAGGAAGACAACACAAAATAACTCATGATTTTAACGTTAGACAAACTTGTAATTTGTCTTTAGTCATTAGTGATAGTTCAGAGATTAGTTTTATGGATTGCACAGGATATATTTCAGTTCCTTGTACTTGAAAGATAAGACTCCTTATCATATTCATGATTTCATACCTATGCATGAAGTGGGTTGGGAAGAAAAACTTTTATCAATTTTATAAATACAAGTTCTAAGTCAGCAAGTGAAGCAATTGAAACTTACTTTTGATTGCTGGATTGATGAAACTCAATCAAAAATATAAAAATGAATTTGTAGTGTCCATCTTCTAACAGCCTATTATATCTTAGTGGAAGATAACACAGTTTCTTTTATTTGATAAGTAGGATATTTGATCTATTTGAGGCCAAGGGCTACCATTACATTAAAACTTTGCAAGATTGGACAAGAAAAGAAAAGTTTTATGACAAGAAACAGGGAAACATATCTCAGAAATAAGAGACAAATAAACAACAAGATTGATTGATTTTATTTTTTTATTTCTTACCAACCCATTGTGGATTTTTTAAAGCAGAAATGTATTTTGAATTGTAAAAATAATTCTTGCTTTTTTTTTCTTTGCAAGTGAATATTGCATTAACAATTTTTTGCAAATAATGACAATTTTTACAGTTACAACTATTTAATCCATAGCTATGGGAGGTGATGAAATGTATTTGTATGTAAGTAAATGTAACAAACTGACTGGGCAACAAAGAGAAAGAAGACAAAGCCAAATGACACAACACTAAGTCCTGCAATAAGAGGGCAGACATAAAAGAATGAAACAATAAGATAATAATTTTATCGTAAATCTACTTAGTACTTTTGTATTTTAAATCTTTACATTCTTTAACACATAATTGGCTTTGTTCTTTGCTTCACTTTTAAGTTGTTTTTTGTATTTTCTTCACAATTAGACTTGTGTTGTTAACTCATTTTTATTTGCATTTCTAAGTTTTCATCAGTCATAAATTGGATTAAGCCATTAGAATGTCACCTTAATTGATAAGAAGAACAAACTCTGATTCATTTACAATTTCATTTCATCAATTTTTAACCTTAGATCTCCTGAAACATGTATAGCTATTTTCCATTAACTAATTTCATTTTCCAGTTTTTTAAGAATTATGCCTTTTTGTTATGCCTCAGAACAGTTTATTGAATATGCGATTAAAATCAGTAAAAAAAATATTTCATATATTTTTAAATTTAGGAAACTTAATATTTGCAATAATGATCATTTGTAGGACTTTCATCCAGATATGCAGGTCAAGGTATTTGTTGTAGAAATAGTCCAATATTTTAGGGTTAATATTATACAAAAATGTATACCTTAGCACATTTAAACAATTCCTCAAATTTTGTTTTGTAAATCATTAAACATAACAGGATTATTATAGATGGGTAGTTTTATCTAAATGTTTTAGACAATATGTTCTTTGGCTTTGCTTAGGTATATGTATATAGAAACAAGATGAGACAATGAACTCAGGTCTGGCAGATCATGTATAAGGAGAAAAGAATGCACACTTTTCTGACTGGATTAATATATCAGTTAATAAATATTTAAAAGGCTGTCATAGTGAAGCTACTGCATAAGGGTTCAAATTACTGGCAATGACTCTAAGCTAAGTGTTTATCTTTTGGATGAATTAGACATTCAAGAGTGTCATCTGGTATTGAATTGCTATCTTTTTCAGTCTTGTCTTATTCTTCTAATGAATGAGTATTGAAATGTTGGGACAATGGGGGACCAATGTCTTTGGGAGATAATCTTTTTTCTTCTCATATAAAATTGTTGCTGGGCATGTTTTAGAAATGATGCAGTTCAAGCATAGATTGCCGCCTTTTTAACTACCAACCAACATGGCATTATTGAGCTAGTGAAACTGAGAGCAGGTTGGCTGGTATAACTGTAAGTTGGAATAGCAGTGGGCAGTCACCATATTTTAGTGATCCTTTTCTTTTTAATAAAAAAAAAGGCTAGTTTATGGATTCTACTACTGTTCTTTGTGGTAGAGCAAGGAAAATCAGGATGAAATCTGTCTAATTAAGAAGAGAGAAAAAAAGGAATGTTTATGAGACTTAGATTCTTGTGCTGCCACCCAAATCCAACTTTTGGATGGTGTGTAGTCACTAATGAAGCAGCTTCTGATATTTTGCCTTGTTTTAGTGACGTGGCGCTAGTCATGTTGGTAGTTATCAAATGAGGAAATTGTTGGCTTTGTTTGATAATCATCAGCTGGTATGAGAAAAGGAAATGTGTATATATGTATGAGTTGGTGTGTATATGTGCATGTGTCAATATGTTTTTTTATGTATGTAGAAAATAGAGAATAATTATGAAGAGGCAAATTAATGCTTTGATTTAGAAACTAGGCTGTAAACATGGCTGTGCACATTGGAATCTGCATTGTTACAGCAAAGTGTTGAGAGTAAAAGGAAAAAAAAAAGTGGTTGTGGCAATGCTTAAGTCAAGGCGTTCCTGGATTTGAGTTGGCAGAAATTGTGGACCATACTATGATTAAAGTCAGTTGTTGCTGATGACAAGAAGGTGTTAGAACAAAGAAAATAAAAAAAGAAAGATGCTGCATCTAGTGAGCGGGAAGGAGATCAAGTATTGAGAAGCCAGTGCATGGGGGAAATCATAATGGTAGCAAGAGACAGGAAAGTACAGATAAAAAAATTTAAAATGATAGAGTAAAATCTAGTGAAAGAGAGAGAGATGCCTTTGCAGTAGAATTGGACAAGCTACTGATACCAACAACTAATTGTTTTCGGATCTGTCATCTTACATCGAAGCCGCCTTGTATTTAAGAAGGGTGCCTTGCTGAGTGGTTGATGAGTAATAGATTGAATGGTTTTATTGAGCTTCTTGGAATTGAATGAAAATGTAATAATTATTAATGTCTTTGGTCACAAAACTGAAGGTTAGAAGAGGTGACATGAGTGGATGTTGATATGTTCTCAGCCTGACCAAAACGAAATTTTTTTTCAAAATTTTGGTGCTTAGTTATTTGGTCAGGTTGTGGGAAGTAAGTTTACTGACAACTTTTCAGCATCCCCTTGTATTTATCAGAACTGTACAGGAAATATTGAGAAAAGCTTGGTTTTGCATGACACAATGCCAAACAAAAATGAGAAATGGTCCAAACGGGAGGAATCTGGTTGCTTTTAAAAGACTGTTATTTGAAATCTTAGCCTTTGCTTAGATTTCAGCCACAAGGCAAACTAAATGTTGATAGATTTATGAAACTGGGTTAAATGTGTTGCAAGACCACATTTAAAGGAGGATTGAAATTGGTTAACACAGTCCACAGCAGGTATTATTCATACATTACTACATTGTCATCCATTGATTTTCTTCAGGATTCATGAATAGGGACAAGGGGCATATCAACGAGAGAAGTGACTCTGGGTATTGCATTATATCTACCGACCATGCAGATAAACAATTTTAATATGATTGTATTCACTAATGTATTATTAACCATTAAAAAAAAAACAAATTTGAACAAATTACATAAATTCTTAGAGGAAGTATTTTCATTATTATTAATTTTTGGTAAGCTAATATTCAACAGTTAGAGGACATTCAATCTTGAAAATGGTTGTGGATGGTAGGGAAGTAGTAAAGATTTGGTATTACTAATATTGAATTTTAACAAGAAAAATAATGAAATATAGCAAATAAAGAAAATTTGTTAATGAGGCTTTTTCAACTACTAATTGTTTTACTTTTTGTTCTATTTGTTTTTATAGATGGTAAATATGAGGTTAATCCAAAAGCCTACCCATTTTCATTTTTTTTTAATTCATAAAAATTTAATCATTAATGTGTTTCCCTTGCTTTATTACCTACCCCATCATTTAGCTGATTTGTGTATTAGATCATGACAGAATTATTCTGGTTTTAATTAGATGAATTCAAGATTTTTTTTTTTTTTTTTTATCTCAAACATATTGAAACTGTTGAACATAGACAAGAAGTATTGTATTGAGTGATATAAGTATGTCTGAAGGTGATAGGTTCCAATAAAATGCCATATGTAGAAGACCTTTCTATCCCAACTCCATGATGAATTGCTGTGTTTTAGTTAGCAAAATAGTTATATATTGTCCTGCAACAAAATCACCAAATCAAATTCCTTATCCAGAAAAAGGCTTATTTCTCTTTCAATGCATTCTTTAAGTGAGCCAATTGCTCATTGAAGTGTTATGCAGTAACTGAATCCCACCAAAAGCAGAGAACTTCCCCCTCCTATATATCCTGTTTGGCTGATAGGGTGAAAGCTGTCCTGGATCTAGACACAATTTTCTTTGTTTTGGATTCTCTTGCAATCAGTTTTTCATCACCAGTGACTGTTTCTGTGTTGAGCAAGAAAAGAAGGAATTTTTAAAAGCTGTCTAACATTCCTTTTCATAAGTTCATGTGGAACCCATTTTCCTAGCTTCTGAATTTTTTTTTTCCTAAGGCTTTCAAATGACGTACTACAGTTGACTTATCATACAAGTAATAAAGGATTGAATTCAAAGATGTTTTTCAAATTTATCTAATATTGTGCTCTAGGAACTTTGTATTTAACATTTTACCTATTAATAAATATTTATTAAATTCATCCTATTCTGAGCAAAGATAAAAGGAGGAATCACATGGAGTGAATAAGGTTGTCTTGTGCCAATCTTTCAAGTGGGGAGTATCAGGCATTGGAAAATTTTGACTTGGATTTGATTACTACTAAAGTATAGATGACTACTTCAGCTACCAAGCAGACACTTAAACCGTTTATACAATACAGATGTATATAATATTTTGCAAACAGATATTGCTTTTTTTATTTCTTTCTGAATGCAGGTTCCTACTTCTATTTGAAAGTAGAGCATCCCTTTAAAACCTTTCAAAAACTGAAATGATGTAAAGTGAAAAGGCAATTAGCATTAATTGATATGGGACAAATTTTGAAGTGTTACCAAACCCCAAAATCAACAGTCACATTTTGTTTCAATTGATTGTGTCATCATGATTGTAGAAAAAGAAAAGTGTGACATAAAATTTGAAAGGGCAGGCTTTGCAAGATGCTTTCAGTATCTACAAATTGTATGATAGAAAGATGTGTGGCTAAGCAATCAAGCCTTACTCAGCATACAACAAGCCATGACTTTCAATATCAAGGCAGATAAACATAAAAGAAAATTATATTGGAAATCTGGAAATGCTCAAAAACTGTCCCTTCAGAAAATAATAGTAATTGCTTCTTTGCTTTCTACCATTTTTGGTTAGTGGCAGAAACTTTGACTCATGTACATGTTTGGTAAAAGTGACACAAAATAAATTTTCAGAAAGTAGCAGATCCTCTTGTCCCTTCAGAATGTAGCCACACATAATTCTCTGTGGCTATCTTTTCCTAAAAGTGAGGAATACCTATATTGAAAGTATTTAAAATTTTTGGTGATCTTTACTAAGTGTAGCATAGTTGTGGCACAAAGCTGCAAGTATTGGGCACCCAGTGAGGATCGAACTAACTCCCTCGTCATAATTAATCTAGCAATACAAAATTGCCATCCATAACACTATGTCGAAGTGCTTGAGGATGACTTTTCTTTAAATGTTGACCTTCAAGACACATTCACATGAAAGTTATGTTTTACAAAGAAAGGAGAATTTAAGTTTGTTTATTTTGTGGTATAACCTCCAGTCTATAACAGTGCATTAGATATAGTGAAATATATGGCTCTGTTTTTGGTTTATTTTTAATCATATGTAGTAAATAAATTAACTTAGGTTTTATTATTAAATTTTTTTAAAGTAACAAGAGTTTAATTTATTTGATAAATTTTCAAAGATTGAACCCATAATCAGTGACAAGTCTGCAGTTTCTTTTTGTTTATTCTACAATTTTTTGTCCTTAATTTAACCTTCATTTGGCATCTGATTCTGTGGAAGACCTACTTTAAAGATTTGTCCATCTCCCACATAGATAAAAGTTTGGTCAGTATTAAATAACTTAAAGTTAATACTCAACTTAACACTTATATGTATATATTGTATATTTCCATGTATAAGATGACCTTTAAATCCCAAAAATCACAGTTCATCTTGTACTATAATTCTAAAAAAGAATCCTTACTTCCCTTGGCCACGGTGCGATAACCAATAACGTACATAAGATTCACATTATCAAATAAACGGATAATAAAAGTAATAAAACCATTTCTACCTTATATATTACTTCATAATAAATTGCCTATTCAAATAATAATTCCATATCAATGAAATCAACTTGAATCCATGCAAGCTCAGCCGAGAAAATGTAAACATTGAGTTACAATTGCATTCACAGCAAACTTTATCTTTTGCTAAATTTTCAATAATCATCATGGTAGTGTTAATAAGATTTAGGATAACATAATATTGATTTCTCATTAAAAATTATTATCATTTTAGTGTTAAATAACACAATTTAGGATTACATACAACTTTTATTTTTTAAATAAAAGTCCTTTGGTAAATGCACTTAAAACTTTTAGGATATTAGAAAATTATTTATTTTCCATCAAGTTATCAGTATTAATAAAACAACCCTTCTATGAGTGTATCTAAAACCCACCAAGTTCATCACAATCATCAGTATCTATTTCAAAAAGTTTATCTAGCGCGTCATGAGATTCATCGTATATGCCTTCATCATAGGGATTCCAGTACACTGTCAAACAGTAGATCATCTTCGGTACCATCCATTGCGTTAGTGATGCTGCATTTTTTAAAATGATTTTGTTACACTTTCAATTTCAACATACCCCCATCACAAAATTGCAGAAAACATCAAGTGAGGCAGTCATCTTTATATTACAGGTATATGATAAATTGTTGAAAATTTGTTATATTTTTTGACAGTGTGTTATCTAAGGGTCACTTTATATGCAGAAATATATATATATATATATATATATATATATATATATATACACACACACACACACACACACACAAATGCAGTGGTACCTGTATTCAATGGTGTGGTGCCCTTAAAAAACAAGCCTTTTTTTTTCTTTTTTTTATCAAGAATGAAAAATGTTACCTTTTTATTAATAAGGTGGTCTTGGGGATTTTCCAAGGAGAAATTTGACTAGAGACCTATGCAGATATATTTTCAAAGAAAAGGGGTAGATGAAAGGAATTTCAACAAATGTTACTAGTTTATTTCAATCTTGCAACATTTATATGTACTGGAAATGAAATTAACATCATATGTATACACATATATCACATAGTAATAATACATTTCATTTAAAAACAGCAATACTTAAAATAGACTGGTCCCCTAAAAAAGGAAAGAAAATTACATTAATGTCAAAAAGCAGGTATCAGTTTGACATTGTATTTACATTGTGAACAGGGCCCTCATCTAAAATAACAGAAATTAACATTTTTTTGATTCTGACAAATTGCCCGAGTAGATCAAGTTTTGAATGCTGGGCTACAAAAATCAGTTGTGAAAATATTTTTATCTCTAAGAAATTACTAATTAATATTGATGTGGGAAAGTAAAGGACCATTTTGACATTTACTGTACATTTTTTTTGTTTCAATAGTTATTTTGATTTTATGTTGAAAAAGCTTTATATTTTTATACAGTAATGCAACAATCTCATTCTTTCCACAACATATTTTAAGCTAATAATGTAAGGTTTGATTTCTTTTTTGAAAATGTTCCACTGCAATGTATCAATGCTAATAATTCTAGTCATCATAATCTGTCATTTTTCAATAAAAATATTTTATTTTAAGACCTTTTGTTTATTTTTAACAATTTTAAAAATATTTTACGTTAATATTACATTATTACTTTTTACAAGTAAAAAAACAAATTTTGCAAATTCTAAAAAATTTCTGTGGTGGCCTTAGTTGCTGCGGTGCCCTCATTTTTAAGTAGTTTACAAAGGCAATTTTTGCCTGCACCTATCTTAGGTTAAAGTAAACTGATCCACATACATACATACATACATATATATATATATATATATATATATATATATATAATGTGTGTGTGTGTGGATATAGGAACCAACACTGTCTACAAACACGCTTTCCTCAATATTGGCAACCTTCTTATAGAGCAATTATCTAACTATATAAAAAAGTATGTTTGGCCTATAGATTAATCCTCAAATAAAGTTAAGATAATTGCTGTTCAAAATTTCTTCTCAACTTTTGCTGATCTCAGTAAGTATTGTTTAAGAAATCTTTTGAAACCCAAAAAGATCTTTTATTCAGTAGCAAAAAATAACTTTTAAAAATAAATTATCATAAAACTTTTCTTACATGATCACAAATCTTTACATACATATAGTGAAAATAGATTAATGGTGTTTTATACAAATATTGTTTTACTTTTAAAAAATATTGACTAATTTGTCAGTACATAAATTTTAAATGCCATTATAGCCTGTATCATAACCGTCTTCTGACACAGTCTGCTTTCTCTTTTCTAATGTGTAGTATTCACCCCCTCCTCTTGACTTAAGTATGATTATCTCTGTTTTATATAAACAACGAAGTGTCAGAAATTGGATACTGCTCTCAAATAACATGTAGCTCCTTCCTCTGTTATTTGACATAGTCTACATACAAGGTGCTGCAGTCATTGTATAGGTCTATCTATTATCTATACCTGAGTTGCTTATGTTTGGCTTCAGAAAATCTACTGAGATCTCTAACATATTCTATACTTACTCAATGAGGTTTAAATCTGGTTATTACAAAGGTCTGTGGAATACCTGCAAGTCAGCCAAGTATTCTAGGAACCAGTTTTGTGTCACTCCACTGCAAGTTGTCATTGCACTGTGTTGACAAGCTGGATGCATCACCTCATGCAGTCTTCTTCAGATATGAATTTAACAATATGTTAAAAAGAGTTGGTAACATGACTCATCTAACCAACTGACATGGCATCAGTCTTCCACAGTCCAATGATGATGTTCTCTGTCTCAAGTGAGTTGCAATAGCTGATGCCATGATGTCAGTAATGGTTCCCTTGTTAGTCAACATCTACAAAACCCATGGAATAGAGTGCATTGCTTAATGGTTTGAATGACACCAGCAATGATTTTGGATGTAATTTGAGGTAATGTTACCATTTGTTGGGTAGCTGTCATCCTTACTAGTCACTAATATTCTGTTTTTGCATCACCTGTGACCACCTGCAATTTTCATATGTGGCTAATCTCTGTCTGGTATATCATTGTTTCTGCTGACAAAGAAAACTCTGGAACAACTGCCATCTCAGAGACGAAATACACCATCTTTCTGGTCCCAAAAATAATTTGATGGTAAGATACATAACATATACATCATCCAGCTGGATTAATTTCTATAATGAAGGAGAATAAAACACACACACACACACACACACACACACACACACACACACACACACACACACAATGTACAAGAAGTGTTGCAAAGTTCTTTGTTGAACCCATTTTCCAAAATACCATTAATTTGGGATCCCTTCTTAACCATTAACCTTCTTAATTTGCCAGTTTGCCTTCTGTGTGTCAGAATATTCATATGAATTGTGATTAGTTTACCTGTCAAGGTTGAGTATGGAATAACCAGCTTTCAATTGCTACTGCCTGGGTTGCTAAGATAGATATGAAAGAGTGCTTTTGCATGCTACTTGATGTTTACTATTGTGGCCTGCTCATGACATTAGATTTTATCAAGGTTCATGATGATAGGTCAAATCACATGAAGAAGTGGTTTCATGCCTTCTTTTTTTAAGGGCACTATTGATAATTGAATAAAAGCACTTTCAATCCTAATGTAAACCATCTTTGTCTATTTATTTCAAACTGGTTGTTGTTGTTATGCCACTATGCCCTCAAGGTTGTGTGTGAAAACTTCTTGGCTCAATCCACTTCCCAGAATCTGAGCAAACATGAATATTTTTTTTTATTCTTAAATCCCTTCTTGGTTAGGCTGAGAATGTTACAACACTCACTATCATGATATATAAAAACACACATGCACATACTCATACACACAGGGACAACAATCAACAACTCTATAACATAATGAAGAAAACATTTATTTTATACAGTAAATATTTATAATCCTCTTGAATCAAAAGTGGGTATTAATCACAAATGATCAAACATTATAGATTTGAAATTTTGGCTCAAAATTCAGCTCAGAACTATATCAGGCTACACATTTCATGATTTACATTGCATTTATTTTATACACAAACACTCAAAGGAGTGAAAAAAAGAAGGCTGAACTTGACCCACTATCCCAAAACTTTTCAGCACCCACTTCATATATAGTTGGGGTGGGTGGGATTTGGGGTGTGTGTATAGCTGGTTGTCTCCTGTTTGGAGAGAGAATATTCAAATGAATTGTAGGAAATGAACTAGGAAAACATTGGTGAAAACATTGATCAATAAATTCAATGCCTTGCAAGTTGAAATAGAATTTAAAATAATGCACAACAATTTCTATCAGTCGTATCTTTCCATCACTTGTGATCTTATTCATGGTCAAGTAAATGAGATACTGTGATGATAAAGGACTTAGCATATTTGGCTCCCTGGCATGGGTAGCAACAGGTAGGGTGTTGGGTGGTTGAATCTTCAATTGAATATAGACAACTAAACCATGTAAAAATAAAAAGATCCTCAGGCCAGCTAGAAAATAGGCACAACTGTCTTTTTTTGATCATTTCCTTCTATTTGACCTGTTTATTAAATATCAAGTGACAGTTATTACTGAAAAAAAAACTCTAACAGAATTATTAGAGTTGCTTCAGTCAGGGACAAGCAACGGAAAAAAGATCATGTAGCCTCTTTGACTTATCAAGTGGAATTCTATTTTTATGGTCAGTCTGATAATGTTGAACTCCATATCCTAACATTAAACAACCATGAATTCTTCCTTGTCCTTCATTTTACTTATGATTTTTTAAAATTCAAGGGGGATCTAAAAAAACATAGACTAAACATTAAATGATCTACTTCATATAGGTTACTTGGAGAAATGAGAGATCCTAGCCTCGTGTCCGTCATATTTATTGGTAACAGCTGTTATTGTTGTACTCTTCAGTTGGATGGGGTGGTGGTTGCAAGTAAAGGTCTTGCCAACTGCTGCATAGTTTATTCTAGCTTAGAACTCCTTCTCAGTGGTTCAGTTATCGAAACTGTTTTGACTTTTGTAGATACTACCCAATAGACTATATATTGAGTGCAGGTAAGGAGGTAAACAGATGCATTTAAATCAAATTCAAAATAATTATGAGATACACAAAAAAAGAAGGTAAATACATTTTTAATAAAGAAAATCAAACTTGTAAACATTTAGAGGTTAGCCTTTTATATATTGATTTATTTGGGCCAGTTTTCTAGTTTATTATATTCTTTGTTTTTACTTATTGTCTGAATTTATCAGGTGTGATTATTGTTATAGTAATCTGAAAGAATCAATGTATAATTGTAACAGCACATCAAGAAATTCAAACAGAAGGGAAACTTAGTGTACAGTTAGTAAAATAGAATAAAATCAGTAAAGAATATAAAATTTGTCTCAAAAGAATCAATAGAGGAACAGTTGATAGTCAATCTAACTATAGAATCTTTAATAAAAAAAAATGTGATTGCTTATTTTTCAAATGTCAAAAAATCATTCATAATCCTTCAAAGAATCTCAAATTTTAAAAGCTGATTACATTATAACTCCTGATTTGCATTTTCTGAAATATGTCCTGTTGGACTAATAAGGGGGAAATTTTCAATTCCCTCTTTCAATTAAATATTGTGGTTTTGTTAAAATTCTGTTTTAAAAAATACACTGTTTATGTTTTGTGTACATGAGGATGGAGTAACAAAAATGCCCCTCCCCCTGTAAGCATTTTTGAGATACTTCATGAAAATTCAACACGGACAATATCCTGTGGTCTTGCAAACATTGAATTAAGCCTGTGGTATTGTTTAAAGCCCATGTCATTGGGCCTACAATTTTTGTGGTTGTGGAAAATAAGGATTTGTAAAAAGAAATTAATAGACAAGTGGGTGAAAAATAATATGTAAATATATGTAGATAGATTTGTGAGGAGATAGGAGATATTAATTCTTTTCAAAAATAGAATAGGAAAACTGAATATTTTGTGTGTATGTGTTTCTTAGAGGGTAATGGATTTTATTTATCATCCAATATTATTTATATATTATTATTTTAACATTATATTTTAATTGATACATGTGTTTGAGTAGAAATCTGGGTTTTTTTGTTTTGTTTTTTAAGTAAATTTATGTCTACTGAGTCTTCATTAAAACAGAAAAAATGCTTTCCAGCAGATTTGGGCTTTGTGGGATACAAAAGAGAAATGTGCATTTTTTAAAAGTGTAAATGTGGCTGTGAAAGATTTTTATCTGAAGGTTTGAAAGTGTGTCAAGCTAGATGGTGGTTTCTTTAATTACGGGGACATAGGTTTGAACCCTGCAGGAAGCTATATTTTCTTTATGATCTAATTATACAGGTCTGTAGAAGTAAATTTATACTGTGTTTTAAAAAAATCAAAAAATCAGTGGTGTTTCCTCAAACATATGTATCCAAGAAAATATAGCATTTAAAGCAATGGGATTTTATATATACGAATGAAATATGGATTAATTCTCACAAAATTATGAAATAAGGAACATATAGGAAGCGTTTATAAGTTTAACATGTTTCACTTTTATTTAAGCTTCATGAAAATTTTTGTGGGCCAACTTCTGAAAAACTTTTTGATGAAGTTTAAATATATATTATATATTCTGGATATGCAGATAAGGTCATGGATAGGGCTCAGAATAAGAAATTGGAGAGCCACGTTCACATTCCAGTGAAGTTTCATTACAGTCACTTTCATGCAGATACTTTTGGGAAAGGTATGAATCCCCCAGCTATGGGTTAAATAGTAGAGCAGACTGGGTTCTTCAGCCTAGAGTGATAACCAATTTAGGAGAAGGACAACTCTGAATTCAAAACCATATGTAGCCTTGGCAAAGCATATATTATGCAGCTAATGAAAGGATTGTGGAGTTCACAAAAACTATCGTCTTGACATACATACATATATATATATATATATATATATATATGCTGAAATAATTGATATCAAGGCTGAAAAATGCAGCCACATGTTAGAAATCTTGCAGTGAAGATTGATTAACTTATATTAACTTATAATTATTTAGGAACCAGAATATATTTATTGCAGACATTTGAATGAATTTGTACTTTTACTAAATTAATAGCCATGCACCAAACTGAAAATGACAAAGTTTCTGAAAAAATCTGGTGATATTTGAAAAGAATGTTAAATTGGAGTAGCCTACTTGAAAGAACCTAGTAAAAAGGAAAAAAAACAAAAAAAAACAGTTGATTTAATAAACACCTGAACAAGTTTTTACTGTTACCCTGTCTTTTATTCTTTTACCTGTCAGTCTTTAAAAATTCACCCATTCTATTTGCTTTTGTACATGTGACAAGTTGGTGAAAATCAACTTGCTTCTTATCACATATCTTTGACATTTGTCAAGTTTGTGCAAAACAATTCACTGCTACAAGAGACTATTCTTTCTTAATGTTTTATTTATCTTGTACTTTTCTGTTTCTGTTACATCTTGAAATTTTTTGTATACATACATACATACATACATACATGTGTGTGTATAAATTTATTGAGCCTAACTTAGTCAGTTACAAAACCATGCTAGAAGAGTACGCCATGAAGATCACACTTACTCCAAGAGAAATAGTTTTTCCTAAGTACTTGCTAACCATTGTACTATGGTGCTCTCATCTATCATTTTTATATATATATATATATATATATATATATATATATATATATGTGTGTGTGTGTGTCAAATTATCTGCACTTTCACCATATCTTTAGGTTTGTTGCACTGCCTTCTGCCACATGTATGCTTATAGTTGGTACTATTGTGGTCATGTGATCAAAATTTGAGCTTGATCGCACCAGTTTTTTTATTATCTTTATTTTTGTCAAAAACAACAAACCTGGAGATAAGTCAGAAATGTGTATGTGAGTTTTTTTTTATATGCACTGACAGAAAATAAAATTGCAACTACTGTATGCCCCTGCTCATGGGTAGTATATATTCTAAAAATTTTTCAAAGTATTCATTTATCTTGTGATATAATAAAAACTCATACCATTACACCATCTGTGTCTAAGCTTTAAACATAAACACACGCTGCAGTAAAGTGTGATCAAAGAGACTCATTCAAATAGGTGTCATGCTACATACATGTTCTTTTTTGTTCAGTTGGATGCATTTGAGAAGAGACTGTGGTCCTTTAATGGGCTCGGATGGTCATTTTGTAGAATGGTTGCACATATTGTAGTGGTACATTAGTGGTGACTCAGTGCTGACAACCGTAGTCAAATTGACATTCCTACACCTATAGACCAGATTCAGGATGACCACATAGTGCAAATGTTCACCCCATTCAATTCATTGTACTGGCATACCATACTTGTCTATCGCTCAGATCAAAGCAAATGTGGCCCTCAAATATTAAGTTGGAATGTTGGGAATCATTTACTTGTGACAGGACTATTGCCACTTGTGCCTTAATCTAGATTTTCACTTATGCCACAACTTAAACACATTTCCATTGGTGCCATGCAAGGGTTACTTGAATTCATGCTCTCTAATGTTTAGTGATCTGAGTAGGTCCTGCCTTCATGCAAGTTATTGTCAGTACAACATAGACCCATGAGACAATATATCTTGCTGTGTATTCAATCAAGCCTAACACATGGTATCATGATGGTGAGCACCAGAAGTTAAGCTCTTGCTCTCTTTTTGTGTGTTTGTATAGGGAACATTGAAAACATCATGTGCATCCAGGACAGCCTGTCTTCCTGCCATTTCTGCTGCAGGAAAGTGATGTTCTGCTCTAGCAGGATAATGCCTGCCCATCTGATGCCCATACTATTCAGTATGCTCTGAAGGATGTTCAACAACTTCTCTGGTCAGCATGATGACTAAACCTGTCCCTTCATTGAGCATGTATGGGATATCATGAGAATGCCTGACTCGTTCAGGTAACTTATAACTCTTTCTGTATTGCACCAAAAGGCGTAGAGTAATTTTTCATAGGATGGTATTCACCATCTGTAAAATTATATCTGAAAACTGTCACAGGCTGACCCAAGTGAAATTGAGAAGACAAAACTGTTCAGAAACTGACAATGGTTATGCCAGCACAAAGTCACAAGTCATCATGATCAAGCATTTGAACATACAGTTTTTTTTTTTCAACTGTTGATCATACCAAATTATACACTATTACCCAGAAACTACTCTCCGGTGGCAGTCTAAACCACAGGTTAGCTCCATTAAAGAAACACAAATAAGCCTGAGCAAGTGTCTGCATCAGGGATTAGCTAGGCACCCTAACAGATTGGTGTACTTAGAAAATGAGTAACCAGCCACCTTTTTACACACACACACACACACACACACACGGAACTCTTTTATTTATAACTTGAGGAAATGAATATAAATGATTTCATAATACTGACCTGAAGATACTTGAAAATAGAATTCTGTATCCCTGAGGAACATACTCTAGGATGTTCACTGGTTTGAAAGGGTAAAGTTTATGTCTGCTCATATGACCATAAATCAAGTTGATTTATTGCTTATTCTAAGATTTGAATAGCAATAACTGTCACCACCATAAGTAAAATTGGTATGCTAGTTAACTTAAGTGACACCATTGCATCAATCAGTCAGAATCAGTCTCCCTACTTCTTGGTGTAAAAGATGCTATTTTTCTCCGAAATAAATTTCAATGATTTACATTTAATTCTATATACAGATTACCTTCTGTTATCAGTATATAGAATAAAGGAAAAATTATTGGAAGGTCACCCTCACCTTGTTATGTTTCAACCCAGTTTCTCTTGTTTGATTTGTTGAAGTTAGTCTTCAAATGTTGACAAAATCTTCAGCCTTCTACCATTTCTATTTGGGTTTGGGTTACTAGAAAACCAATAAAGGAGGTTAAATAAGAAACCACTCACAGGTGATCAGCCCTTCTCAAAAGAAGGGCTAATTAAAATCTAAAGGGAGTAAGTTTTTGCTCGGAGAGGAATTTGGGACAAAATTTTAATCATATATGTCATAAGTATTATGTTGAAAAACTTTTGAGATGACAAATCAAAATGGTTGGCAATTGTGTAAATCTTGGATCACAAAGAAAGAAATGTATGTTGGGACATTGAGAAAAACTGCACAAGTCACTTTCATCTCTGTTGTTGTTTTCCGTTTCTTCATCTTAGAAAAATCCATAAATATCTTTCATTCATTCTTTAAAATAATGGGATATGAATATAAATGCAGAAACAATCCAATATTTTTAGTTTTAAAATCTTGAACCCTGTTGGAACCTTATTAGATGTTTTACACTTGTGACAAGATATTTTTCACTGGGTGCTCCACATTTGTGGCTTTGTGTTATACTAAGCCAAGTTTTGGAAATGGCCCACATCATGGACAACTTTAAACATTTGAGTCTCAAGTGATTAACAATTCTTACATATGGTTAAGAAAATTATTTTTGGTAAAGACATTTCTGTTATTTGGTCTTCAAAATATGAAACTTAACATCCCCAACAAACCTAATAATTTAACTCCAGGAATTATCATAAAAGTAATTGTAGATTGTTTGATAAAATATAGTAATTTAAAACAAAGGAAGTTTGGGGACTTTTTTAATTTTTTTTTCACAATTCAATTATTAAATATAAATTAAATTTAATATAAAAGTATAACTATAAATTAGTCATTTTTCTTTTGTTTTGTTTTGATTTAAATTATGGAATAATTTATAAAATAATAAGGATATCTATTTCTTAAAACAATTTGTGGGAGGGATTAAAAATATTGCGTCATCAGTGTCAAGAGTCAATCACATATAAAGAAGCTATTTTAAGATCTCTTTGAAAAACTTTCAAAATTGTGTGTGTGCATGTGCAAATAAATTATAATAGTAATGTAGCTAATCTCCAGTTAAATTATCTCAGGCGTGGTAACTAATTTCTAGAAGTGTTAGTAATACTAAGTAAATTTTGTGTGTGTGTGTGTACATGTATATTAACACACAATTCAGAACTGGTATTAGCTGCCCTTGTAGATCTATCTAATTTGTTGTCATTGTGTTTCCATTGGACAGAGCCAGTTGGTATATCCTGGTGTCTACAGGAAAACTGGGAAACATTTATGGGGAAGCAGATAAATAAAAGCATACAGAACATCTCCTCAGCCAAATAAATAAATAAATAAAAGATTTAGCTGCTTTGAGTGCTACATGTGAAGATGAGGCTTTATATACTCATAAGTCCTACATGTTGAAGGTGAGGCTTCCTTTTTCTTTCATATTAACTGCTGGTATTTCCTCTATATTTCTTTCTGAATTGGGTGTGTTTTTGCCTAAGGATATGCAGATTATATATATATATATATATATATATATATATATATATATATATATATATATATAATCTTTATACTTTACCTATAATTGTGAAAAAAAATTTAACAAATGATATATAAAGTACTCTAAGCTAGTTGCTACCTACCATCTAAATCAGCAGTTGTCCTATTGTGTGATATAAATATAGAGCCATACCAGCCAACCACTGCTAGTTTCTCCTCCTCCTCTTCCTCCTCACTGTTTCTTCCTACTACTTCTGACTAGATTTTCCACATACCAAAGAGGCTAGTTACTGGAACTTCCCTTCAGGAAGTGCTTGTGTGTGTGAAGTGGGGGCAGTTAGTAAAGAGAGGAGAGGATGGGAGATCATCATATTGGACACAACAGAAAGATATTAAAAGAAAAACATTGATTTTTGCATTGAAACATGGTTTAGATGCTCTATTAATTAATGTCTACCATTTTAGGTTAATATCTGAAAACACTTTGTACTTTTGACAGAACTTCTGTAATGACATTTGAAAGCATTAGGAATTTTTTCCTCCAGCAGAAAATACATTGAAAAATAAATTTGAGAAAAAAGATGAAAGCCTTACACATCATTGTTTGATTTTTTTTTTTTTTTTTTTTTTTTTTTGCTTTGCATCATGAACAATATAAACAATTTAGTTTTTTTAATGTATCTATGTGCTGTGTAAGAATTTTTATTGTTATTTTTTATTGGAAAATTAAATTTGTGATTTCTTAAAAATAAGCAATATTTAAAATAAATGTTATACTTCAAAATTTTAAATTAGTTCAAATTTTTAATACTTGACATAATGTATTATTCCTCTCAACTATTTTCATGGTTTAAAATAAAATAGAATATTTGACTGGTTTTTGACTGGAAAATGTACTGGTTGTAAATATTCCAAGGAAATTTGATATTGACTCAATAATAATCTGCAACAACCCAAAAGTTTTTTAAACAAAAATTATGCTTTTTACAAGCCATCCAGTCTCTGTCGCATTTAAAAACATTCCTTCTTGCCACACTGTTGTTTACTGATTTTTACACTGTAAGAAGTTTAACAGGTCACTTGGCTGTTGACATATTCAGCTTTTAACATGGCACAGCTATTCACCTCAACTAATTCATTCATTCATATATATATATATACATACATACATATATACATACATACATATATATATATATATATATATATATATATGCACACACACAAGACAAGGTTGGATCAAAAATTGTGTAGCCTGTCACTTAATTATAGGTTCAATTTTGATTTGAAATTTTCTCTAAAATATTATCTATTTAGTTAATATACTCCATTGAATTAAATGCATTGACAAGCAAGAAGGTAACATATATGACATGTAAAGTAAATACTTTTTACAGACTTATTGATGCACTTATGTGTGTGTGTACACACACACAAATATATTATATAATGTGTATTTTGATAGCAGTAATTCTCTTAAACATGTTTGATTAAATAATATGAACAAGTTCGGCCTCATTTTTTTTTTATTTAATTTTAAGCTCTTATTCACATTTCAAAATGTTTTGTGTAAAATTTGTAAATTTGCCAAAGATCATATTTATTTTATATTATTTCCCTCCCAAGTACTTTCAAATGTTGTTAAATTCATTTTCAAGGATTGTTCTGTATATACTTATGCAACAGTTTTTTTTAAATTCTGATGTTTTCACATTTCATGGAACCAATTTCAAGTTACTCAAGATGATGTCATAGAAACGGTCAAACTGGAATTATGTATAAATTTATTAAGACCAAGAAAGTTCTTTAAGGATTTTTTTTTCTGTTTCAGACCATTTTCCTGGTTTCTGGTACATATTTAATTATAAATTCTCAAGTGTCTGAGTACTTTCAGCTTTCATCAGCTCTCATCAAAGTTTTTTTTTGTTTTTGTTGCTCTCTCTCTCTCTCTCTCTCTCTCTCTATATATATATATATATATATATATATATATATATGCACATTATTTTCAAATATCTCTTCTTTGCATCTTTATGTGAGGGTTCATGTTATTATTATTTTTTTTTTCTTTTCTTAATAAAATATTGGCTTATGAAATCCAGTATTACTCAGACAATTTATATATTTAAACATGTACTGAAAACCAGGAAAATGGTCAGAAGCAGAGAAAAAAATAAATTGGAAAATCCTTAACAAGGAAACTCTATTAGTCTTTAACCAAACTGGTTCACAAATGCAATCTCTCTCTCTCTCACTCACTCTCACACACACACACACACACGTGCACGCACACACATTTATATATTTGTGTATCTGTGATTTTAACCAGTACATAATATCAAAAATTAAGAATATACTTAATAAAGTGAAAAGTTTGATAAAAAGTTTTTTTTTTTTTAAGTGTGTGTGTGTCTGTTATATGTGTCAATTTTTGCAGTATTATATTATTTATGTGAATGTACTGGTAGTTTTGTATGTGTGTGCAAATAAATGCATAATCTATACATAAGTGTGATTAAACAACCGACAGGAGGTTTTTTTCTGATTTTTTTTCCTTAACTTTGTCTTAACTATGTTTAGTCTTTAACCAAATTTATATTAATGAAAGGCTACTGCCTAAATATACAATATTTATATGATAGATTCTAATTACATTTAGCCATTTTTTTTTATTTAGTTTTTGGCCTGTGGTACACATGTTCCCAGAACATTAAAATATTATTGACAAATTCACTCAGATAGAAATCAATATTTCATACCTGATGTTTCAGATACTAAAACAGATGTGATGTGTCCCCAATAAACTTAAAGTTTTATTATGAATCTTTTTAATTTTTGTGTCTTCTGTGGGTGGCTAAATCTGATGTAGGTGCTTCCAATTTCATCACTCAGTCTTTACAATTCTCTTCAGCATTACTTGCTTTTTGTACATTCCAACAGTGTGAAGGGCAACATACAACAAAAGTTTTTAATGTCTTCTGCTAATTAATTTTATCTTTTTGGTCATAAGACTGGATGAGAAAGGATAAATTGGACAGATTTTAAAGATTTTCTCTAAAGTTTTTTACAATACAAGTATTTTTTTTTAGCTCTACCTTGTTTTTCTTGTGGTCAAATTCAAGTTTGTTTATCTCAACAGGAATTCTTAAAAATATATTTATGTTCTCAGTCAAATATTAGGCTAAGATAAACAGTTTTTGAAATATATTGGAGACAAATTGAATTGTTTGAAATCAAAATGTTAATAATTCATTTTCAGTTCATTAGTTGTATTGTAGATCTGCTAAAATAGATTCCACTCTTGAAGCTGACATAATGATTTTAATGAAAATATTCATTTGCATTCAGTATCTACTAATATGTGTTTCTCTCTCCTTTTTTTTCTTTTTCTTTTTAACTCACACACACACTTCCTAGCCAAAACTGACTTTCATACCTTTTCTTAAATAAAAGCGTCAAAATCCATCCAAGTTGGTAACTAAAATATTGCCAAATGCTAACTCTCTAGTGCTGTAATTTGTATGTAACTGTGATACTTGTAAATCTAGAATCAGACCCAAATGCATAGTGTTGTTGAAATGCTACTAAAAACACTTTAAAAAAAGAAAAAGAATGAATTTGAAAATATGTTCAAATTTGCAACTATGTGAAAAAGGAATATAAAACTTGGAAGAACCACCTTTATAATAAATAAAACAAAAGTGTATCTTGTATCTAACTTAAGAAACAAAGCCTTGTTTTTTATAATAGCATTTCTTTTAGATATTTCCCCCACCACCCTCGCAAAAAATTGAAATATTTCTTTTCCTGTTTGTTTTCTTCATTGAATTCTGATAGTACCCATTTCCTTAATGTGTATCATTTCCTGATGCAGGTGCAGTTTTATCTTTGATGTTTATACTGAATACAAGCATGTTGTACATTTGAAATTGATTAGATTCAATGCAGATCAAATCAATCTGTCATCATCAATATTTACCAGTTCATTTTGAAGTTGCTCATTTCCATTTGAAATACTCTTGAGCCTCTTGTGAGCAGCATGGTACTAATTTTACCATCACCAAATATGGTTCATATTCTTCCTGTTACTTCTGCTACTTTGTTTCAAGTTGAAAATTGTACAAACAACAGGGTTTACAATGAAATTTTGTGCTGAAGGCTTATTTCACTCATTACTACTGTAGTTATACCTTTCTAAAAGTTATCTGATGGTAAATGATTTAAGCTTGATATTGACAAACATGCTTATGGACTATTTCTGTTCAGATACTTTTTTTTATCAAGTTGGTAAAAAATATAAAAATGTAAAACTGAAACATCTTTGGTTACTTGAGCAGTTTTGCTGACGACAATATACAGCTTAACAAATATAGTTTTGATTTGAACTCTTTCTATAGTGGGATCCAATGGTAGGGTTACAGAAATGAGTTTTGTAAGGATGGTGCTATGAATTCTAATATCCAATTTTTGAGTTTTAAAAATTTCTGGTAATTTAATAAGATGATGAGTTTGCATTTTGGTGTCCATTTGTCCTATTAATTAATTATATTTCAATACTTTAGAGTTTATTCTATAGTAACATAAGTAATAAATGCTTTCCCTTTCAAAGATATCAGATATCTTCAGTTAGTAAGTTATTCAGCTCTGTCGAGTTGGGAATATCTCAGGATTATCATCAATCTTTAAAAGCTTTGATTTTGTCAGATCTTTAAATAGAAGGTCTTACTAGTGTTTATTTTTTCATATTGATGTAAGTCAGCTTGCTTGGTTGACTGAGATAGCTTATTTCCTACCCATGCCTAAAGTCTGTGTTCAAGCCAGAGTAAAATGCTAGGAGTCAGAAAACTGCTTTTGAGGGCAAGCCATGGCCATTTGGAAGATTATCAAAATGCAACCCTCCTAACCCCATATGTTTGTCTTTGTGCCAGACAAAACTAAGCAATAGTAAATATCATTAGTTGCTTATAACATGATAGCAAATTGGTCTTGCACACAAATGTGCTCATGTAATAAGTTCAGTTCTCACTTTGTGCCATATTATTCTAAGCTTAGTAAATATTGATATTTTTGTTTGCTTCATGGCTAAATTACCCACCTGTGCCAACAATAAGTGTTGCAGTGCAGATAGAAGCTAGGATTTCGAATGCTGATTTTTTAGGTAATCAGACCCCGCCCCACCATATGCATGATATGTGAAACACAATCTTGGCACATTCTTGCATCCCATTTTAACATTATGCTGTACAAAAAGGGACTGAGGTCTGCTTTGTGGTTAGGATAGTTATATATTTCCCACCAGTACCTAAGGTTAGTGTTTTTAAATTCATGTAAAAAGCCAGGATTACAAATATTTATTTTTTAAGGCAAGCAGACCCTCTCCAAACAGCCTTTGCCAATTGGTCCTTGTATCACACTAAGCTAAGCTTTGTAAATATCAAGGTTAAACTATAGTACATGTTTTGTTTACTTCAGTAAAGTGTTTATAGTTAAGCTGTCAGTTCAAACTAAAAATATTCAATGAAAAAAGAAATATATTGTTTATAAAATACTTGGAAATGTATATATTAATTTCTGTTTTTACAAAATATGATTTGCCAATTGTATTTTGCATACAGAAAATTAATATTTCGCATGTACAGATTTAAAATTTTCTCTCTTTCCCAGTTTGTTGTCTTTTAATGAAAATCTTTTTTGCTAACAGCCAAAGAACCAAACAAAATATTTACACAACCTGTCTACTTGTAAATAGAAACATTACATATGACACCTGATCAGTTATCAATATATTCCCAGCAATTGTTTTGCATTTCACTTATGTTTTCATTGCTGTGCACAAGAGGTAGTGTAGCTCAATAGTGAGCTAATGAACTGAACATTATTAGTTGTACTGTTCAATTACTATTGCTCACAAAAGGTTATAGTTGTTCTTTGTTTGAATACTATTTTCTTTATCTAAGGATGAGAATGAACATCAATAGCTCTGCATCTGAAATGACAAAATAGCCCTCTATATACTGTATAATATTGTAAATTTTACAAGTATATAAACTTACCAGCACAAGAGCTGTTACCAATCTAATTTTACTCATCTCTGTCAAGAGTGGCTGTGGAAGTTACAGGTTTTTGTTGTTACTATTCCTTCAACTGCTCTATGACCCATCAACCATTGTAGCATCGCAGAGACATTTTCCCAAGAAATGAACCAATGTCATACATGATGAAAGGACAGTGTGCCTTTCCTGGAAGCATATATGTACAGAATTCAGGGAGAAGTAGATTTGAGCCTTGCCCAAGAGTAATAACATATAGTAAACACAAGCAATCTCAGCTCACTTTCAAGCTCTTTGTTAGTTGCATTTTCCTTGTTGATAACTATTACTCCACTTTGTACCTCTATGATCAATATGCTTGTTCATAAGCTCCAGTCAGAGAACTGGATAGGTAAATTAACTTCATGAGCTAATTTATTCAGTTCTCATTTGTTTTCTGATAAGATTGGTATTTTAAGAACATGTGGGAGGGTTGAATAAATTCAAGAAATCTATTCATGGCCTAATTTTTACATTGCCCTTGTAATTATAATTGGAATGAATGGTCTGTAGGATTAATAAAATCTAAATATAGTGTGCAACCTCATAAAAATAAAAAGCAGATTTCATGCCTCTAGTAACAAACAAGTTTTGTTTCAATTTTGTACCACTCTATTATTGTTGAACGAATTAAAATGTCTTCCTCTTGTTTGTTTTTGCTTAGGTTTCACACACATACACAGTTTGTGAGACCCCTTTGACATGGTTATTGTTATTGCAAAAATAATATAAAATAAGTCTATTCAATACCAATCCAAACATCAATTTGTAGACTTTCCAAATAATGACCATACAAAAAAAAAAGATATATTTTAATTGTTTATTTAAAAAAAAAAATTTATTTCACCAAAAATGAAACTTTGACATGTGCAAAAGTATGTGAACCCTTTTAGTTAGTACCTTGTGGTGTCTCCTTTTGCAGTGATTACTTCAACCAAATGTCTTCTGTAATAACTAACCAGTCTTTCACATACGCTGTTGGAGTTTTTTGCCCATTACTCCTTGCAAAACAACCAGAGGTTGGAGAGACATCTAGCATGAATTGCGAGCTTCAGGTCTAAACACAACATTTCTATTGGATTGAGATCCAGACTTTGACTTGGCTAATCCAGAGTATAAATCCTTTTTCTTTTAAGCCATTCCTTGGTAGTTTTGCTGGTATGCTTAGGGTCATTGTCTTGTTGCAGAACCCATCTTAGACAAAGCTTCAAGTTCTTGATGGCAAGAGATTCTGATCCTGGATTTGTTAATAGGATTGAGAAATTCATGTTTCTTTGGAAAATCTGAAGTTGTCTAAAGCAATCTCAGATTTTAACGTTCCTACCCCCATGCTTTATGGTTGGAATGAGATTCTTTGCTTTGTAGGCAGTGTTGGCTTTTCTCCAAACATGGCAGTTTTGATTTTAATCAAACAATTCTATCTTTGACTACTCTGTCCAGAAAATGGACCTCCAGAAGGCCTCTTGTTTGTGCAAGTGTTTCCTGGCAAAGTTTAAATGGGCAGCTTTGTTCTTCATTGGGTGCAGAAGTTTCTTTTCAGCAACCCTCCAATGACACATGTACATTTACTCCAAATGCTGTCAGAAAGGTCTGTAACACTCTTGAGGTGATATATGGGTAAGCCTTTACCTGATTTATTACTTTTCTAGTGTTTCTTCGTGATAGTTTTGATGCATGTCCACTTCTAGGCAGAGTTGTGGTAATGTTGAATATCTGCCATTTATGAATTATGTCTTACAGTGGATGGATGGAGCTTTTTGATATGGACTTACAGCTTTCCCCAGACTGTTGAAAAATCAGCACCTTCTTCCTGATGTCCTCAGATATTGCTTTTCCTCTCAGCATTTTTGAACTGTGAGGCTATACCTTGATGCCTTGGCATTACAGTAGCTTAGTTGGTCTTCTCTCTCTTAATCTACATTGTCCAACCAGTATACTGAGGATGCCTCATTTGATTGGTCGGCTTAAATTGAATAATTAAGCACCCAAATGTGTTTCAGCTGAATTTACTATCATCTTACTGTCACCAGTAGGACTCTGTGTGGGTGGGTGGGTGAGGGTTGTTGTAACATACTTTTGAACTTGTTAGATTTTCAGTTTTGGGGAAATAAATCTCCCTTTATTTGTGTTGACTATTTGGGAAGCTTACAACAATTCAAGCAACACTGTATGTGTGTGAGAGGGGATATATAGTAATGCTCCACTAGCCTCCTTGTTTGATCATCTCTCTTTACCCAGCAGTCAAGGTCTAAGACCATGTAAAAAGTTATAAATAATGCTGATTTTTTTGTTGCAGTGAGAAAATAAAATAAAATTAATTGCTCTATAACAATTTAAAAGATTTAATCACATATGGAGGTGAAAAGATTTCCTTACTAGTTAAAGTAGAATGGAAGACAAATTTAAGTTTTCTTTTTTAACTAACCAATTAATAATATGAACTACTTATTGAGAAAATGAGAATTTATCAAATTAAGTTATTTGGTGATCACTACTAAAAATTTAACTTTGTATGACTGAAATTTAAATGAGAGAGAGAGAGATTGTTATATCAATTCTTCACATAGTGTGGAACTTGTCGGTTGTGAAAGTCAGTATCTGAAATCCTTGCTTCTATCTGGATTGAACACTGACCTGTAATTAGGCAGGCTAAGTGGCTCCGTGTGTGTTTTAGATTAACATAATTTCTGGTTTTAGCCTGAAAGAAAAACATTTCTTAAATTTAGCATTATTGAAATATATAATATTTAATCATGTAACAGAATAAGTTCACTAATTTTTTATGATACACATGTTGGGGTGTATCATAACAAATTAGTATTCATATTAAAGTCATAACAATTTAAGTTAGCAAGTCAAAAATACAAACTAAAAGCCTATATTTTCTGCACATCCATCCTCCTTCAATAAAATATCTATATTTACTAATAAGTCAAAAATACTTTCTTGAATATTTTAGAAGTAAATAAAAAAGCGATGTGGTATGCTACTAATTGAATAACATAAAAAGTGAAAAGTTCTGGCTTGCAGTAAATACTGTTCTCTTATTATGTTATTATTAAGGAGTTAAAATTTTAATAAAAGATAAATAATATGTATAATTATAGTCAAATTTCAATAAAAAAAAATGTACTACTCATCATTTTAATAGAGGATGTATTAATAATATTTTTATATTAATATATGATGTATTGATAAAATTTAATTATCTACTCTGAATAAAAGATGTATTGAACTGAGTATCAAAGTTGGGAGTAATTTAATTTTCCATGGTTCTTCAATAAAATGATAGACGGCAATCTCAGCCTGTGATCTTGAGAAGTACAAAATCTTAACCCCCAGTTAATTTCTCTTTTTGGTAGTGTAAAATTATTTTTTAGCATTATGTAATGAAATATTTGAAAGGATTTCTGCACAGTAATAAACTTTATTTTTTAAAGAAAAATGATTTTTACTGAAAGAAAAAGTGAAAGGAAATTCCAAATAAATGTTCTTTATAATGTCTAAAAAAAAGATATCCCTTAAACTAAGTCAATAGGTGAATTAACATCATGTGCTGGTTACATAAAAGCTTATTACACATGAACCAAACTTTTTGCATAGTTTATATAAATGTCTGCTACATAGCAATGGGAATTACCATTCTCAATGTAGCAAACTTTTCTGACACGATGAATGTCACAAACAAATAATAAACAGCAAAATAATACCCAACCATAGAAAAAAACACACACAAACCCAACACACAAATCACCACAGCTACACCCCTTACAAAATGCAAAAAACACACATGCTCTTCACAACACCCACAACATCAACAAAATAATACCCAACTACACAAAACACAAGCAAATTACCACAACTGCACTCTTTACAAAATGCAAAAACACTAAATATAAAAAGCAAAAATAGAAAAAAAAACAAAAAAAAAAAAAACAAGAGAATACCTATAGGGGCACAAATGTACAAACATATACACATAAACAGACATACATAGGCACATAAAAATTCAACCATAACCTAAACTAAATGGTCAAGACTCTAGACCAATGGAGAAACACAAAGTTAAAGAGCACACTAAACATAATGGAAAAGTACAAAAGAAACAATTGGTTTAGCAACTTCACCAACACAAAAAAATCCTGTTCTTTCATACAACTAAACATAAAAGACTTATGAAGTGAAAAGGAAAATAACACACTCATACCACAATAAAAGTACAAAATAACAAGCACACACTAAATAAAGTTAAATAATACAACCTACTAAAAATATATATACAGTTAACATGAACATACATACTCATGTGTGTACACATATATACATGCACATACATTGGCACACACATACCCCCCCCCCCGCACAAACATACATAGACATACAAAAATCCACCCATAACCAAAATCAAATGGTCAAAACAATAGCAATAAACCAGAGATCAATGGAGAAGGTGAGGAAAGAATTAAAAAAAGACAAAAAATTAAAAAAAAGAATGGAGAGGAAGAGAAGTCAACAACCAATCAACACTCATCAAGTGAAAAGAAAAATAATACACTCATACCAGTGCAAAAGAATTGAGAGATATCAACAGTTTAACTCTGTTCTGATGAGTGGTCACATCTACTTAAGCACGAAACTTCGAAGTAAACAGGAGTCAAGTGAAAAAACTCTTCATATTAATTCTAGTAACAGTTTATCTCTATCTTCGATTTTGAGCACTTTACCACAAAACCTGCTTGCTTTAAATGCCTCCTTATCATCAGACCACTGAAAAACCAGGAATTTTGGCTTCAAAAATAGTTTTTCAAATTGATAATATATATATATATATATATACATACATACACACACACACACTGACAAGTGTACCAAACAATTACACAAAGGTTTGCCTACAAAACTCCAATGTGAAAGTGTTGAATATACCATCAGTTAGCTAAGTGACAAATTTTATATTTATATTAATCATATATATATATATATATATATATATATATATATATATATGATACAAATAAAAGTTTGTCACTAAGCTGATGTTACCTTCAGCAGCCCGACTCCAGAGTTTCATAGACAGGCACTCCGGGAATCTTCAGCGAGTATCAACAATTGACTGCTTATATACTTCTCGATTTTTCTTTTTTATAAGCACTTTTCATTGGTGCTAATATTTTTTCATATCTTTTTATATGTATGTGTAGAATGTTGTGGTTGTTTTCCCTTTTCTTCACTTTTTTCACTTTACACTCACTCCTTAACCTTCCTTCTCTTTTTCCTTTCAAATATATATGCAGTTGTGAACAGAATTATTCACCTCCCTTTCAAAATTACAAATAAAGCTGAAATACATCAAATATTCATGGAAACTTCATGTGCATTTTTGCACAAATGATTAAATAATGGATTTGAAAGAATGTGCAGTGATGCCCACAACAAAAATTTTATTTTAATATCAAACAATAATTTTTTTAAAAAACCCAAAAACATGAAAACATATAACATAGGACAAAATTATTGGCTCTCTTGCATCAATAATCAATTGTGTAACCGTTATTCTTGATTATTGCCTTTAATCATTTTTCATAGTTCTTTACAAGATCACTAGATACACAGATAGGTATTTTTCTCCATTCTTCCTTGGCAATTTCTTCTAGTTCCTCCAAATTTGAAAAAAATTCTTTCTTTTACATTTTTTCTTCAAATATGCCCATCAATTTTCAATGGGGTTTAGGACAGGACTTTGTGCAGAATACACCAATAACTTAATTTTGCTGTCATCAAAGTATTTTGTAACAATTCGTACTGTGTGTTTCAAGTCATTGACATGTTGCAACATCCTGTGATGCCCCAAACACAGTTTGCATGCACTTTGCTTTATATTATTTTTAAGAGCAGCCAAATACTGCTCTTTATCCATGATACCCTTTACTGTCACTAGTTCACCTGGTCCAGAAGCAGCAAAACATCCCCAGAGCAGAATGCTCCCACCACCGTGCTTAATTGTAGGGATGGTATTTTTGGGTTTGTCAGCTTCATTCAGTTTCCTCCAAACATAAAAAGAATTCATGTGACCAAATAAATTTAGTTTAGTTTCATCTGATCATAAAACAGAATTCCAATATTTGCTCCCATGTTCTAGATGGCTTCTAGCAGAAGCTAATCTGCATTTTAGCTGTTTAGCCTTAAACAAGGGAGTTTTCTTTGGGTGACAAGCTTGAAGTCTTGCTCGATGAAAGCATCTAGTGACTTTCTTCGTCGATACATTCAAGCCTGATATCAGTACATCATTGACACTGTCCTTTGTCATTAAGTGAGGATTCTTTGAGATATTTCTAACAATTTTCTTTTCAATTCTCTTAGAAACTAACCATTTTTTGCCAGGCCTTAATTTATTCTCAACACAATGAGTCTTGTACTACTTTATAATGCTACAAATTGTTGGTCTAGGAACATATAAATGCTTGAACAGTGGTGTATATCCATCACCTTGTTTGTATGCATCAACTATCTTCATTCGAAGCTTTTTGTCAAGTTCAGCTGCCTTTGCCATGGCTGCAGGATGAATGAATTATCATGGTGTGTGGCACTCTCATATTGTCTTCTTCATAACCTTTTAGAATGTTATAGAATCAGGTCAATACAATTTCATTTCATTTTTGTATTCAAGTTCAAATTAAGAAAAAAACATTAAAATTGCCATAGAACAATATTATTCCATAATTTCCATTCCAATAATTTGGGACTGCACCAATTTTTAGAAAAATCTGTAACTATGAATATAAAAGATTGAAACTTCTAAAACTTTCACAATTCAAAATTAATAGGGAACTATTTATGGTAAATTCAGTAAGTACTTGCAAATATTTGCATTTCCTCAGAAAATATACAGATATTCAGTTGGGGTGAATAATTCTGTCCGCAAATGTGTGTGTGTGTGTGTGTGTGTGTGTGTGCGTGTATGTGTGTGTGTGTGTGTGTGTGTGTATATATATATATATATATATATATATATATATATATATATATATATGTTATGATGTTGGTTTGGGGTTTGTAGAGACAAACGACAAATAACACGTAACAATAAAAAGGGTTTTATTGGTTGGTAAAAGGTATAGAAATCGCCTGAGTAGTCTATAACTAGCTCAGCCAAGTACTTTCTCTCTTCTGTCTCTCGACGTGCCACTATATAAAGTCTTTGCTAGCAGACAAGTTCATCTTCAAGAGGGGTGGTAGGTTTCCGACACAACAATATATATATATATATATATATATATAAAAAAGATTCATTGGTTATAATTATTTCTGCTTGTAACATGTCCCAGGAGCATCTTGATATAATTTTACATTCAGTTTCATGTTCATGAAATATAGAACATAAACAAGAAAATGTAGTGCAACATAAAGTTTTGGATATTTTATATGTACAGTGCTATTGCAAAATTGTTCAGGTATTGCTGTCAATTTTTGATGGTCCAGGTAAATTAGTACATAGCTCAGGCAAATCAGATGCAGGAGCAACTTCTCCAAAAAATGGCATCAAGCAAGGCGGTGTGCTAGTTCCTACACCCATTTTAGTATTCTTTAGCATAATGCCAAAAGTAGATGGCAGGGACAGTGTCCATACATGCCAAAATGGCAAACTCTTTTATCAAAAGTGTCTCTGAGCTTACCTGACGACCAGAGTGCAGCTTGTTAGCTCATGCTTGCAGCTGATGTAGCTCTGGTTACTCACATAGAACCAATTTTCCAGTAAGTAATTTGCAAAAGTCAAAAACTTTTCAGAATGGAGGTCAGCCTTTAAAAGACTGTCATTCTTTAGCAACTTGCACCAAACCAAAAGTATTACACACTTTCCATCTCCATTGACCCATCAAAGCTGAAAGTGATCCAAGACATCACCTCTCTAAACAACATCTTGCCCTCTGATATTAGATGGGACAGAGAAATAAGCAATGGATTAGCCAAGACTAATCAAGTCTTTATGTGTCTACACAAGTCTGGAGTAACAGAAATCTCACAAAAGACCTGAAATCCACAGTCTACCATCATACATACTGCACCAAATCCTGGGTTATATATTTTCACCACCTGTGCATACTCAATTGCTTCTATCAGCATTTCTTCAGTTCCCTGCTAAAATTGCACTGGGCCAACTTAGTCATTAACGAGATTCTAGACTCAGCTAGATCACAAGTGTTGAAGATGTGATTTAAAAGACTCATACTGCCAATGGCTGGTCATGTGGCAAGACCCTATTTTGAGGAAATAGCTCTTGGCTGATGGAGAAGTGGGGACCCTTACTAAAGGACTTCCTGAAAAGGATCCTGATCTCTTGATCAATTAGAAACAGAAGCAGACATCAGATCTAAAAGGCTAAATCAAACAGCAAAAAAAATATCTTTAGAAGAAAAGATGAGCTCCACAAGTCTGTGGCCACTGCTAGCTGTGAAATCCTCCTCTGCAGTCTGTGAAAATTCATGCTTCTATCTTTTTGGTTCTTTGAGAGCCTGGAACAGACATAGAAGACATATCCAAATCTTTGTTCACAATACCAGGCCATAAGAATAATTATATGCACAAACACACACATTGTGTTTTGTATATGTACATTATTGCAATTCACAAAGATTTTTTGAGAATCTTCATTTTGTAAACATCACAAGTTTGGATGATAAAAAACAAATGTATAAGTAATTAAATTTAAATGGGCAAGTTCCAAAACCACTCACTCTAATTACATTAGAAAAAAGAAAGAATTTCTGTTGGAGGCACAATTTTCCTTTAGTAGGACTTTTTGATCTAGGCCGGTTGCTATTAATTTCAATTTAAAAAAAAGAAAGAATAACAACTCAAACATGTGTATGCACTAAAAATAATGTTTAATAATAAGATATATATATATATATCACACACATAGTGAACAAAATTACATAAGGAAATGAAGCTTTCCTTTGAGTTATGTGAAGTTTTCAGTGTCAAACTTGGTCACTGGAAAATTCCATTTCTTCATTATGCTTTTTCTTCTCATACATTTATTGACCCATTTCCCAAAATCTAGCCAATAACTTTTCATCACCCCTTCACATAAATATCCATGTATATTTGGCAACACTTTTCACTTAAAAGATGCCTAATTAATTTTATTTTGTTAAATGAGAAATGCTGTGCTCAATTCCAGTTGTTTGAGTTTAATATCATTGCTCGATATATTATATGAGAGGGCACTGAAAATTTTCACTTTGAACAAGAAGTCCTTAAAAAAACACTTATGCTTTAATAAGATTTTGGCAAATGAGTTGAGCTGAGAACTTTGTAGTAAAATATATAGCCGTATTCTGTCAGTAATACAAACCTTAATTCTTGATCACTGACAACCCATTACTTATTTTCAGTGTAAAAAATTTAGATTAAATGTAAAACTTATAAAATTCTGTATTTTACCATCATTTTTTTCTACCATTTTTTATTTAGTGCAGAAAATGACTAAAGTAAAACAACTGAGTGGAGGGGTAGTTGCAAACTCAGTGGACAGCAATAAGCAAAATTGAAATTTTTCCTACGTATCAAATTCAAATGCAGTTGGTACTAAAATACAAACTGTTTCATTTTTTCCTGGCATAATTTGTATTGTCTCTATAAATGTAATAATGAAAGTGAATGAAAATTTTTATGGTTTTAATAAAACCTACCTGTGATATCATGTATTCTAGGAACAGTTTGACTGCTTGTAAAAGTCACTGTTGTCTCTGATTATTGTATGTATTTAAATATCATTTCTATTCTTAATACTCAGAAATACATATAAAAATGAATGGATTGTATCATTAGTGTTTTAAATCATAAAAAGGTTGATAGTAGTTTATACACTATATTTTTTATTAAATACATAAGAAACCAATAGAATTGGTAAGCAAAATTCAAATAAATACCAGTTAAAATGGTTTCTGTTCACTTTGTACTATTGTTTTTAGGAAGGAAGGAATCCATTTCATCTTCCCTGCCCTCCCTAGCTGTTATTATAATAGCAGGGTAGACTATCCTCTCTCACCTTGGTTAGCAACCTGCCTGGAAAAATAATTCTGGATTTGAAATCAGCTATGAGTAAAGAGCAAAATAAGGGGTTAGGAATTTCAATCTATGAAAACCTATTTACTAAATAAACTGAAATATCAACAATTAGAGCAGTAGCGAGAGTGGTTTTGACCTCCCTGATTTGTAAAAATGAACTTAACTGCATGACTTCACTCTGATATAATTGGTAAGAGTAGTGTGGCTATGACAGCTATGGGTTGCAGATATGATTTAATACCATTTGATCATGAAATAAATGTTGAGGCCATAAAGATCAGCACTCTATCTCAAAGATAGCAACTGTTGTAGGTTTTTCTCAGATATCAGTAGCAAGTGTATATCAGACTTAAGTACATAAAAACTGCAAGCACCTTAAGGTGGTGCAAAAACGGGACCATCTGCAACTAACGAAAATGGTAACTATTTAACAAAGTAGAGCATTGAATCAGACCACATCCCAATTCCACATTGGTGCTTCTGAACTCATTAGTCAATGCATTGTGAAGGAAACATTGCATTTTATAAAGTTTCATAGTCATCAATCAGCATGTATAATATTATTAACGCCACATAATCAGTTCCTGCACCTTGCCTGGGCTAATGACCATCATTATTGGACCATGGAGGACAAGTGCTCTGTTACATTTCTAACTATTTCAAATTGATGATCAAGTTTATGTTTAGAAGAGACTATGAATAAACACGTTGTCAGGATTTTTGTGCAAACAGTTGGTGGTTCTATAGTACTGTGGGATGTGTTCTCTTGGTATTCATAAGAATTACTTGTGAAACTGAAATCTATCATTATAGGTGTGACATACACAAGTCTTGTCAACCAGTTGCACACCTACATAATTGCCATGTTTCCCCAGTAGTGATGGTTTGTTCCAGCAAGATAATGCAATTCACTATTGTACTGATTCCAGGAACACTTGGCTAATTTCCAGTTACTCCATTGGCCTTGACACTGACCAAATTTAAACTCCATATTGAGTTTAGTAGGAGACATCATGTAGTTTCTCTCACTAAATTCCCTGCAGCCATACCCAACAAGCATTACTGAATTATGGATAGCCATAGAACATGCCCGGATAAATATACACATGCAATGATTGTATCACTTAATGCTATGTTGCATACTTGTTTCTATTCAGGTATGGGGAGGAACTGCATGTTATTAGGTAGTTGTAATTTTATCACACTTAATTGTATGATGAGTGTATAAGTTTGAAGACCCAATCAGGTCTAGGGCAACAAACCAAAAATGGAAAGACCAATCAGATCTAGGATAACAAACCCAAAACACCAGTTAAATTTAGGGTAACAAACCAAAAACTGAAGGCCCAATCAAATCTAGGGTAACAAACCAACATAACACAAAGAAATATTTCATTTACTTCAGATTTTAAGAATTCAGCAGTAATTTTTTTTTAATGGTCTAATGGCTAACAACACATTGGTGAACAAAGTTCAAACTCAGGTTGTGTGCCTCTGGAAAGACAGGAATTCACTTATGCCCAATTATGGGGGAAATAGCAGGACAGTTGAAATCTTAGGATTGTAAAATGCAACTTGAGTGTTTGATAATAGGTCAAGTCAAAGATCAGTTCTTGTTGGTGGTACCATATAACCTAGTACAATCAGTCATATGTTACTTGAAGAGGAAATGGGCACTGTCAAGTAACTGCCATTGACATGAGAGATGCCATGAAGGCAACTTATTTGGCATTACACCATGTTGATCTTGGTTAAAGGAAATATCTACATTCACATCTTTCTGATAATTATTTGTTAAACATAACTGATGACCCTAACTCGGTGATTAAATATTTAATACTTTCAAAGTAGCTTCTCCTAAATTTAAAAATGTTTAGAAAATTCACAACTCAAAATCAGTGAGCAGCTTCTTTTGCCTGCATAAAACAGATTCTACATTTAAAATACGCCGTATTGTAAATGTTTGGACATGGAATTCCTTTGTCTACTGGTTTGATTTTCTTTCTTTTTTTCTGAAGCAGTTATAGCATTTAGTGTTGAAGAAAATCATTTGCTGATTGAATCATTGTTCTTGTTTACAAAGATTATCGACTACAACGAACAGCTGCTTATAAATAAAACTGAAAAGGTAACATGGTTTGGTTTGTCACTTAAAAGCAGAGGTCAAAAGGAGACACCTGCTGTAGAGTAGTGATTAGGAAGCTAAACACAAAGGACTCTTTTCATCATTATTAAGTGGTTAAATAAATAGGGCCTTGTGCCAGACTAAATTAAACTTTTTCCTAAGTTTATAATGCTTTTTTCTTTTTTTTAATTTTTTATAGCCAAATGTATAAAATACATTTCAATAGGTGCTTTGTAGATCATTGCAAGTGTAGTGTTTGACCCTCATTATGTGTGCTCTTATTGTGGCTTTGTGGCAGACTTATATTATCATCAAGAATATTACATTAGCTATCATTTAATTGAGAGCTCCATAAATCTAAATATTAATAGATAGACAAGGTGGGGAAAAATCTATTATAGCTTATTATCTGTACATTAAATATTTACAATTTATAATAGAGCATCGATTAATTTACTCAGAACTTTTGCTTAGAAAAAAAATGAAAACTCTTCAGCAGTCATTATAATGTTAAGCATATTTTCAAAACTCTCTCTCTCTCCTATATATATATATATATATATATAATTTCACCCCAAGCAAGTCAATAATACCACTAGGACATGGTGGGTACAGGGAATGAAAGAGAATAAGACATTTAGTGAGGAACAGGACAACAAAAGAACAGAATATTATTCATTTTATGGCACTTTTTCTTTATTGTCACCAGGAGTTGACTGATTTTTGGAGCCTAAAGGTAGTTTTATGCACTGAACAAATTTCTGAGAAAATAAATTAGAAATATTTTTTTTTTTTTTAAATGCTAGATTGGTTTTGCTTTTGATTGCAAAGAAAACTAAACACATTTCATCTTACATTTACTCATCAAATGAACAAAAAGCATTTTTTTACAACAACAAGCACTCTTCTATTTCGTGTGGGTATTTAACTTGGCAAAATCTAAGACACTTGAAACAGTGAATTAGAGGAGTGAAAATCCACGTAAACCTAATTAAAAATTAATTCAGCTAACAATTTTCCTATTGTCTTTGTTGTTATCAGCTTCAAATTTACATGAACACATGATTACCTCATACAGAGAACACATTAAATATTTAGACTGAGCGCCATGTGAAAGAGTAGAGTTGTCCAATTGTTAACACACCATGAAACGCAACTCACTGGTTGTTTTACTATTGTCTTTCTTAATTCTATCTTTATCAATCTCTGTCCCACTGTCTGTTTCTCATGTCTACAAGCTGCTATTCAAAAGTTCAGGGAATTTGGGAATGAATAAAAAATTACTGGCCTTAACACCACATTTTCACTGTCTCCTTTGCCCTTCTGAGCCAGTATGCTGCCTGACAAAGTTGAGTGGTCATATTTGGTTGATACTCATTGTTCAAATTGCTTTCACTTTTTGATAGCACTTTGTATAAACACATACTAAAAAATTCTCTGCCTCACTAATAGTATCTTCCTCTCAAAATTATAATATTTGGTCTAATTTTGGCAAGTGGATCAGGCCAAGAACTTTTCAGCACATTCTATGTTGGTGGGTGGGGGAATGTATGTATGTATATGTATATATATATATATATATATATATATATATATATACACACACACACACACACACACAGTGTAACCCGGATATGAGAGAGTTGTCGGGACCGGAGAAGTATCTTATATCGGGGTTTCTCTTATATCTGGGTTTGATCTATTTTGTTTAGGTAAGTATGGCTCTAATTTGGGACCAGGGATAATCTCTTATATCCGGGTTTCTCTTATATCCGGGTTTCTCTTATATCCGGGTTACACTTGACAAGGTTTATCTGTTTAATTTTTTTCCCAATTTTCATACAAGCTGTCATTCATGCAGAATAAACTGAGGAAGTTCATAATGATTTTGATCACCACTCATCTTTAGTAAGAATATTTTAAAACCCTTGAAGCTTTTCTTGTACAAGATGAACTCATTAAATTAAATATCTACAGACCAAAGCATTTTAAAATATCTTCAAAATTTAATTTTTTGGTCCTAAGGCACTGTCAAGTTTTCTAATTCCAGTCTAGCACTTTAATAAATTTAAAATCTATACAATATAATCTGCAAGTTATGCAAAAATAAGCTTTTGTGTCACTCTTTCAATTCCTTATCCATGTCCCCACTTTTCTTTTTTATTTCTCTAAATATTACTGGCTCCACAAGACTTTTAAGTCATTAAAAGAACTTTTTTTTCTTATATGTATATGATTAAAGTTAGGATAGAATCTTCATATTTATGCCACCAGAGTTAATTTATTACTTTCACTTATGATTGAGTTTCATCTCTGTCTGTACACAGGCAACACTTTTTTTTTTTTTTTAATCCCCTTTCTCATAGAATTTTACCTTGGATATAATTATTTCTGATACACACCCTGGAATGAGAGATTCTGTTTCTGTTTTAAGATGTCTTTTGTGCACATTTCCCATTTTTTCTTTAACCTTTGTTTTAATTTTATATATATATATATATATATATATATATATATATATATATATATTGCCCCACCCCCACTTCTCTTTTTCCCTGCTCCATTTTTTCCCTTCTTTTCCTCTCCATTTCCTTTTATTTTCTCTCTGATTATTAATTAAACTTTACCTAGTTTCTATTTTGGGTGTCTATTTAAATTTTAGGAAAATTGTTTCTGCAGTTGGATTTTTGGAAAACAGAAACGGGTTTTATTGAAACTACTTCAAGTAAAATTAATTTTTAAAACTTTGCCAAGATTAGATATTTACAGTCTGAAACTGTAAGTATTTTAGTGCTTTTGTTTACTTAAATCAGGGGTTACCCAAACTATTATTCCTGGGCCAGTTCCGGCCCACAATATCAATTCATCCAGCCCACTGCATCACAAATGGGTTAAAATATAATTATTTATATGGAATTATCAATAAATTGTAGTTAAATTTACTATGTAGAAAAAATAAAATAATGTAAGTAAAAATGCCAAAATTTGGCCAATCTGATTTTTTCATCTGACAGTAATATAAGTTTTAGATTGATTTACAAGCAAGTGACTTGTTGAAAGAGAAGCACAAAGAAGGAAAACTTCTTGAATTTTATGACTGACCTAATGATGAGTTTTCAAAGTTGAAGAAATTTGCCTCTAGTATGGCATCAGTCTTTGGAACAACTTATGTCTTTGAGCAAACATTTTCAAAAATGAAGTATGTAAAGTCAGCACATCGAACGAGGTTGACTGATGGACATTTGAAAGCAATTCTCTTGGTTGGATGCAGCAATTCCAGAGCAAATATTGATTATATCTTAAAAGGTAAATGCCAGTTTCACAAATCTCACTAACGTTTTTGCTGCTTGGTTTGTGAGATTTAGATATGTGCGCACTGGGTGTGATATAAATATTTTATTGCTAATGTCGCCTTCTTTGATAACTTTTTGGTAAATAAATATGTTTGTTGTTTTATTTTTTGTGTATTCAGTGTATTGAACAAAATGGTTACCTGGCCCGAGCTCATCATTCTCTCAGTTATCTAGCCCTCTGTTTAAAAAAAAAAATTAGTTTGGTGACCTCTGACTTAAATGAATACCTAAATAGTTTGTCCCTTCCTATTTTAATTTTTTTTTTTTTTTTTTAAAACATCACTTTTTTTTTATATTTGTATTATTGTCAAGAATGTTTCATTAACTCTTAGGAAACACTTTTTTAGATAACTACCTTTTTCTCATGGCAATACACTTGAAGTTTTTGTCAAGTTTCTGTTGTTAACTTATGCCTCAGAAGGAAGAAATCTTTCTTTGCCGCATTGGACAAAGAAATTGACTTTTGACTTAAAAGTTACTAACATTTAATTCACAATAATATTAATATTTATAATGTACATTAAAATAATATGAATTTTCTCTTTGTAAGGTTTCATCAGGTAATAAAATTTCACATATTTTTGCAATTTTGATAATTTATGTAGCCATTTTATCATAATTTGAGATTATTCACAGAAACTTGTAAGCAAGATTTTCCCTCCTTTGTATTTTTACAGATTATAAACAATTTTCATTTCCAATGGAATATGATAGACTTAGAGCCACAGAATTTTTACATGCCCTTCTTGTAGCATGTGAAATCATTACATCAAGTCAGTGATGTCAGTTTAGCAAAAATAACCTTTATTTTTTATCTAAAGCTATTTGTCCTCTCCCTTCCACATTTCTGTTGTTCAATGGATTAAAATATTCATTTTTCATGTAGTGAGAGGTTCAGAGTTCAGTTCCAATGTTGAACTTAAATATGCATTGATACCAACAATTTCAGTTTAACAAAATGCAGATTATAGTAATTAATCACTATCATATACAATTATCTCACTTTGATTCATAGATATAAGATCAGAATAAAACATTTGTATGGCAACTTGTAGCTCTTATACTTTCACCTTCTTGATCATCAAGTTGCAAATGCTAGGATGTGCAAAAATTGTTTGGCTAGCAAATTGCAAGTTTGTTCTTTTTTTTTTTATATGATCTTAAATTGCTCTGTTCTTTTTTTGTTTGTTTTTTTACACATTGGGCACTTTTGTATTGTTTACATTTTTTACTGGATGTAATAAATTTATACCTATTCAATATATATATATATATATATATATATATATATATAAATAATGAGTGTGTGTAATGTATAGCAGCTCAGAATGAGAAATTGGAAAGCCAAGTTTAAATTCCAGTCAAGTATGTCATTGATTTATGTGCAAATACTCTTGGGAAAGGTATGACTCTGTCTGTTCTTCTTCTCCCTCCCAGCTATGGGTTTTTTATAGTAGACTAGACTGACCTCTTCAGCCTTGTTGCAACCAGTCTAGGAGGAGGACAACTCTGGATTTAAAACCTATTGGATTTAAATTGTTTTGAGACCTCATGGCTCACAATGTGCACAAATTCTCCAGTTGGACCCTCATACATCACTGATGACAAGAGAGTCCCTCATACATGCACACACTCATAGGGTGAGTGTTTGTGTAGGTATATATATATATATATATATATATATATATATATATATATATATATATATAGTCTTAAGGTGTGCTATATTTATGGGATAAAGTGCTCAATATCAGAGATAGAGCGTGTGTAAATATAAAAGTGAACATAGAAGTCAACACTTAGAGGCGACAGTCTGTTTCATGCTAGATGCAATCATCGGGCCAAGTTTAAATGATGGCCCGATGATTGCATCTAGCATGAAACAGACTGTCGCCTCTAAGTGTTGACTTCTATGTTCACTTTTATATATATATATATATATATATATATATATATATATATATTCTGACTGATAGGTGATGATATAACAGTTAGCCTTGAATAAATTTATTCAACACACTTGAAATTTTTACATTGTAAATTATATGATGGTCTTAGATGTCAATTGTAATCTCTCAATTTTATAGAATTTTTTAGCTATTAGAAGTAAATGCTAACAATGATGCAAGAATTTATGAATTATAACGTCTGATACCTGTCCATTTCAACCTGTAAGGTTGAACCATTGAAATATTTTTAATTCTGATGTGTGATGATGGAAAGATCTCTGAATCAATTACTGACTAAGCTAAGCTTCAACACAAAATCAAATGGGGTGGTGAAGCAACAAAAAGAAATATCATTTCAGTATTCATCCAACATAAGTGTGCCTTACTTGCCTTGAAACTCAGTATTTGGTATATTTTGTTTTTTTTAACCTACTCTCCAGCACTGACCACAAGTATCTATCTTAGCTATCAAGCAGGCTAGACTAGTTTGTTATATATTCAGTATTTGCTTCAATTAGTTTAGCAAACCTTTGAAAGAACATTTGCCAGAAAATCAATACTATACATATTTTTACTTTTCACAGCATATTTTGCAAACATTTTGAATTTGGAAAACCATGTAGAAATGCACAAAAACAGTAACCTGGAAATGATGTAACTAAAATAACGAATACTATATTTATTGAACAAAGTAACTAATAATAACAAAACAAAAGTCATTGAAATCAAGCAAGTTCAGTCGACCAATGATGACAATTCCAGAAATTTATATTTTTCATTCTTATTTATTATATTTAGATTGGTTAGACATAAGAATTTTTAAGGACCATCATATCAATGACAATGACTTATGCTAAAATTACATGGATTGATCATTTAATTTTATATCAGATCACTCTACAAGTGGCACTGGTACTATGTGACTTAGTACTACTTGCTGCATGGTCAGATCATTGGCAGTTAAACCAGTTTCCTTACCAGGCTTTTCTGTTGAAGAGAGGAGGATTAAAAAACAAAACCTGTCAATGGGTGGATGAACCTTCAACAGTCATCTAGCATAATGGGTTAGACTGGGTTCCATAGCTATGTACATGCCTAGTGTAGCGATTACATGTCATTGTTGAGCAGAGAGTATCCTAGACTGAAATCAATGGAAGGTTTCCCCAATGGAATCAATGGTCACATGTTTGTAACCAAGGTGACCCTTCAAATTAAAGGACATTGGCTGTGGTTTGATCGAGAGAGGGATGGATGGGTTCTGCCAGGTCTACTTTCCCAAGACATATTATGCATGAATGAATATCTCTCCAGCTTTCAACCCAGATATGTGGAGGGAACCGGTAAGGTACTTAATGAACATACAACCACACCTAGTCATGGGACAGATGATAATGATGATTTCATGCTCTAACGAAAGAAGGATAAATATTGAGACTTGTGCATGCAATGAATATTAGATCTTTTAAAATACTTGATATTTCTCTCACAAGGGAAAGCACTCTGCCAAGGTTGTAGTTAGTATCATTTCTAGTCTTTAGTGTTTGTTTCAGTATCAAGCTATTTTTTTTTGATTTTCAACATTAACTTTGAGCAATATATTTACCATATTTTTGCCATCTTTCAGACAACTTCATAATTCCATCCTCTCAAAACTTTTTATCTCACTTAATAAAGAATTGCTGTTGATGTCTGTGGCAATCTTTCAGAGAATTTTTTTTTTTTTTTTTAATGAATTCTGTAAAGACCAGATTATATGATTATCCAAAGCTACAATATCTGCTTAATTTGGTGGGTAAGTGAAAACTTCTCAAGCAATATGCAACAATTTCCACCTTACCCCAAAATGAAGCTTGAAGTCTATCACAATCCTGGTGGAATATTATGCCTTCTCTTTGAATTAATTCCAAACATTTTTAATCGATTACATAATTCAGTTGATTTAATTGGGAGCAGTATTTGTTCAAATCAGTCCTTTACTTTTCCAGAGGAACACATAGTGAAGGATTCCCTTCCAATTCTATATATATATATATATATATACATACATACATACACATACATACTGCGTCCCATTGTTTGAAAGAAGACCAATCTTTTAATGTAGTTAGTGATGAGTCATTTTCTTTTCCCGACTATCATTTGCAATCCTCATTGTTGTAAAGTATCCACTTATTTCCTCATCATAACTGGTTCCAGAAACAGAACATTTATGTCTAGTCTTGTAAGGTACCAGTGCTTAATTTATGTGGAAGCTGCACATCATAACTTAATCAAGCTGATGCAAATAATCTTCAAGTTTATATTGAAATATTTTGAGTTTGTTGACTATTTCCCAAATTGTATAATGTTGATTGTTGTCAAGTAATGTCTAGATTTGACTGCAATGAATTTCAGCTAATTTATCCAGTCATAGTATTATCATTCATGGAGAATGATAATACTATTAGTTGATTCAACTGGACTTTTGACATATTCTATAATTCACATTCTTCTGTCATATCCCTTCAGAATTGCTTATCCTTTGTAGCTTTTAATAAACTTTGTCTTTGTTATCTCTCCTAAACTGTTCTGCCATCCATTTACTAAAGCTCGCTTGGTAGGTTATGCATTGTTTTTCTCTGCCCCTCTTGCCTTTAATATGCCTTGTGTATCAAATTTTCCAAGTCCTCTTTCCTCATTATGTATCCTAGAAACTTTAATTATTTCTTTCTGATGTTAAGTATAAGTGTCTTTTTTATTTCCATTTTCTGTAAAAACTTTGTTGATCACATTTTCAGACCATAGTATTCTTAGCATCCTGCTGTAGAACCACATTTCTGTTGTTTGAAATCTCTTAATTTGTGGAGATTGTCCAGCATTCACTACCATATAGAAGGACTGATATTATGTAATAGTTCAATACTCTTTTCTTTATTTCTAACAAAATTTTCCTGTTTCTTAATACTTTGCTTAGCTTTTGAAAAGCACCTTTGTTATCCTAGCACACTTTCAAATTTCAGTGCCACACTTTCCATTCTCTGTTAAAGCACTTCTTAGATTTTGTATCTCCAAATTGTAATTTGTATATTGGGCTGTTCCTTTTACTAACAACCATACATTCTGTCTTCTTACAATACCTTCTGTACAAACTACACAAAACCATTTTTTGTGTTTGGGCCACATTTTTTATCTTTCTTAAAATAAGGCCATGAAATGGCAAAAATTTACTTTTTTTTTTTTTACTTCCATCTTCAATGTCCAAATAAGTAAAAATGCTCTGATTTTAATAAATAAAAAAAAGCTGTCAAATGTAGTTAGTTAAAACTAATCACTGCTTATGCCACATAAGAGAAATCAAGTGGTGCAATCTCATACATAAAATAACACTTTTCTGTCAGTTACACCTGCTTTAATTGCTTGACTGAAGATAATCCCTCCCCTTTTCTTCATGATTTTTCTGTGCATAACAGAGATTAATGTTGTTCAAATTTTAAGTATAAAAAAAATCCACTACTTCATTAATTTGTTTTCGTATCTCTAGACATATGTTATCATGCCAAAAAATGTTTGAATTTAGGTGGTGAAGCAGTAAAAATCAGAAGATACATATCTCAAGTTCAAATACAGTTGGCATTAAAATACAACTGTGATTATTGTTTCATTTCTTCCTTACTAGAATTTACTATCAACATTAATGTAATCATTAAAGTGAAGGAAAATTTTCAATTGAATCCTACCTGTGATATGAAAAAGAACTCTTCAGTAAATAAAAGCAAAAATTTTAATTTCAAAATGTTGACTGATCTTTTCTTTTTTATGGGTTTAAAACCTACAAAGAAAATAGTAAATATTTTAGTTTTCATTCTTGTTCTTATTCATTGTCGTCTTTGTAAACATGGTATTTATTAGAAGTAAACAAGTAAAAGTGTATTTTACTTAAAAAGAATTTCTGTGGCTCTTGGTCTTATTCAATCTGGGATTTAAGTCTAGTATCTGGTCCTCTTCAGCTATGTCCTTGTGTGTGATTGGGATGCAACACCATGTTCTTTAGACAGAACATAGCAGAAATGAGGGGAGGATTGGATTCTTCTGATGCGTTTGTAATACTGGTCATAGTAACTGGGCAATTTTGGCCTTGTCTTTACAAATCTGTGGGGCCTCCACCATAAACTGACTGTGTGTCAATCAGGTTCCCATGGGGAGTGAATTAAATATCAGTTCTGATTGAAACTTAAATACCACACCAGGCTGATCTAATTTATTGAAACTTGCAAATGAAATTAATTTATTGGTTTTTAAAATTATCAAAATATTTCATTTTAAAACTGCAAATTAATTTTGTTTATATTCCAATGCTTAATGTAACAATTTAATTTATTTTGGAAACATTCCAAGCTTTGCTGTGTAAGGTAATGATATTTTGCTTGATCTTTATTGGGTGCTTCACTTTGTCTTTTGCCAGACAAGAGTAAGCCTCTGTTCTGCTTTTACCATATTAGCAGTCGTCATTCTTAGTTTTTTGGGGTTTTTTTTAGCTATTGTTTTTCCCCCCTACAAAAGAAAAAAAATTATTATCATTTGATAATAGTAAAAAAAAAAAATTGACTCATCTATGTATATTATTGTAAAATAAATTCTGCATGTTTTTTATAAAGTTTAAAACTTTTAGTTGGAATGAAAAAATTCCATTTGAAGAAAATTATGCACTTCATTAATTATGACTTATTCATTCTTCTGTAAGAGCTTTATCTGGAAAATCTCAAGGAGAATAAAAAAACATTCTAAATATGGAAAAAAAGTCACTTATTAGCAGATGTATTTAATTTTATTTCTTTATCTTTACGGTGTATTAATTAGTACATGTTGTTTTTTTTTGTTCATTCGGCATTAATTTTTTATCACAATGTTTCGATCTGGCTTACTATTGAACTGCTAGTAATATTTTTTGAAAACAAAGAATACGTGTGTGTTGTGTTGCCGAGTCAACCCAGAAAACAGTCATCAAATTAATTTTCAAGTTGTTTATAAGGGGGTGGGGGTATTTACTCTCCCGCCCACTCTGATGGCATATTGAATATAAAAAGGAAAAGCTATCACGAATTGTATAAAATTTCATAACTTATTTTAACAGGTACAATTTTAATTAATACATATATATTTTTAAATGTTGCTAACTATAAAAAAATGTATTTAACTAAGCCTCCCCTTGAAGGGAGTAAGTAGTTAAAAACTTCTGTGTTTTTGAGTTTGGCGGGTAAAATAATAAAAAAAATAATAATCTACCTGTTTTACTTTTGTATTTTTTGTTAATCCCCACTCCGACCACTTTTTTTTTTTTGTTATAGGTCAGTCAGTATCACTTTACACATGATTAAGCTCAGCTAACCCCTGGCTGGACTTACTGTCCATTGTGAGGCATTTACTAGTGAGGGCCATCCACGCACACGCATGCAGAGGGCCCCCCTCGATTAAAAAAAAATGCTTGTGTACATGGTAAATATGTCCAGCTAAAAAACAGGAATACAACTGCGTCGTACAGGAGAGGGATATGTTTTTATCAATTTTCGTTTGTGTATTCAGAAAGGATTTACCAAGAGAATGTTTTCTTTTAGCCAAGTATGTACAATATTTTTTATTTTTTTAGAATTATTTGTATTTTTTGTTTCCTTTTAGCAGATTGTTAAATACCGCCAAAATGAAGAAGAAAAAAAAAATAAAAGGTCTTTTTGTCATGATTTCTTATTGTTTTTTGCTGAAATAAAAAAAAATACCGCTTCGTAACTTTTTTTTTTCATAGAAGTGTTAGAAATCCCGTCATGTATTTTTTGTACGATGTCTGGTGAGCTAGTTACTCTATATTTCCTTTGAAATTTCTATCAAATGTGTTAAAAATATTTTTGCTAATTTATATGAAACCTCAAAAGAGAAATTGGTTTTAATTTTAACGTTATGATGATTGTTTTTTGTGTGTGTGGTCTGAACTCGGAAAATTAAAAAAAAATTTTGAAGTTCGGGTTGAGGGCTAGGATGTGGCTCATTAACATTTGTTTAAGTAACATCTTAATCTTACTTAAACGTTTACATGAAATTCTTGCCTTTTGTGTTAGTCTTTCACTTCGAAAAGTCAAATCAAAACAGTTATTTTTTTTAATTTAAAACTAAAAGCATGCAACTTTTTTATCTTCGTGATTTGGAGAAAGTAGCGTTGTTTTTATTAAAAAAATAAAATAAAACCAGCTTTAATTAGAATTGTTCGTAATATTCAATTGCTTATTCTTTCGGAAGTTTATTTTATTGGAAATTGAATCTTTTCTTCAGCTTCTTTCTTTCCTCAATTTCTCGTTGAAATTTTAAAGTAAACACTTTTATTTTGCAATATTTTCAAATGTCGTAAAGCCTCAGTTCTTTAAAATATTTTAGTAAAATATTAATAAAAAAATGTGAATTGTCACCAAACTTTGTTTTATTAAAAGCTGATTACACAATCAATAGAGGATTTTTTTCCTTTGTTTTACCCGCCAAACTCAAATAAACTGTAACTACGTCTTCAAATTTTATTTAAGAATTTAATCCCATTGTTGTTGGGAGGGGGGGATTTAATTAAGTCTTTGTATTGTAATGTAGACTTAAAGGACTTGATGCTCCTGAAGAAAAGGCCACGTGCACAACATCTAGTTTTCTTTCCCCCCATCTTTGGAAAATTCCTCTAAAATAGCATCTCTTTTCGTCTGTACCTGTAGTGTAAATTTTCAAGATTTTTTTTTTTTTTTTTTTTCAATTTCGCGTTTCTTTTCTGGACTATTGTCTTCATCTTTTGTATAGCAACATTTCGACCACGCACTATTTTTTTTTTTATTTAATCTCGGTACTATAGCACTTACTTCACTTACCAATAAGTATTTAAATAATCAAAGAAATTTTTTCATAGTAAACTTTTTGACAATTGTAGCCACACCGGCGTTTTTAATATTGAGCAAAAAAAAAAATTGACAATTCGGAAGTTGTTCAGGTTTTTTTAAAAGGTTTTTTTTTTTTTGTAGAGAAATAGATTTTAAAAAAAATTTTATATTTTTTTACCTTCTGTTTTAGTTTTCTCTCTGCGGTCTTCTGGCCATGTAAATGATAAATCTCTATCTTAAATAAAGAAATGGCTAAAATCTTCAGCAATAAATAACCTCTCTTAAAACTAAAATGGTAAAATAAAATTTAAACTTTGTGCTATTAAATTAGAATTTATTTTAAACATTTGTAATTTAATTATGATCCCTCGCCCCTATGGCTGAGTGATATCCATAGGATTTTATTTTTCGGAGATAAAATTGAAGCTCATGTACACTGCACTTCTGTGTAATAAATGGTATTATTCAAGTTAAAGATCATAGTACACTTTAGTTTTAGTTTTTCCTGTGTCTTTTCGAAAATTATTGGATTAAAAATGAAAAAGACGTAAGAAAAAAGTGATGGAATTATGTAGTGACAATGTAAAAGTGTAATAAAATTTAAATTAACTGTTGTCGCGTTAGTGGTGGCCTCAAACTATTTTTAGTGAAATAAATCCAGTTTCATTAGTTTCTATATCGATGTCCTGTAAAAAAAGAAAAAAAAAGGAAGGTGGTATTTGCTCTCATGTTCTTCCTACCTTGACTGCCTCTTAGTCTTATCACAAGGAGGTCATGTCGGGGTAATAGTGGTCGTGGCGACGATTAACTGACTGGAAGAATTTCAATTGTTTATAAACAAAGACAGATTCAAATATTGATTCGAGTAAGGTCATTTACCATCAAATTTTCTCAAATCTAGATCCTGCTGATGTTTATCGGACAGAGAAGTCCGCATTTCCTTTCCCTGTCTACCTCCCTCTCTTCTATTTTTTCTTCTCGTTTCCCTTTGTTTGTCACTTTTCTCTCTCTTTGGAACTGCTGTTTCAACCATTAAATAAATCCTTTGACTGAATTAAGAGCTCACTCTCGGTACAGCCTTCTCTCTTTAAAGGTGTATTTAACGGAGCACATAGGTATGGTCTTTAAAAGATGCATGTGTGTGCAGTTCTCCTCTCTCTCTCAGACCGTCACATACATACGTGGAACAGGAGCAGCCATGAGTTGTAGTATTCTGTCGAGTGGAGGTCTGAGGTTAAGCTCCAGTAACTTTCCAAAAGTGTGTGTGTTCTCTTTCTATCCCCCCCCCCCACCGATATTTCTGTGTCTTACTCTTTTTATTGTGCGGGCTCAAGCTTGTTAATCAGCTACAAGTGTAAAACGACTCATCTGAATTAAATTCGAAGTGAGATCTTTCTCTATTAAAACTATGGGAAACAGGCGCTTCAAAAATAAAATAAAATAAATACTTAAACAGTTTTAAACTTAATTAAACATATGCGTCAGCAACTTTTTTTTTTTTTTTTGTCGATTCACCAGATAATCAACAATTTTTCCTCTTCTTTTAACCACTTCCCACAAAAAATCGTACATAAATCCCGAAGAAGAGAGATATGGTTTCCAAGAATTACGAATTTTTCTTTTAACCCCTAACTCTGGAAAATCATATTTCCCAAACAAGCTCATGATTCATGAACGTCTTGTTTCTCTAGTAATACTAACGTGCATTTTTTTTTAAATTGTTTAATTTACAATTACTATTATATTCTATTTTTGTCGCCTTATTTTCAAACTGTCCTATTTCGTTTTCTCTTCCTGTAAGACTAAGAGTAAGTGTAATCTCAGAATATCCAAAATATAAACTTTTAAACTAAAAATCATTGGCGGATAAATGTCGGAGTTGTTTCTCGGCCGTTGTACTTTAAGTTAACCAACAATGCTTAAAATATCCTGTTTTGATGGATTTCTTTTTCTATCAGTTAAAGATACAATCCATTCTTTTGATCACCCGTTCCCCTTTCACCGCTTGAACAAAGCAAGAAAATAAAGACTGCATTTAAAGAATGACCAACAACTGTTTTTCTTCGCGTGAAAAAAAGTTCTCTCCTCCTCGTGGTCGTTACGATGAAACACAAGTTGGTAGGAGTCTAGTGGTAAAGGGGAGGACACCACAAAGAAAGAAAATTGATTTCACAAAGCAGCGGCGCCTTGAAAATCTACTTAGTATCAACCAGTAAATTTCGATTTTGTGTAAATGTGTTGGTTTCTGTCCAGTGAGTAAGAGAGAGAGAGAGTAAGAAGAGGGAAACAGTTATTTGTAAGCTAGAAAAATAAATAAGTAAATAAATAATAAAGATTAATGACTCTTAGGATGTTTGGGTTAAGTAAAGCAAATACATGATAGGTCTGTGAGTTATTGTATTCTAAGTACTGAGTTGTTATTAGTGTTTTCTGTTTTTCAATTATTTCGATTAATATCCTCACCTTTTTTTTTTTAGTTTTCTTTTTTAAATCGTAACAGTGCATTATTCACTGACTACTCTGTTGTCCATTTGGTAGTATTTGAATATTGTCTAGTAATTAATTAATTTTTTAAAAAAAGAAGAAAAATGCGGATACCACGTTGAATAAATACTGGAATAATGCAATGGAAATGATTCATCTCAAAACTTTGGAAGACCAAATAATACACTGGCTGAAACCTTGTGAAAAAAAAACAACAAAAATAAAGACACGTGTTTTAATTCATGAAGTGATATTTGGTTATATACAAAAATACCACTGAGAAAAATGGATTTTTAGATTAAGTAATTTAAATTAGAATGGGCAAACAATTTAAGTTTTTGTCGTTACTGAAACTTGTACACGCATTTTGAGTGAATTGGATATAAATTCAAAATCCTTGAGAATTTTTTCTTACTTCCTTTCCTTAAGTAAATAAACTCTAAAAACACATTTGCTCTAACAACTGAATTATATCTACATGGTCTTTTGTTCAAAGAATATCTCTACTTTTAATTATTAGAAACTATGCTACAAAAAGTTAGTCTTTTACTCTTTTTTTCTCTCAGAAGTTTTTAGGAAATTACATGCTATAATTAGACATTATTTAAACTATAAATTTGAATAAGATATTCCATTCCAGAAATTGTCACTAGTTACTACCTCAGATTCAAGTTGGTATGCTTTTTACTTTTGGGAAGTAATTCATCTCAGTTTCAGATGACATGAGGACAGCTGAAGAGCACATCAGTCAAAATATGATAAAAATTAAAAAGAATGAGGATATTCGCCCCCAAAATTTGTTGAATAATACTTGCTACTGGCTTTTCAGAATTTACAATAAAAAATGCATCCACCAAAACTGATAAAGCTAATAATTTCAGACAATATTGCTATATCATATGGTCTTCATTTTTCTATAAAATTTGGACAAAAGTTTCAAATTCAATTTCTGTCTGAACTTCTGAGACTTCCTGGAACAGTGGAAGAAAAGCTGATAGGCTTTGATGCAAAGTGGGGAAAAGTATATACTTCCTGAGAAGATGAACGGGCATTGTTTTTGTTCTTGTTTCGGCTGCTTTGAACAACCAAAATATAAAGTTGCTTATCCATGTCCTTCTCAAAAAGATAAATCTCTACATTATTCTACTTTTTTGAATTAAGAAAAAAAAACAAAAAAAAACAAAGCCTCTTACTTTTCTACTTAGGATCAATGCCTAGTATCTGCCCAATTTGCAGTCTTCCTGAGCTGGAATTTGTTGACAAATACAGAACAGAGCAAAAGACAGCAATGGAAAAGAAAATAAATTGAAGAAGAAACTTCTGTATTTCTTTTTCCTTTTTTGAACATGGAACAAATACATGTTTGTATAACATTTAACTAAAAATGAGACTGGCTGAGATAAGGGAGAGTATGAGAAAATATAAGCAAAAGATGACAGAAGAGTAGAGACAATGGCTAATCTTAGTTATCAATACCTGTAGAATTTCCTTGCATTAATTATTATATTTACAGTGTAACCCGGATATAAGAGATTTTCTCTGGTCCCAAATTAGAGCCTGTGTTAATGTATATATAAACCCGGATATAAGAGACTTCTCTTATATCCGGGTTACACTGTATATGTTAGTTTTTTTTCAGGCTTTTGTCTACCTATCTTTGTGTTTTCTGCCTTGTATTCTCCAGTTTTCTTTGGGTGTCTGTCATATTAACTCAACCCCTCATGAATTGAAGAAAATATGACAGATACCTAAAAAAGGTCTAAAAGTTTAAGAGTTGAAATGATCCAACTCTAAAATCCAACATGAGGACAGAGACTGCTCAATGTATTGCATATTTATTGAAAATAGTAAAGCATAGATATGATAATTTTGCACAAGCATAATAACTGGGCCTTTTTAATCCACAGTAATTTGTATTTGACATTTTAGACTGCCAATTTCATGATGTTAACCTTTTTTTTTTTTTTAACATTTTCTAGCCTTAATTTGATCTTAGAAAACGTGAATTGAATATTTGTATTTTGGAGAAGAGAAATGCGCAGCATTAATGTTAACTTCTGGTTTTTATAAAGTGAGACTTTTTGATGGCTAATCTCCAATCTTTGTCAACATTGGTGACAATTACTGAGCTGTGAATATATTTTCACATGACGAAAATTCAAAATAACTAATTAAAATGTCAAGATGAAGAAACATCAAACAAAAAGGAATGGAATGCACCGAAGAAATTCAAAGAGATTTGTTCTTTTCTGCAATCACTTTTGATTCCTTTAAGTTCTGTCTTTTCCGGTGAACATAGTTTTAACTATTACCTGTTTCATTTATTTATTTATTCTGAAATCTCTTCATCAATATCAGGAATGACTGGGTTGATGGATTAGAACTTAAAATAAAAGAAATAAATTGTAGAAGTCATCATAGATTTCCAATCAGTTAACACTGTCAAAAAAAATCTGAAGTCAAATCAAATTATTTCTTGGAATGAATACTGTAACCAAGTTTGTTGCATTCAACTTTTATTTATTTCAAGATGCAAACAAATGTCCTTGTATTTGTCAACATGCAACAGTTACACATTCATTCCACAAAACAATGTTTCCTTCTGCAAAATATAGTTTGACCATACCAGTATTTCTGAAAATGTTTGTAAAATATACAACTTGTCAGCTATTAAGAAATGCCATGGCAATTTATTTGATGCTGTCCCTTTCATATAAAATTGAACTGGTGCCTTCGTGTGCCATGATTTTCAAACCAGTCACTCTCTTTGTCATGTCTTTTATAATGTTTCTTTACTGTCATTCTAATTCAGATTGTCTGTGACAGATAAGAAGTCCTATAAGGTTGTGTGTAGGCGCATATTCCTTGAATTTGTCAATCGGAGCTTGAGGTCAATTTAAGTTGCTAAGCTCTTCATCAAGATTTCTATTTTCTCCTTACATTGATTCAGTTTTAGATTATTCAGCAAAAATACATACTGTGTGTGTGTGTGTGTGTGTGTAATATATATATATATATATATATGTGTGTGTGTGTGTGTGTGCACACGCATTAAGGATCAAATACAGATCAGAATCCAACAGAATAAGGTGTGTGTATATATATATATATATATATATATATATATATATATATATATATATATATATATATATATGAGTTTATGTGCACATGTGTATAGTTTGCAGGTAAATCTTCTTGGTTATAGACATTTATATACATATGCATACCAAACTGTGTTTAGTTAACCTATTTGATAAAAGAGATATTTTACAAGCACATTAATTCTCTTTCTCACTCTCTTTCTTTCTTTCTTTTCTATTTGCTTCCTGTAGCCCAACTGTTTAACTATTACTGTTAGTATTGTATATATTCTGGAATTTGGATGACATTTGAAGTGACCATAACTTTGTGAAATAGTGTAGGGTCTGTTTATCTGAGATGAAGAACTATCATCATTATGCTCTAATTTATTTGAACAGGTGCCCTTTTCATTTTGTTGCATTCACTAATGTTCTTGGAATTCCAGACTGAACCCTTTTTTTAATCCACTGGAATTGACTGTTCACATTCCTTGCTTGGATGATAATCTTGTATTAATCCATTCTTGTGATGCCACATGTGCTTCTTTTTTCTTAACCAGGAATTTCATTTCTTCACCAAAGGGTTGAAGTATTTAAAAAAAAAAACAAGGCAGATCAAAGTTGTTTTCTGTATCACACAACACAAGACATTGATCTTTGTCTACATTTCTTGAATGATTCATAAAAATCCATTTATTGTCACTAACATTTGTAAATTTTGTAGGATGCTAAGTTACTGATACTAAAGACTGCCATTACAGGGCTGAAGGGCTCCAACTGGTTTGCTATTTACTCATAACAGGGAGGAGTGTGTTCATGCATTTTCCAATGCTGTTACCCATTTGGCCACATGTACCTCCTGCACACAGTTTGGAATTCATGTGTAATAGTATAGGATCAGTTCTGTGTTAAGAATATATATATATATATATATATATATATATATATATATATATATATATATATTAATATTATAAATTGATTGATTTAAAATATGGGTTTTTTGCTACACAGTGATAACCATGTTTCAGAAATGGAAGCTAAAGCTTTCGAATTTAATTTTGTTATTAAACCAAAGACATTAGTTCCATTTCCTCGTCAAGCGAATTTTGGAGTAACTTATTTTTTAAAATTTACGGTTATTAAAGGCACGGCAAAGATTCATAATTGAGGGTTTCCAAGGATACCGAGAAATCCATTCATCTAGACCAGGGGTGGTAGGGGGTTCAATTTTTAAATTTTCGTTGTATCAGTTAATAGTTACATTCAAAAGCGGGGTTATGTTTAGGGATGTATTTTTCAACAAATTCTGACATCCGCTAAATGCAGGTCGTCTGGGTTTGTTTTTGTTTTTTTATGTTGAAAAGCTTGTGAGTTTTTCATTTGAGGTCAACAAAGCTTGTTAAAAATGCAATATTACAGTTGTTGGGTTGTAATAATGCACATGGATTGGTTTTGTATTGCTTTGTGAGAGTAGAAATAAATTGGACATGAACATGCATTGTCAGTGTTTATAGCAGAAAATCATATCACTGATTGTGACATGAACTGGTAACAAAAAGATCTCAATTTCTGATATCTTCCTTCACACACACACACACACACGCACACACACACACAAAGAGCATTGTGCCTATCTTGGCAAATCTATTTTATTATTTCTTTTTAAATAGCTGACATGTTTCTTCACTTCATTCCCAATTTCATGGCTTCTTTGTTTCTGCTAAAAATCTTCAGGACTGTGTCTTTGAAATTGTCATTTAAGTTGAGCAGTATATAAATATTTACTGTTAATCTCAGGTCCCAAGTTAAAATGCAATTTCCAAAATAGTAAGATTTCAGGAACTACTTTGATCTTTTTGTTTGTTTTAATTCATTCAAATTCTGTGAAAAGTTTATTACATTTTAGAACACCAGTTGCCCTCCCTGTCTCTTGCACTTGCATGCACTTATCTCGGTTCCTTCATTCGTCTCCCCTCCTCTAGTCAGTCTCTGTATTCTAAATATAAATTATTCAATTGAGTCATCCACCAGAAAAGAATTTACGATTTGTCAAATCAATCTTGTACAATCATCTATAAAGCTAAATTGAAATAACAGATCTTAGAAGATATATTTTGAAATTTGTGTAAAGAAACTATTCATTGGTAACCATAATGAAGCCTTGATATTTATTAGAATTTAAAACCTTTGCCAGACAAAATATTTAAAAGTCTTTGATTGAATTTTTAGTTGATGAGCAAGTATCCTTCTTATGTGAGCAAACTATAATCATTCCATCAATTATTCAGACTTGTATTTTTCATCCTAACAGCATAACAGGTAGAATAATGGCAATGATACATATCGGAAAATACTTACAAAAATTGCAATTTACTTTTTCTTTTGAATACCTGGCTTTCTACCACTTTGACATGTAAAATTATAAATGGAATTTTTCTACTGTTTATCTTAGCATGCCAAATTACATGAGTGTGGAGTAGAGATTTTTTTCACACTGTGGTGAGAAAAAATACCAATAACTCAATAACATGATGCAATGTCTAACTTCAGAATTAAAAGCAATTGCTAAAGGAAAATAACTTTTGAAAATATTAATTTTTAAGGATTGGTGGTTGGGGTGAAAAGTAGTCATTCATATTGGCTGAATTGAATGACTTAGATTTCAATCTGAAAGTTTTCTTATAAATGTTATTTACTAAATCTGGCACAAGGCTGTATGGTACCCCCAGTAGGGATTGAACTCACTACGGTAGTGCGTCTACTAGGCTATTTTGTTATTCATTTCAGCATGGGAGGTTCACTTTATTTACCTTGCTGAATAAAGTATGACATGAAAGAGTTGTGGAACACACAGTAAGGATCACACTCACTCAACTTGCAAATTTCATCTAAGCGACAAGCTCGTGTGATCATGAAAGTTTTTAGTTGAGCTCAGTTTGGCACAAGGCTACAGCTATGGGGATTGATCTCACTACATAGTATCAATTTTAGCCAGAATACTATGGCACGGCACTCATTCCCAAATATAACAAATTAGGTTTTATTTTATTTATTAATTTTCGGTTGTTTATATAATATAAGCAACTTACACAGAGTAGGTACCACCACAGAAAATGTGATACCTAAGGTTTAAAATGAATTTTTTAAAATGAAAAATTTTTCTTGAAGCTTTTATTTTAGTTTTAATTTCAAGCTAATAAATTCAACTAGATTAGTTGGATCCGTGAAAAATTCATGGATAATTTAAATTTATTGTTCAATGCATATTTATCAACTAATCAAAATTGCTTAATTTGCACTATTTTGGTTAATAAAAAATTGTTATGTTTTATTTCATATTTAAAGTTTAGTTTAACTTAAAATAAACTTAAATTTTTTTTAAAGTTATTGTGTGAAAGTAATATGAAATGCATCCGTTACAGCACTTCCGTATACAATGTTTCTAGTGAAGGTGATTCCCCTTCTGCGACCATGAATGAATTCGTTGAAGTATCACTTTCGCTCTTGCTCTTGAAAACGTTACGTAAAGCTGGCCATGAGTGAAGAATGTCTCTGGCAAGTGTATGCCGACTCTATCGAATGTTTGCCCCTATGCTTTATTGATTGTCATAGAATAGGACAGATGAACCAGGAACTGGGTCCGATGCAGAACGAATGGAATGTTTGCATCGCTTGGTTTAAGTTTGATTCTTGGAATCGGTACTCTCGTCTGAGAGTAAGATCCACTTAATTGACGCTTCGATGCTATGCTCTTGAAGCTGAAGTATTTCCAAGTGAGTTCCGTTGCATAAGAGAGGTCTCTAAGAAGCACTCCAACTTTTAAGTTAAGGCGATGGGGAGGCATTCCAGAAAGTTTAAACTCCATGGGATAGTTCTGGGCTTCGTCTTTTTTATCAGAAGTTACAGAGTCTGCTTAGATATGTCTTCTTAATTAATTTCTGTGGGCAATCTACTTTCTTCAATTACTGCTAAGCTAAGTGGACCGAATTTTTAGGGGATAAAGATACCGCAATAACCGCATATACGTATGCGGTTGCATAAGGCTTAGAACGCTTTTGCGATGTTCCCAGTCCAATTCGCAAAGGTCTGATTATTAATTAAATGTAAAAAAATCGGCTCGACTCATTCGCTAGTTTGGACGTTAAAAAAAAATTAGACTGTATTTTTTTTGCCCTTACTACTCACTAATTTACTAAATCAATGGCAGAACAAACATGTACGGAAATAAAGACGCCCATAAATCGATAAATAACTGACAGATATGAATTTTATTTCGATTTTAAAATGGGCACCATCTGACAGAATCGTAGCTTTTAAATTGTTAATTAAAATCTTAATTTTAACACCTTAATTGGACGCGAACGGTAAAACAAACAAAAATGTAAACAAACCTATCTCACCGGTTTGTTTATCTACTTTAGGCGCAATTTTTTAAAAGATTAAAAAACACAATTTTGTAAGGTTTCTTATGAAATCGAATTTATTGAACTTTATGGACATCAGACTGTGAAATATTTCGAAATTGTCTCGGTAGATCCTTTAGAAACGGAATTTTACAACCATTTCGTCGACCAGGTGTAATAACTTTTTTTCCGGGCATATTTTGCTGCAAATTGATTGGAAGGAGTTTTTTTTGTTTTTGTTTTATGTTTTCGTTTTTTTTTTTTTTTAATTTTCTTTCATCGCAATATGTAATTCTTTATCAAAAGATCTTCCAAAAAATAAAATATTTGGATCTTTATTTGAGGAATGTTAGATGACTTAATCTGATTTGTAACAAATATTATTTTACTTCAAAGTCTATTAAAACTTAGTAAAAGTAATGAAACTTTCTTTTTACAACATGCGTGCTTGGTTGCGTCTCAACGTATTTACGAACAAACTTGCTTTTATTAATTCCCTTTCGAATTACATTCAGGCCAGCCAACATGAGCAAAAACGACTTTTATCCAGTTTGTTTTTAAAATGTGAAAATTAAAATATATTTGAAGTAAGATTATGGTATTGTCACAGGTTTGCATCTAATAGTGGACATTTTAAAAAAGAAAAACAGCGATCCTTATTTCATTAGTGAGTCTGACACGAGACCACACTGGCCTGAGATATGGTTGCCTCCCTACTTCTTGAGGGGTTGCGTATTTCTCAACAGTGCCACTAATCACTGATCAGTATTCTAGCTCAGTCAAAACCTGGATTTCGAACATTGATTTTTTGAAGATAAATGTGATTTCCCCACTTAGAAGGTTGGCGCAACACAATCTTATTTCGTTGATTAAGTTTTGTGCTACACTAACATGCGTTTTAAATGTCGGTACACATTCTAGGTGAGGATTGTTTTTCGATCACCTTGCTTCCTTCAACTATTTTTTCTCTCTTCGAATTTCAACTGTCGTTTGTTCACTTCACACTCACAGTAACACAGATGCCTTTGTGAAGAATAGCCTGTACCTATTTTTGCCTACGTTGTCCTGTTGCTAGATACCCAACATTGTGGTATGCCAGTAACAAGATATTTTGTTTAGGATAAGGGAATACTAATGGACATTACTACCTTAATATCAGGTCATAGCAATTACAAAAGCTATTACTCCCATTGTCGAACTTGCCCTGTTGAAAGAAGGCCATGAATGACACCTAATCTGATTCGTCCACGGAAGCTTTTTAATGGCAAGACAGGGTCCAAACCTATTTTACCCGGTAATAAAATATGAATATTCCGATTTCACGTTACTTTCTTCAACGGTCGCCGGCTATTAAATTATAAAGTTTGGTTTTACATGTGAAGATAAAATTTGATTGTTTATTTTATCAGTGTTTTATCAAATATCCTCCACTCTTTTTTAAAGTCAGGAGCATGAAGTTTATTTCTTTCGATTATTCATCATACCATATTACTTTTGAACAGAACTTGATTTGTAGTTACTAGGAGACGTAAGTTTTTTGGGTCTTGTCTGAAGCCTTCGTCGTCGAACTTGTTAAGCGTCATCCATCTCTAAATTCTAAAATGACTTCCCAGGATATAGGAGACAAGTTCAAGTAAGATTGAAAGTCGGTTCTTTGTTCCAACGTTGTACCACTTAATTCAAAGATCGGACTACTAGTGACTATTCATTCAATTCAATTCAATAAAAAAAAAATGCAACAGTATGGTACAGAAAATTTATATTCATATTTTATTACTTACTAAATTTGGCTTAATGATTTGAATATTAAGTTTAAATATTTTCATTACTATTTTTTTTTCTTTGCGTGAAGTTAGAGCAGAGTCCCGTAAGCGAAGCCACTCAGAAATGGACTACGCCTTAACCAATTTGGCTATGGAAGCATATTGGTTAGACGCAAAAAGAAAACCCAAATCTTTTACGTCGGAAAAATTAAGATTGAAACAAAAATTTCAATCCAGCTTATTCATTTCGGGATAGACTTTGTTGTTTAAGAACTAAAAAAGGTCGATGTTTGCTCGCAATGTTAAGTGTTCTGAGTAATGAATGAGCGAGAGAGATGAACTGACTGTTCATCCATGCATCACAAAGCAGTGAGCTTCTCAAGGGTCGGGGTTGAAAACAAGGCGACAAAACCCAAGTGCATTTATTCTTCTTCGTCTGTCTCCTCCGCCTCTTTCTTTTTTTCCTGTTCAGCCCTTGTACTACTATTTCAACTGCTGCTTTCTTTATTTTCCATGATAATCAAGTGAGGGCCTCAGACTAAATCAACCATAGACCTCTCTTTTTTCCCGCCTCTCTTTTCAAATAAATAAAGCTGGCTACACCTAGCTTATGTGTAGAAATTTTACACCATGTGCTTAAAAAAAGTGTTTTCTTTTCTTTCTTTACAAGGACGAGGTCGATGGTTAAGAAGATAAATGTCGATGACTTGAGTTGACTAACACCTTTGATTTTTTTTTTTTTTTTTTAATTTATCAACTACTTTCTGGATGTTCAAGCAATAAGCCACTATGTAATTTCGAATTTTAAAATTTGAATGATTTCTTTAGTTAACTGGTGTTAATAAAAAGGCTGAAATGATGCGATTACATTACGTTTAAGTTAAAAACCGAACTTTGAGTGCAAACTTAGGTAGCCTATTTTTTTTATCTATCCTGTGTATCTTTTTTTGCGGGGGGTGTTCAGACAAAACCACTTTTGAATTTATCCCCTTATAGATTTACGGTAAAAAGTGGGGCGCAAACCTTTTTGTTAAAAACACGTCAGTTAAAATCATCATCACTGAAGGAAACCTGGAAAAGCGTTTTTACCTGGCCTTATATTCTAATCACCAACCAAACATTCAGATTTTTTTAAGAATCCGAACTTCAGTTAATTATTCATCGTCTCATGCCTTAATGTTATTTAGTAAGGTAATATTTTACATGTTAGAGAATAAAGACTTAGTCAATAATTCAATAATAATAAAATAAATAAACAAAACCAAAAACTATTTTCAAATTACGTTTTTTTTTTTTATTTCTTAGTGAAAAGAGGGGGTTTTTATGCAAAGATTTTGGTGTTCGTATCAAATTCTTAAAAACAATTTTTAAACTAACTTATGATAAATAGTTGTATTCATTCAGTTTCTACAACAGTTGGTGGCTTTCACAGATCAAGTGACAGCACTTCAGTGTCGTTGATTTTTGTCAAGCTGGTATCACGGGGGTCTGTCTCTCGCCTTTGGTAACAACATTGATTCTCTCTCTGTGTAGACCAATAAAAAAGCAAGTCTCCTAACTCTTTCTTTCCCCAGTTCCTGTTTTTTTTTTTTTTTTTTTTTTTTTGTCAGGCTGTCGTCATGGTTTCAATTCTTTCTCAGATTTTTACAACTGATTTTTATCTTTTTGCGGGACACTTCTCTTTGGCGTTTAATTCGGTATGAAAGTAGGTATTTTCACAACAGTTTTCTAGGTTACTGACATATCAAATACAACCTACTTAGAATTATAGAATGTTCCAGGCCCTTTATACATCTGGCGCACGGCATAAATTTATTTTAAAACATTTGAATTTAAAAAAAATCGAAAACACGCATGCGCACTTGAATGAATATTGACAAAAAAAAAACTTTTTTTTTTTTTTAATGGAAATTAAAATATTGGATTTTTATCTAAAACTTCTACAATGCACTAAGTTTTAAAGGGGTCTGGACTACTCGAAAGGTATGTATAATTTAAAAGTAGTTTATATACTTATTGCACCTGTATAGTTGAAAATTAGTTTGCTGAGTGTTTGCAGTTTCATTTTGTTTGACTATGGGGGAAAAAAAATTCACCGGTAAATAATTTAGGTTTTCGAGGATTAAATTCCAAGTCATGTCGATGTGAGATACCAAAAGTTAGCTTGTTTTATTGGCTAACTTATTCCTCACCTGCGTTTAATTTCTTGGAACCCCACATGGGATTACAGGTGATATCAGGTATCAAATATTTTGAAACATTTATGGATTTTATAAATTAAAGTAAAAAGACAGCTTGATGAAAGAAGCATCAGCTACTGTAGTTTAGGGTTTCTTATCACCAACATGAATTTGTTAAAAAAAAAGTAACATGCAACTTTGACTAAATTCAAACTTAGTGTTCTGTACTTTAAAAATAAGTATATAAAATAAAAATTTACTTTTAATGAATGAACATGTGTGTCTAATTTTTTTGTAATGTTATTGTGTATTGTAAAGAAGTTGACCAAGCAGTTAACATAGAACAAGAAGAGTTGTTTACTAATGTTACTGTTTAGTGTTTTGTTTACTGATTGGTGTAATTTTTTTTTAATACTAAAATAACTAAATGGTATTTTTTATGACATAAGCTATAAATTTGGATAATTCAAATGTAGAAGTGTAGTGAAGATTAAATACAGTTTTAAATGCTAACCATTGTTCCAAGGTAAAGTTTCCCTTTTTTATATCACTTACAAAAGAATCAATATTTTCTTAAAACATCCTGATTTGTTGAAATTCTGTATTTAGATCTAGCTTCATTATCAAAAAACAACAGTTGTCAGGAAGCAATTTGAATTGTTTCTCATGCCCTTTGCAAAAATAAAATTCTAAGACCAACTTGTCCATGTAGGACCTCCTGATCAAAAGCACTATTCGAGCTTTGTTTGGTCAAGAGGTTCTACACAGTCAAGTTGGTCTAAGGCACGTCAGATCTAATGAGTTTCCCCGAGGAGACGCAGGTTCGAATCCTGCCAGAGGACGCATGTTTTTATAACACGATTTCTCAAATATTCATGCTGGTAGATGTAAATAAATAAATATACTGTTTTAAATAAATAAATAAAAACAGTATCTACTCAAATATGAGTATCCATTTATAAATAACATTTAAACAAATTATTTGTTTTTACAAATATATATATATATATATATATATATATATATATATATATATATATATATATATATATACACACACATACAGTGTAACCCGGATATAAGAGAGATTTTCTCTGGTCCCAAATTAGAGCCTGTGTTAATAAAACAAAATAGACCAAACCCGGATATAAGAGACTTCTTCTCCGGTCCTGACAACTCTCTTATATCCGTATATATAATATAAAATTTTAGATATCAGCTAACAGTATTTCGAAAAATATGACAAACTGGAAAGTTTTTTTTTTTTTTTGTGGCACGTTTCATCCATTGTGTCTGATAATAGGCTGGCCAAAGCAAACAATCCTTTGGTAAACTACACAAATGTGTCTGGAGCAACATAAATTTAAAAAAGAAAACTGTATAAAAAGTCATCATGCTGCCTACCATTTATAAGGGCCAAGTCCTAAGCCACATACTGGCACCACTTGTGCCTACTCAGGTTCAGAATTCTAAAAGTGCATTGGAATGACTTCATTTCTAACACTGTGTTTCTAAACTCTAGCAAGGCTGTAAATATTAAAACACGGCTACGAAAGACTGCCCTACTATAGGTTGGTCTCATGACCAGGATGGAAAATTCACATCTAGAGACCCTTCTCTTTGGTGAGTTAGTCTGTGGTTGACAGTAAAATTTGGCTCCATTGAAGATAAAACAAGAGCTATCTGTAAAGGATCCTCATCTCCTGTGGATTCAACCAGCAGGTGGTAAAAGATCTATCATATAACCTCCTTTGCTAAATCAAGCAAGAGTAGAAATTTTAAAAAAAAGAAAAATGAAAGCATGAAAGAGAAGAGTGAACTGTCCAAACCCTCACTTGCAATTCATGCAAAAAAACATGCCTCTTCAATAGTCCTGATTTGAAAGCCTGCAAAAAACATGGGAGACCTTCTGAAAACCTTGTTTTCCAAGCCAGTCTGTAACACACATACACATATTTGATAACTCTCTATCAATGGATACAACATATAAATCTATGTGTTCTTACACATTTGCATATTACTGGCCAACTTATCTTCTGTGTGTCTTATTTTGCCCATTTTTAAGAGACAATATATAATTGTTATTGTTACTGGAATTAACCCATAAGAAATTGTGATCACTTCTGGACAATGTTAAATTATTAGATCAGTAATGGATACATCTTTGATCTTCAGCCAGAAGCTTTTGTGGAGAGTTAACTCTGGTAACATTCACACTGGTAACTTATGTGATGAGTGAAGAAATTATAAGACATGAGATATTGACTAATAGTTATTAGAGAATGGAATGTGCACAAAGTTGTGGGTGTATTGTGCTTATGTACATACAATTATTTCTCAGGTGTTCATTTACTATATTAAAAATTTATTGTTCCTTATGCTTTTTAAAGAGGCTCTTGTCTTTAATTTTATTGCATGTACACATGGGATAATACTCAAGCTTTACTAAATGTAAAATATACCTGAAAAAAGTCTTATATTGGCCAAAAGATTGTGCTGAGAACAACAAAGATGATAGCAATTATTCAAATAGTATATTGAATAATGAAAACACCTGCATGTTAAAATGTTTAAAACAATTTAAAATAATTCACAATGGGAATGTAGTGGAAAGAAAAACTAGAAATGCAAATGAAGAGAAATTGTGGCTTCATTCTGAAATAAAATGCTGTTCTTCAACACATCAAAAATTCTCAACCAATCCCAACCATAGAGCAGGTTGTGTGTGTGTATGTGTGTATATATATATATATATATATATATATATATATATATATATATATATATATATAAAGAAAGAAAGAAGGTTTAGCTTAGGTCAAATTGGAGGAAATTGTTACACCAGTCTTCTAGGAAGTGGGTCTTGGGTCATTAAAACTAACATTCAATTTCTAGATTTTTGCCTTCATTAGAACTCTGAGCATTAGTGTCGGGGAAAAATTTGTTTTATGGACAACAGGAAATTTTGAGCACAGATTTTCATCTCCTTTGTAGAGGGAAACAGTGAGGATTTTAAGGGAAAGTGTATTTCCTGAAATCCTCAGAATTGAATGAATAAACACCTGATTGGAAAATTCACCACAGGTTTCCCATGCCACCATTTCACCACCATTATCTTTGTTTACGTAAATGCTGAAAAAGAAAGCAATTATTTAATTATGGTGGGAAAGAATCTAAAGAAAAAAGAGATTCTATCCCAAGACAACAATAGAATCCAAATCTTCAAATATAGATAATGTTTGGAAAGTAATGTCACATTTTGGGACATGAAATAGAAAGAAAAAATATTCAAATATTATGAAAGTTTATCATTGACAAAAGCTTATAAACTTTAATTTATTGTAAGAAGAATCAGGGATTTTTGGCAGCCTCCCTGGCTCCATTATGACACTATCAAAACTAGACCTCCATCCCCATAAGCATGTAGTGAACAGCTAATAGAATATGATAAGTTGAGTCAATTTGGGCTTTTAGAATAAAAGAAGACAATAATAGCTTATTTTTGTTGTCAACAACAAATAAAAAGAAAAGATTTATATCCCAAATCAGCTTTGGTCAACAAAAAAGGTAATTCTTTAGAATTACAGTATAGACTTCTTTTATTGTCATGTTCTTTCAAGAAGTGGACATTCATGGCTCTCTACAACTTTGTCATTTATTACACTAAGTAACCTTTGTCCTTTTAGTATTCTAATTTGTCCTATTCTGCCATCCATTCATGCAAGCACATTAAGTAGGTTCCATGTTTCTTCTCTTGGCTTCAGTGTGTCCTCTGAGTGATAAATTCTCCAGGACCTCTTTCCTCATTAGTGTCAATGGAAAATTTGTTCTGTAGACAGTAGAAATTTTTACTCAAAGGATAATTAAGGAAAAAAAAAATCTTTCAGATATGTACACAGTCAAACTATTGCAACTTCACCCCTCATTGGTAAGAAAGTGAAACATTTTTTTTATTTTTTTTTTTATTCATTATCGCTATGATTGGCTGTCAAGTCTTGAAATTGCAATTATTAAGGTATGCTGAATCTATCAAGAGCCTTAAACAACTTTCTTTGTAAAGGCTCAGCCCATTTGATGAAAGAGAAGAGGAGGTGAACCAACCAGCCGAAAGTATTATTTCTATATATACCCTTTTCCATAATTTTAGATTTTCACTTATTTACTAAGATTTCATCTAAGACGGCTTGCTGTGACCCGTGTTCTGCCAAAAGTTGGTTTTAGGCCAAGCTTCCTTACAAATTTGTACCCTCCTTGAACCTACCTAAGATATTGAATCTTTTCTTAAAGGCAGAATAAGATGATTCAGGTCTTCTTTTTTTTTCTTTCCTTTCTCCTTACTAATTTCCAGCCCCTAGCCCCAACATAGCAACCATCCCTGAGGCCTGTTAACATAACTCAATTTCATCTCAATCTATTTCAAGTTTCTCATTCTAGAGCAGGCATGCAGCTTACCAAAGCCAGGATCCCTTTTTATACAAGCAGAAAGCCAAACTACTTAAGGGAGTGCTTTCCAAAAAAGAATTTCTCATTGATATCTGTTATGTGTTTTTACTTTTTTTTTTTTTTTTTCTCATTTCTATCTTGACTCATCACAAAAGTGGATTTGTTCACTTTCTTTCTTGCTCAGTTCTCCTCCTCCCACCAAGTGCTAACCATATTTCTCTGCTTTTTATTTCAACTTGTTTTGTTAGAAATAGATGTAGATTTTCCATTATCTTTATCTTTTCCTGATGTCAGTCTTTTTTTTTTTCTTTTTTAAGATTTTTCATCTTAAGTTGAGAATCCAACCTCTGATCAAAATGCAAGAAATCTTTTTTTCTTTGTCAATATAATTTAAAGTGTAGATTAATTAGTTTGAAAAATTCTGCTGTATTTCTTTCTATCTTTTCATTAGTTAGAAAAACATTAATCTCTTGGAATCCTTCTCCATTTGTTGATCAAATCATAAAAATCTTTGTTTTCCTATCCATCAAATAAGTCTGAACTGTTTCCTAAGCCAGAACAAATGCATATTGAGTGAGTGAAGAGGTTTAGCATTTTTCATATCATTCTTTTTAACTAGAAGTTAATAATTTTCTCCTTGAAAGCATTTTCTATTTGATAAGCTAATGAAAATGGAGTATTTATGTCTGGAAACATTTTGCAAAGTAAATGATTTACCTGTTTGTTTTTTTTTTGTTTTGTTTTTTTTTTTTTTTAATGCCATGTCCCTTCAATGTTTAGGCAATCATGGCTTTCCAAATTTCTTATCTTTTCTATCATTCCATTACCTTTTTTATGGGCTTTGAATTCAGAGCAGTAGTTCTCAACTTTATACTTTACGCTTAAACCATGCCTGGGAATAGAAGAGTTGGATTGATACGTGTCTTCAGGGCATTTGTGTGAAAGTGAATGCAGCAGACTAAGCTGGAATTTGAACTCTACTCATCTTTCTGTGTTGATAAGTGATACTATTTGTACATCCTGGTTTTACTGATTTTTTTTTCTTTTTAATGTTGTCTGGTGTTCTAGTATTAAAGGAGACTGATCAAAAAAACATTAAGCAATGAGATGAAAATGATCAATAAAAAAAAATTGGCAGTAAAATGCTTTATAAGTTTTATATATTTAAATATTACATTTTTATGCTATTTGCTGAAGAGTAATCTTTCTTTTGTAAATTATGCATCTTACAGGCCAGCAATTAGGATAGAAATATTTAATAAGTTTGGTACAACTTCAGATCAGAGGAAATTGAAGATTCTGTTCAGCCATTCTTTCAAGTGAGAAGGGATGGTTTGTTTGCCCCAAAAAATAAGCATTCAAAAACTTTTTTTTCTTTTCTTTTTTTTTAAATACTTTGGGTTCAAACCATAATCACTGGTATACAATTAAGCCACATGGTAGGTCATCTGAAAATAGGATATAATAATCTTATATAATAAATGTGAAAATGTCTGTGTGTGTGTCAAATTTTTTCAATTAAAGAGACAACTCTGAAAAATTCTTACACCTGGGCCCATGTTCAAAGACTCAGCCTGAAAACAAACATGAGAGTTAGAATCACAGGTAACCTTGAAGCAGGAAGATTTTCTGCTTTGTTGTTGCAGCTTGGCAATGGAACCATCAAAATGAGCCAAAATGGAGATATTTCAAATGGCTGTGGAGTTTCAGTCTTTAGTATCCAAGACTTGATTAACCATGTTTGTCCAAACATTAGACACCATTTCATGGATTCAAACTGACTTTATGAGATTGCCATATTAAATCCCAAGAATCAAACTCTAGATAGAATCAACATCATCACCAAGAAATTCTGAAAGAAAGCATGAAGTACTTTTTGATTGACACAGTGGTTAAACAAGAACAAACAGTGAATTATCCAATAGAGTTCCTGAACACATTGAATCCTCCTGTAATGCCATCACACAAAGTGGAACTAAAAGAAAATGTGCCAGTTTTGCTATTGAGATATCTGGATCCTCCAAAGCTTTGTAATGGAACAAGGTTAATTGTCAAGAAGATGCTTCCTCATCTCTTGGAAGTGGTGATCGTTACTGTTCTAGGAAAAGAGGAAAGAGTTTTAATTCCAAAAATCCTCCAAATTCCTCCAGATCTTCCTTTTTAGTTCAAAACACTTCAGTTTCCAGTGAGAGTGAGATATGCAATGTCAATAAGTCCCAAGGGCAATCATTGAAAGTAACTGGACTTCATCTGATGGAACCCTGCTTTTCTCACAGCCAGCTCTATGTTGGTTGTTCAAGGGTTGGGAATGGAAACAAGTTATTTGTACTCACCCCGAATAGGGAAAACCAAAAATTGAAAAATATTGTTCACATTTAATAAAATTTAATAATGTACTCAATGTATAAAGTGTCATTGTTGGGCCTTTGGCCCAATTAAGAGCACTCTGTAGAAGCTAGCTTAAATGTTGCCCAATAGAGCAGCTTTTAAGCTAGTTATATATAAATATTGTATTCATTGGCTCACAAGATGGACATAAAATACTTTTCCAAATATTATGCTTTATCCAGATCACTATCAAATACAGGACAATAATTTTTATGTAATTTATGTACAAATGTGAATTAATAAGTCCACAGCCTGACACTGTAAACAGCCAATTTTAACCTGAAAATTTCACTCTATAAAAGCAGAAGGCTGAATAGTGAAGTTTAAAGCTGGATGTATAGTGAGGTAGGATATCAACTGTAGAAAGCAATAGTTCTTATAAATTGTGCATCTTATTATCTGACAAAAGTGTTTTATATCTGTTTTATATGAAATATTATATCTCTGTCAGCATACTTGCTTACCAAAAAGATGTACTGAAGAAGAATAGGATCCAATTGAAACAGTAATCCAGTGCCCTGTTACAATGGATAGAAGATTGAACACTGAAAACTCAGTCATTTACAGCTACAGGGCTTAAATAAATTGCAATTTAGAGTTGTAGTCTCACAAATTCCCTTGTAAAACACATTCTATCAGCAGTCAAAAATGACATTGTTCTATATATTGCTTTTGTTGGCCTAAAAGATGGATGTAAAAAAAAAAAAAAAATGCTTTCAATATTACAGTGCATTCAATGAGTTAATATTTGGGTGGAAGACTGAACATCAGAGGCTTGAACTGAATAACATTTTGGATATTGGGGTCAGTTACAGTGAGTAATAGTCCCCTCTCCCCCAAATATGCCTAAAACATTCATCTGAAAGGTCAGAAATTATAGTATAATATCTATGCATAATTCATATGTACTGGCCTGTAAGAATTTTTTTAAAAACCCTAAAAGGTGTTGTAATATTTCACAGTATCCTGTTCGCCTAATACAAATAACAAGACGAGCAGGGGAAAATTGAACTCTGTAAGGACATTGTAAACAATCATCTAGAAAAGACTCATGCAGTCCATTTATTTTATTTTTTTATTTTTTTTTTTAATTCAGAAGTCTTAGTATGACTGAGCAGGTGCTGAAAAGTTTTTGGCCCAACCTACTTCCAAAATATGTTTTGTTTTTGTCAGGTCAAGAACTTTTCAGCACTTTACATAGTATGTGACACCTGAAATGAAATACTGACAAAATTATAGCCATAAGTAAGTAGATTGATTGATTTGATTTTTTTATGGCTTATTAGCCTTTTGCAGGTTATTTAAAGCCAGAAAATATTTTCTATTGTCAGAATATTTTGGAGATAATAATGATTTATTGTTATAAGTCCAACTAATTAATACATAGATGGTGGGGGGGAGATGGATTCATATATTTCCAAAGGGCATTTGAGTGTAAGTGAATATAACGAACCCAACTGGAATTGGAACTCTGCTTTCTGATTTTCAATTCTGAGCCTTTTTGTTATCCATTACACAATCTGCACATGGAAGAATACAACAGCTGGTATCCCCAAGTGGATAACCATCTTAGGTACTAACCAGGCTCGATGTTGCTTAACTTGGGTGTTTCAACATGATATGGTTTTACTGTACATTTCTTATGGCCATTACAATATCTTTTGCACTTGAAATGATTGTAAGTGTTTATAATTTGCAATATTACTAGATAAATCTTTGTACAAACTGTAAAATATTAGCAGCACTCGATTTTCAAAATGTTCTTTCAATTTAGTCATTTCCAAAAAAAATTGTCCAAATACAAATAAAAAAAATTACTGATGTTAGGCTTATATATATATATATATATATATATATATATATATATATATAATACAATTACATTCATAAAATTACTTATATCAGTCATCACTAGTGAATCTGCATTTACAAATATAGTGTCATTTCTGAGAATGTATTTGAGTTAAATAATAGAACATGGAGCTTAAAAGGTTATTTTCATGAATATGGATTGCTGATAAAATATTTCAATCATCAAGAGAATTCAACATTGCTTGATATAAAAGAGCCTTTTGGTTATTGGTTTATGATAATTTCTTTATAAGATATAATGTTCACTTTGATGAGTCTGGCACAAGGCTAGAAAATGAAAAATGTTATTGCAATATTCACCTTTAAAAAAAAGAATTATTCTTACAATCCAAAATATATTTTGGTTTTAAATAACCCACAAAGTGTTGATAAGCTGGAAAAAAGAAAATCTGTTAGTCAAGACCTTCATTAGTCATTTGTTTTATTTGGGCTTAAAAAAAAGTTTTCGGATTCACCAAAGAGATTACCTAAAAAACTCAGATCCATTATAAATACAGGCTTATTTTATTTCTGTTTGTTTTATTTTCCTTACTGTTACATAAAAATTACACTGGTTTATAACAAATTTTACAAGCAACATTTTTTTTTTAATCATTTCACCCTAAGCAAGGCAATAGATCTACTAGGATGCAAGGGGTTACTGAGCATGAGAGAATAGGAGTTTGCTTTCAACAAGACTTATCTGCTCTCATAGGAAACCTTTTTAATTTATTTATTTTTAAATATTTTTATTTAATGCAACACCTGAAATTCTTCAAGAAAACCTGTATGTGATTCTTGCTTTGTACTTCTGCATATCTTGCAGCCAATAGTCAGTGTTAATGCCCAAAAATGTGATGGAACTTCAAATGCTGATTTTCAAGAGAAGAAGGCTCTCTTGAATTGGAAATTTGTGGCAATACTTTCTTCTTAACATCCTTTTTGCCTTGTGTAAAACTAAAAGAGATTAACTGAAGTTTTCCCACCACCATAAAGTTTCCTCTCTCTGCCTTTTCTATAAATACTTTCATGGCAACTGTTCAGATGAGCTCTTTGCCATGATACCTATAGTTTTTGAATTTAAGCACAGTACTAGACTGGCAATGAGGTCTCACCAATTTACAGTTGGTTAGATGTAACCATAAGTTCTATGCTAACAGTTTCTTTTCTCACACTTCTCTTCCACATCTATGCTTTCCCACCGACTTTAATCTTCAAAAATTTAAATGCAATGTCAATAGCTTTCTACTGTTCTCCTGATTCCTCTTCTTTTGTTCTTGCTCCTTAAACAGTTTCTGTTTTCTAATTCTTCCACACACAGTAACCCCTTGTGTCTCAGTGTCTTTACTGCTTTACTTGGGATGAAATCAATCCCCCCTCCATAAATAAAGCAGTTACAAAGTGTTCATCTTTAAACATTTGCTAACAAGCTTACTATTTATCTAAAGCTGGATCTCCTACTACTATGACCTTTTGCCATGCTATACAAGCCCCTCAAATATCAATAAAGTATTTCTCAAGTTAACTTTTTTTAATTTAATTTTTGATATATAAAGTTTCTTTAAAACATCCTTGAAAGTTGAAGCCAGAGTAATACAAGATTACTTAGTCAAGAGAGTAGAGTGTCTACTTGAAACACTTTATGTAAAATTGTGATTGCCTTACTCATAACAACTCGTTATTGACGAAATGGTGCTTCTGACAAGTGCTGGCTATTTAAGATAATTATTTTCTTGATATTTCCTCTAAATGCAAGCAAAATACATTTCTCTCTTTACTCCTTAGATTTCTTAGATAAAAGGGCAATTCTGTTCATAATGGAATTGATTACTAATTTATGAAGACAAAAATTTGTTGTTGGTACTGTGTGTTTCACTAACAACTGAGCAGAACATAGTTATTTATAATCAATATTTCTACTAAATTTACTTAATCTTGCATAAGGCTATAGTAGCGGGATATCCAGTAAGGATCAAACTCACAACATGAGTAAATTGATCTGTAAGATGAGCTTGTTAAAACATAACTCTGACAGATGTTTTAAGTCATGGCAAGATGGTACTGAAAAGTTTACAGCTCAACCATGAACAGCTTCTAAAACGACAACAGAGTGAGAAACCAAGAAGGATTGAACACTGATGAAACTATCTGCAAGTTTAGTTTACTAATCATCATTCTAAGTGGAACATACAAAGGTAGATACTCAGTTTGGCTTAGTCTGGCAGAAGGTCAACAATAGTGGAGCAACTAGTAGGTTTAAACTATCTCATTAATCATCATTCCCTCTTCGATTTATGAAAAATACTTGACCAATTAAAGCTGCTCTTGCATTAATTTTAATGAGCAGATATAGGAACAAAATTACCTGACATGAATTATTCCTCTCAATGAAAAATAATTTGGTAAGATTGAATTTTAAAAATCTAACTTTGTAAATTATAATAATTAACACAGGAAGTTGGTTTTCTGACTCACTAGATTCAGTTCAAAGAAAATAGAAAGATGACAGTGTTGTCAAACAGGATTTTGTAACCACTTTGATTCTGACATTTTAAAATTTATAACAAGATATTTAGCATGTGCACATACAAAAACTGTTTATGCAGTTCGTTAGCTAATTACAGCGATATTCATTTTCTTAATTTAATAAATGTATACAAGCATTAAGTTTTATTTATAAATGCAACATCTTCCCAACTTGTCAAAATTGTTGATAATTTGTGTATACATTTGAGGTGAGATGCACAAACAAGCATGTGTGGGTGATAACTTTGTCAAGGTCGATAATAGAAGTAACAGCTTTTTGTTGTATCTTTCTTAGCATAAATTACTCAAATATTCACTTTCTTACTCTTTTCTCTTTCAAATATTATGACATGCCAATAACGAGTCTGAATTAGTGGAGCGGGAGTATCTGACAGTGGGAGAATGCCAGAAGTGCATTTATGCTTTTTACAAAGAGATTTTGTTTTCATTATGAAAACAGTTAATCTGGACTTTTAATTATATTTCTGTGGTTTAATATTATCTTTTTTTCTTTCTTTGAAGAATCGGTGATAACATAAAATGAACAATGAGTTCTATATTTAAGTTCGGATATTTGTCTACTAAGCAAAAAAAAAATTAAAAACATCTTAATCTCTCATTGGACTTAACATCATCATTATCAGTTTAATTTTAAAATGATCATCTCTCCACAATTTTTATGTGCTGAATTACATTACAATGACAGGGGTTTAATTGGATGATGACAATGATAGTGACAAACAATGAAAAATAAAATAAAATCATTTGCAAAAAAAACATTCTGATTTGAATTCAGTTATAAAGAGATTTAAATTCAAATAAGTTTTGGGTCAAAAAGTTTAGTATATTGACTCAAAATTTCTTCCAACATTATAAAGATCCTTGAACTTAGCTTGATACTAGATCTTAACCTGTGATAAAAAAAAAAAAATGTGGCTTTTAAATTAATAATAATAGTAGTAATAATAATAATCACCACCCTCTTGTTACCAAATTGGATCAGACAGTTCTCATCCCCCCCCCCCATTAAATAATAACAATGTGTTATTTCAACTTTATACAATTCACTAATGAAATTTTACAGAGATAATCTATTTAGTCTCTGTCAAAACTCATTGCAAAGTATTTTTCTAAAAACAGTATTGAATTTAAATATAATATGAGGGTTAAAACTTGCTTAGATTACTTCCCCTGGGAAGTTAAAGCTATTTTTACAGGCAATCTTTGGATCAGTTCAACAAATGTATTTAAAAGCAATCCAACCCCAAACCGATGTAAATTAGATCTATGTTAGAATGGATACCGTGTATCAATTCTCCCCAGCTTTATAATTAGGAAACATTCCAAAGCCCATCTGACAGTTTCTCTGTCTATTTTAAACACAATCTTCCAAAAATAAAATACAAGTGAGGTCACTAAAGCAACTTATAGGATCAGTAGCAGTTAATAAACGAATCCATAAATTTATAAATATTTTAATAACTGAATGTTTTTTGTCATATTGATATCTATATGGGTCAAGTAGTAGAAAGCCAGTAACATATTATGTTGTTTTTTTAAATAAATCTGAACAAGCAATCAGTATTTCTGATTCACTTAATGGCTGGCTTCTATAAATTAGTCAGATGGTTCATTATATTCACTTATGTGCAAATGCTCTTGGGAAAGGTATGAATCCATCTTGTCCTGCCAGCTATTGATTAAAAAAAAAAGGACTTGTATCTGGGGGAAAAAAATCATTGTTATTCTCAAAAAAGTGTAATGGCAATATTTACTGGCAAAAAAAAAATTATACTTACAATACAAAATATATTTCTGCTTTAAATAACCTACAAAGGTTTGATAAGCCATAAAAAAAAATAAAATAAAATCTGTAAATTAATTGTAAAAAAAAAAAAAAAAAAAAAAAGAGCTGAAGTCATAATGTCTTTGTTTTATCTATTATTACTCTGTCCTTTTCCTTTTGAACTGTAGCATCCAGAAATAAGTTGTTATCCATTCCTTTGCCAAAAGTTAGTGTAAACACAAAATAACAGTTTTATTTAAGAATCAGGTATTTCAAAAAATATTTAATCAAACCTGTTAGAATTTCAGCTTTCTATCTCTTCTGCTTGGAGCTGGGTAGAAGTATTTTTCTGAACATTGACTTGTGTCCATTTTCACTTTTTTTACCTGTTCTTGGATTCTGTCTACAATTATTTTATTGCTAACCTGGCAGCCTTGCTTCTTTCTTTTTTTTTTTACTTCATCATTATTACTACTACTGTTTAGAACTATTTTAACTTTCTGTTCATTAAAATAAGCTTGCTGGGTTCTATGGATATATTTTATTAATTCTTCAGAAATATAAGATCCATTTCCACATTTTTATGTGGAGGAGGCTTTCAGAATTCTTAACAGCACTAACAGTTCTTTGAAGAAAAAAATCATTTAAAAATATCAAAGAATTTCACTTGGTTTGTGGCAGTGTCTTTTTCATTTCTGCAGCCCTTCTTTGATATTACTAAGTTCTGGGACTGGAGATGATTTAATTTTACTTTGAGAAATTATTATAAAATTTATTTTGTGCTTGTTGAGTTTTCATATCTTGGCTTTTGCTTGAATTAACAGTAAGTCACTGTCATTTTTCCAACTCTTTCCTCAGTATTCTTACTGAAATTTTTTATTTTATTTTCGCAAGGCTCTTGCAAGTGCTAAAGTGATGCCACCTTCATATTGTCCAATATTCTCCTTTGTTTCAATGACATTTATCCATGTTCATCAGCGAAGCCCAAATCATTATCTTGTACTCATTAAGTTTTTACAATAGTATCAAATCTTTCATACTAGAAATCAGGAAAGATTTTTTTTTCGTCTGGGTGTTTTAGTTTGTTTTTATGCTGATGATTTTCTTTTTTACTTTTCCTTTTTCCTTTCCAAAACATGTAAAGTCTAAATTTTAGCTTGAAATTCTGTCCAAATTTGTTTTCTTTCTATTTTTAAATGTCTTTTCCCTTGTTTACCACCTCTGGTTTCGACCTTCTTGGCTTAAATCTTATTGTATCAGTAGGTCAGTATGAGTCATCTCCCTTGAGTGTGCTCATAAAGCTGGATAGGAAGTGAGTAGTCTAGCAAAAAAAAAAAAAAATTCATGCTGTACTATTTGTTGTTTTTTGTTTTGTTTTTTTGTTTTTCGTTTTCTTTTTTACCCCCAAAGTCATTTTGAATGCTAAGTAGGACAAATAATTACCTTACTTTGTAGAAGGGCATTGATGTACCATTGATACTGATATTGTTTCTCAACTATATGCAACACTTAGCTCTTCACCTTTTAGTTCTATGAATTATTCATATTGAGATTAGTATTATTTGTTTTTTTATTTTTATTTATTTATTTTATTTTATTTTTTTTTCCTATAAGGTTTCAACCAATATTTTTGGTCTTTCTCAAGTACATAATGCATTATATAGATACTTTTTGTATGTGTGTCACCATGGACCTTTTACACTGAGTACCTACAAATTGTTTCATTTAAAAAGTTGGTGGTGTGGAATACTTGAAGATTTCAAAAAACAATACATACTTGGTGTATACCAAAAAAAAAACAGTGACTAAGATTTTGTAATAGCAACAAAGATGGAGTTATTAGTCAAAATAATACACAAAATAATAACAGTATTTCCTCTCAGAAATTCCTACAATGCAGTGGTAAACCAAAGAATTTACCATTCAAAAACATTGATCAAAACAACAAAGGTGAGAATATTACTGCAGATCATACTGGGAATAATGACAAAGCTTCCTATAAAAAAAAATTCTAATATTAAAAGGGAGGTTGAAAAGTTTGTCAATTGAAACACTATCATCAGAGCAAGGAAGAAGTAAAAGTTGAAATCATTGAGGTCATAATGACAGTACATTATCTTGATACTTAGTTTTCAAAAGGTTTTTAGAAAATTCATCACAGGTTTCCTAACCCAGCATTTCATTGTTATCTTTGCTTAAATAAGTGGTGAAAAAGAAAGCAATTATTTAAATAAGGTAGGAAGGATTTTTTTTTTTTTTTACATAGAATCTAACTCAACTCCATTATAATCTAGACAAAAATTCAAGTAGTGGGGGTGGGGATCATGGCTCTCTACAATTTTGTTTATTGTTGCTCTAACTAAAGAAGTTTCATATGGATATTTTACCACATTCTTCTCATTTCAGTAGTTTATCATCTTATAAAGAAGAGACAAATTCAACGTTAATACAATTCTTTTTGTCTAGAATCCCAGATTATTTTAATAAGAAATAAGAATTCATTTGATACTTCGTTTTTATTATGTATATTGATAAAATTTCTATTTGTGTTTTTTCTTTCTTTCAAACCATAACACAGCAAAAACAGCACATTTTATTGAGATTTTTCTTAAAATAAATCTTTAAAAATGCTCTACATTGAAGAATGAACCCATTTCCTGTTCAGTTTGCAACTTATTTTGAGTAAGGTTTCACTCCAATAATAATGATCCAATTTTCATATTTTATACAAACTTTATTCACCATTACTTTTCCTTTCTTTTCTGTGATGAACACTTTATTTCCACACTTGATTAAAGTTTTTTTTCTCAAAACTAAACAAGCAAGTTGAAAAACTATTTAATACAGGACTCCTACTGATTAAGAATTAGAAGTACAAATAAAACTACATTTGCATTTTAAATGTACTTTAAATTTGATCAAGTACAAAGCAAACAACCTAACTGATGAAGGAAGATGCTTTATGAAGAATTAGTTTTCCTTGCTAAAGCTCTATACTTATATTAGAGTGTGAATATGGAACAGTCATAGGTTTCAACACTGTATTTGTCAATATACAAGATGCTCATTTAAATTAAAAGAAAATGAAACAATGCAAATGTTACTGAAGCACAAATGGACTTCTGCAAATTTGTGAAGCTTCCCACCCATCCCAATAGACTTGAATGCCATGCATCTGATAGGCTGACAAATACAGTAATCAGTATGCAGGATAATAATTTTATTTGTTGTTTGCTATGACCTTAGGACATTCCAAAGTCATATAAAAATTATCTATATCTCTTTAAAAACATACCTGTGTGGACAGGTGTGTGTGTGTAATATATATTTAAAGTTGACCAAAAAGTTTCTTTCCTAATTTTTAGATTGTATTAGGTGTATATAGTTAAAAAAATTTCCATTTAAATTTGTTTTATATACTGGCAAATAAACTGGTGTGTATACACAGGCATTTGCCTCCTGCTTTTTCCTAACATATAAAATGTCACATTTAAAAAGAAAATCCTGCAAATATATTGTTTAATGTATTATTACTAGGCTACAATTGACTAGTGCTCAAAATGGACATTTTTTTTACTTGGCAGATTTGCAGCAAATAGTAATCCATAAAATACTTGTATAAACAATGTATTTTATAAAGCTAGCAAATATTGTGTGTGTGTGTGTGTGTGTGTGTGTGTGTGTGTGTGTGTGTGTGTGTGTGTAATAAGTTCAGCTTAGCCCAATGAAACACAAGATTTTTGAAGAAGGGAAGATATTGTGCCAGTGTTCTAACTGGTGGGCCCACCTACATTCAGAATATGTATTTTAAATCTGAGATTTAGGCAGGTCTAAGATACTTATCACTGGCACCAGTGAAAAATGCACAGATACCTTGCATACCAAGTGTGTAAAATATATATGCAAATGTGCATATATAAAAAATACATAGGCATATACACATAAAACTGAAGATTTGTTGGACTTAATATTATCAAAATTTTGTCTTTCATTGTAAATTTCTTATTTTTTATAAAGAGACAACTAGTGTTTCATGCTACAGCTGTAAGCTGTGTACCAATATCAGATATCTATATAAACATTAATGGAAGAAATGTAGGAATACCAATTTAATCAAGAATATTTTATATATTACTTTGCTTACCCATTCACCAGCTGTTTACCTGAACAAATGATCAACTGATTTTAGCATAAGACAATTGTTTTGTGCTTTTGTTCACCATCCCCCATCCTTATAAATGATTTATTTGGCTGATTTATAATCTTTTTTCTTCTCTGCCCCATTTACAAAAAATTCTCCCAACTCAGTCTCTTTTTCTTATTCTTCAGTTACTTTAAATTGGCCAAAACTAGATATCCATTGAACTTAGTCTAGTCTGGCACAAGACCAAGGTTACAAGATAATCTACAGGTTATTAGTTAGGCTATATTTGAATGCCAGTGCTAGTAAATTTTATCCTTGACTTCTCATAAGCAGTACAAGTAGTAGTTAGCCCATTTCATTTTAAATGAAACCCCAAAAGTTGCAAGTATTGAAATTCCAAATCGAATGACATTGTGCTTTTTACTGTAGCCCAATCTGACAACCCTGCACTGAATGACAATTGCAGGGCACATGGGAAATAATCTTGATGACATTCACTTTACAACAGGTTCTCTGAAAGATGATAGATGTTTCTGTTTGCTTCAGGAGATAAAAAGTGCAATAGGTATTTTAAATTTCATTAGCTAGGTTGCAAAAACGGAGTTTAGAGAGCATGAAAAATTAAATCATACCTGAAGCACATTATAAAAAATTGCGCTCCTTGCAATCATAAAGAACATATTTCGTTAATTCTTGTGGTTATATTTGTTTGTACTTCTCTTTTCCTAAACTGCAAGCTAAATTCAAGTTGATGACCTTAGTATTTTACACCCTCCCATGCAGATGAGATATGGTACAAAGCTGTATATAGGTGGCAGGAGAAACAAAATTGCTCACCTCTCTCAGAACTTCCCTATTGGAACACCTCAGGCGTCGTGGATTTACCATGACCCACCATCACACACACACACACACACACACTGCAACTGGAAAGATACTGCCTTGAGCGATGGCCCTCTAGAGCTGAGTATGTTATAATTAATCACAGCTATGAATGCTTCAAGTTAGGTTGACTGCATCAGATAAATATCTTGATGACCTGAACATTATGCATATCTGTTTGTACAACACAGACACTGCCGATTTAACAAAGCCAATTACCCAAATGATGTTTTTTTTTATATCTATTGTACACAGCACCATTTGAGCAATTTCTTATCTCTTGTTAGTGTTATAGTTAAACCTTGTATATATAGTTTTTAATTCATTGGTTGCTTTGCTTTTTCTTTCATGTATGTATCTTTTTGTGAATTAAACACACAAAAATGATAGTTTAAGATAACCAAGGCTGTTTTTGCTATACTTTTCAACTTTATTCTGTGGATAATTTCTTTTTTTATGCCATATTCCTTTTCCTTAACTATCTGTGAATTGCCATGACTTTTGGGGAAAGATAGTTGCATAGTTTCCATAGTTTTGAATTGAGTTGTCTTTTTTTTAGACTGGCTACTATCTCAGGCTAAAGAACCCTGTCTGCCCTACTATTGAACCCATAGTCAAGGGCATTAGTGCGAAAGTGAATGCCATAGACTAGGTTATAATTTGAATCATATTCTGACCTATTCTAACAGATATCCAAGTGGCATTGCTAATTCCACTTCAGTAACTGTTACACTAACGACACATCCAAATTTAAAATACTTTTATTAAAGAGTGAAAGGAGCCCAACCATCCTGATTCTTCATTTAAATTGATATAAAAAATGCATTATGTTCTCTAAAGTTTCTTAAAAGGCAATGAAAGAATAGTCTTTGCAATAAAACAATTTTTTTTAACTCTCATTGTGTAGGTGGTACAATGGTTAACAGAAAGCAGCAAGCCATGTTCAAATTCCAGTTAAGTTTATTAAATTCACTTTCACACAAATACCCTCAAGAAAGGTATGAATTTATCTGTTCTCTCCCAGTGATGGGTTAAATAGTAGAACAGATTGTGCTCTCTAGCTGTGTTTGTCAACCAGTCTAAGAAAAGGAAAGCTCTGAATTCATAATTGTTTGTAACCCCGGGTGAATCATATATTATACGGCTATGGAAAGGATTATTGAGTCCATAATGATCGCATGACTTTGACTGTGGTCAGTGAGGTAGGATAGTTGTATCTAAAGTTAAAATGAAGAAAAATGCTTTAGTATTATAAAAAGGGAACTGTGTACCATAATTCTTTATGTCTCTTGCTATCTCTTAACATGCAGTGTATACATATATGTAGATAGCAATACAAAAAAACAGTAGGTCACTCTTTGAAACTATTACTGTCTTACATCTCCTTGGGTTTGTTTTGATATTTACAAGACCGAGTTTAGTATGGCACAAGGTCAAATGTAAAGAGGAAATCATTTTTCAAATAGCAAGAATCTTCTTTCAAATCTGATTAATTAACTTTTGAAATCCTTGAGTTGAACAGTGGTAACTGATAGGAATAATGATTATCTTCTCTTTGTAAGTACTCTATTATACAGCAACAGTAGCATAATTGTTATTTGAGTTGAGAATGGCTGCAAATTCCTACAAGTATTAAAGAGGTTACTATGCAGTTTTAGGATTAAGAGATGATTATCCAATTTATGCCTTAACATTTATCTTTGACTATCTTATAGCACATTGCCTAATTCATAAGTGCTAGTAAATTTTACTTTATCCTTTGGAATTTGTGATGCCTGGGTCAGGTAGTGCAAAAATATACATCAGTTCAGTGGAGAGGCAGTGGGATTTATTAAAAGAATGAATTGAGGGTTCTAAGTTAGTTATGAAATTGCTTTCAATTTTGAAGAACACCAGATGTGAAAGGAAGAGAAGTGGGAACAGTATCTTCTCCTTGTGCTTTGACATTGTTTTACTATTCCAAAATTTGAGTATTACAGATAGCTGAAGAAAGAAGGTATAGCAATTGAAACACAGTAATAAACAACAAAAATAAGGAAACTGGTTCCAGAAATTCATTTGTACTATTTATATATGTATATATGCACATCTATGTGCATACATTGTTAATACCTTCAATATTTAAAGACATTTAAGACTAGTAACCCCCCCCCCCCCACGTTTGTAACTTTGTAATAAATGCACACAAAGAAAGTTGTTTTTAAATTGGGCCAAATAAGGAACATGGATTAAGTTTCAGTAGCATTTGATGTACCAATCTAATAATGTTTTTCCTTGATATTCTCTGCTGAAATGGAGAGCGGATCTTATATGCCATGAAATATAATAACTTTTGGGCATTTCTTGACATGGACTGGCCTTTGCTTATTAGATGTTTCTGTTTACTTCAGGAGATAAAAAGTGCAATAGGTATTTTAAATTTTATTAGCTAGGTTGCAAAAACGGAGTTTAGAGAGCATGAAAAATTAAATCGTACCTGAAGCACATTATAAAAAAAAAGTTGCAAGTATTGAAATTCCAAATCGAATGACATTGTGCTTTTTACTGTAGCCCAATCTGACAACCCTGCACTGAATGACAATTGCAGGGCACATGGGAAATAATCTTGATGACATTCACTTTACAACAGGTTCTCTGATGAAAACTGGCAAGGAGTTTATCATATAATAAAGTGATTTATTTCTTATTTATTCATAAATATCGTCATTCTTATTTTAAGTAAGACAAATGAAGCAGACACATTTCCTGCTACCTGAAAAGTTTCAGAAGTTTTAGACTTGATCAAATATAATTCATATCTAAAGGTTAATATAAAAATTGCCCTGAGATGTTATCCGTAACTTCAGGGTATTGGTTTCTTCTTTTTATAATAAACATATAACATTGAAGATGATGAAATATTGCACACATTAATTTAATAATAAGATGTTATCTTTCATAAATCTGTAAACTACAACTATATTCTTTTTTTTTTTATTTCTAATATCAACACATAATCTTCTTAAATATTTGTTATATTCCGTGCTAATAGGAATATATACTTGAAAAACATGGTGGCTAAAATAAGGTTTATTGTAAAAACCAGTACAATAAGAATAAAGGTAACAGTTATGCACAAGGTCTTTGCAAGTCAATCCAGTAGTGAGCACTACAATTGGAAGGTCGGTAGTTCTTGCTTAAGTCTGAGACGTACTCAACAGATCCCAGCTAGGATATCTAGCTACCCCCCCCCCACACACACACACACATGAGGGTTGCATGTGGCACAAGGCCGGGTTTAACATGGGTTTTCCGAGCCCGTAGGCTCGGCCGAAAATATTCCCTATTTGAACCCGTTTTTACAGGTTCAAGGTCAGTCTACCTCCCCGAACGAGACTCTGCCCTTCGGCAGAGCCTTGTCTGGGTTCTTCTCTGCCTGACTGTTTAGCTGGAACAGGTCGCAGCTAGATTCTGTAGTCTGTTGACTTAGATACTTATATGTAGTTACTACCTATAGTGTAGTCACTCATGGGGGTGACAGGTTATTCCATTACATCAATATTAAAATCATTTTTTTTTTTCTTTCATATCCTTCATTTTTTTGCTCCTATCATCCTTATCAGGAAGTAAAATTGTCTGTAGTCCATTTAATGAATGCGCATCAATTGAATACAATTCTTTCTTTTGCAGCTCTCTCCTCCCTTTTTTTTTCTACATCTCCTCAAAAGAAGGGAGGGTCTTATTAGGAAGGTTAACTTACATATCATTAATGTGTAAAACTAATGATTCATTCCAATTGTTTAACCACTGAACAATTTATGTTAAAGAGAAAAAGAGCTGCAAATCAGTTAGGGCTGGACAAGTGACTAAGGTTAAAAAAAATGACTTCTCAAGTGCCTTTAAAAAATGAAGAAAGAAAGCATAAATAAAATACAAAATGTTCATTCTAAGTGATGTTCACACTATTAAGCTTGTTATTTTTGTTATTAGCACAATATTTTGCTTGATCTTTTCTTTTTATAGTGTCAAACAAGTCTAAAAATATTAACAATATATTTTGGAATAGTTGATTCCATGTTTTTCTATTTGGGTTGCTCCCAAACAAAAAATATCCACACATATATTTGAGTCTCTCAACTTTACAAATGGATTGTATAAATGTGAAAAAATGTTGAATGGATCAGCAAAACATTGCAATAATAAAAAGAACAAAAAATGAGCTCAATATTCTTAAAGAACACTTGGATTAATAATGACCAATTTAAAAATTAACTCATGGAATTGCCAATCTGCTTGACACTGGAGGGATAACAGTGGATATTAAGATTGCGTACAAATGTGTAAGTCAGGTCAGTTTGGATTTCCATGTAGCATGGATTTCTTTGCAATAGAAAGATTGAATAGAATCGCTATAGAAAAATATGCTATAGCCTGGGAATGGAATAAAATGCATTACATATCTTCTTGGAATGGGTTGGTTTTATAAAATATGCCAGTCTATTTTGTTTATTACTATTTTCTCATTTCTATGACTGTGAAAAAAAAGTGAATGTCACACTTTCTGTTTGTATTCCAAACCTGAAGAATGCTGACCTAGGCATTGACTGAAATGTAATAACAAAAGCTACAAAAAGAATGAGATCAATTGTCATGAACAACTTTTGGCAATGATAATGACTTGTGTAAAAATTACTGCATGAAATTACCAATCTGCTTAACATATGATGTATAAATGTTGGTATATATACACAATGAATATTAAACATTTGAAAACATTCAATAAGTCTCAAAAGAGAAAGCTCTTTGACCAGGTTTCAGTGAGTATTATTTCTTATTTGTATTAAGTTCTATTCTTGGTACTCAAAGTATCTTGACCTACCTTCTATCCATTGATCTATACTTTCAAATGCAAATATAATTGAAGGTCATTTCTAAATATAGAAATGATGATGCAAAGAAGTTCGTTGAATTTGATGAAATTAAAATGACTTTGTAATCTGGCTTTTTATTATTGTCTTGATTAGAATTCAAACCTTTAATCAATTGTTGTGCAGACCAAATTCACTTTGAATTTTGGCATGAGTCTTTGGCTGAATCTCTTTTTCTTCTGCCTCTGTTACCTGCTGAAAAATCTCTTCTGAATTTCTCTGACCACTTTTTGAAAAGGTTTTCATCATTTCAATTTTTCACACACTAAGTCTTATAATTTTTACCACAATGTTTTCATTGGTAGGTTTTGCATCCAGTTTTCTGATGTCTATCTTTTGGGATCTATTGTGCAGCATGCATTTCAGTTGATACATGCTGCACATCTGATCTTTAGAATTTGATTAGTATTTTCTCTTGTTTTTTCATTATTTCAAATCAAACACCAACAGAATCCCAGGACTGAGTGCTATGGTTTTGTATATGTAATATCATTGATAAAATGGATTTGATGTGTTTGTTTTCTGGCTGAGGAAGTTTTAACTCGTTCCTCTTATGAGATCTAAATAGGTGGATGCTTTAATTGCTAAAATCATTCTCTGGGGACTGGTCCCTTCTTATGTGTTAAAATCTATACAGTTTTCTGATGCATTCATTTTAATGAAGCTCTAATCAAATTCTAAAGATTAGGTAGCATGTGTACCTTTGCAGAGCTGAATCACATTACTAGACCCAAAAGAAATGATAGTCCAACAGCAAATATTCTCATCTCAGCTTGAGGAATTTCATCCATTAGCTTCTATGAAGTGTCTAAAAAATTTCAGAATAATAACTATTTTAACAAAAATAGTTATGAATCGTTTATGATAAAGTATTCAATTTAATTTATTAGTGTCCCCCCCACCCGTGCAAACCCTTTGCTTATTTTAAAATAGGCAAAGAGTTTAATAGGCTAATTTTTATAAAAATTCAAATGATATCACATTAAGAAAATATCTTTTTATGTTATATTTGTTGGTAATATCAGTAAAACAATTGCATTTTGTTCAGAACCAGAGTTTTAAAAAAAAGAGCATCATTAGCAATACTTTAGGAAATGTATTTAAGAATTTATCTTTCTGGTTATACAGTTTTTACAGTGATAACAACCATTATCTTTGTTGTCTTTATCTAAACTTTTTCTTTAACTTCAGCATAGTTTTGGGAAGCTTTTGACAACATTGTTTTTATAGGAGTGTTTGCGTGTGCACTCACATCTCAGTAGCAGTTGGAAGCACTTTTGTGTTTGCTTGTTAATGTTTTCATTAAAAGCTTTTAAATGTCTTTATTAATTGTAATGAGGAAACTTTCTATGTTATCCAGCTGTAGCTATATATAAAATGAAGTGCCAAACAATTAAAGATAGCTATCTAATAACATAATTCCTCCTTTTGTCTGAATAACAGTAACATAATAGTGTGAATAAAATACTGGAATCGTTTGTATCTGTCCTGGAACATTTCAGTGCTGTTCATGACTGAGTGAATTGTGTTTGTAGGTTCAGGGAATTTAACATGATCAGTGGGGTTTTAGACAGGTTTGAGGTCGGGTAGAGGACATCAAAATACCTGAAAATCAACTCAGTGTTCTTGGAACCAGTGTGTCCCATCTAACCAGGTAACATGGTGCCAGTTTTCCACAGTCCAGTGCTAATCTTCTCTGGCCAAGTTAAGGTAGAGTAACCATTGCTGTGGGGTTCTTAATAGCAACTTTGTTAATCAATGACTACAGAACTCGATAAAAAGCAGTCTATGCTGTATTGTCTGTTGACTGTGTCACACTAGAATTGAATTGGGTTGTGATTTGATGCAATGTTTCCTTTCATTGGTTGGTTACCATCTTTATCATTGCCCATTCTTGTTGTCTCATTTTACCTCAATAATCATTCCACAGTGTTAAATCCAGTTTGCATCCCATGTCTATTGCAGCTACACTACATCTTTACCTGTTATGTGACATATTGTGTAGCTAAGTGTATTTCTACAAGTTAGGGGGATTAGATCCATTCAATATACTATTTGGTGTGGGTCACAGTTTTCAGAGTACATGCTATACTGATTCTTGACAGAAATGCCCATCTATGCATAAATAATCGTGTTATAGTTTATACATACTATGCTTGTGTGTGTGTTGCACCAATTAATTAACTGATGAAAATGGGTAATTGGTCATATCAACATTTACTAATTACTTGGCCATTGTTTTATTCTCTCCTTGGTTAATCAGTTTTTATACATGTACAGCTTTGTTTATTACGTCGCAGAAATTTTGTCTTTGCCTTAAGAATTATCCATTACTTTAGATATAAATTTAACTAATGTTTTGTGTGTTTTTCATTAATATTTTTGCTAATCTTTTTATTTATTTATTTTTTTAATAATTAAATTACTAATTGTCAGTTGATTAATTGGTACAACCATTGTGTGTGTGTGTGTGTGTGCGTGCACGCGCGTATACATTTTATATATATATATAATAGAAATGTTTCCTATTTCTACTAGCCTGTAGAAAATATATATATATATATATATATATATATATATATATATATATATATATATATAATTTTCTGAAGGCTAGTAGTAATAAAACATTTCTATTACAAATTTAACAATTCTGCTCTCAGTAATTTATAAGAAAACAATTCCTTAGATTTACTTATGTCTAAATATGACTTTGGTTTATTACTTAAATCTATTAAATATTATCCCTATTAAATATTGCTGTTAGCTGTTGTATTTTCTATGTTCATAGAATTCAAGAGACAAATAATCCTTCATGTTTTTCTTGTAGCATAATCATCATTTTTTATTAGAATATCCACTCAGAAATTTCAACCATAATTTTTCTTCCTGTAATAACATGCCTAAATGTGCATAACTAAAATTGTTTGCTAAGATTATCTTAGCTTAGTGTCAAAGTGAGGTACTACTGAGTAAGCATCAAATTTAGTTTAATCATCATTTAGTCAGTAAGACAAGGTCACTTATCATTGATGATGACACTAGGAAAATGCATGGTGTTACAACAAATGCATCATTATTACTAACCGCAGTACCTCAATATCACTAGACTATGTTGGGTTTTCCAGTCACTGCGTGTGAATGTCAAACCTATGCCGATACAATCTCTGCCTGATCTTAAAAATTTCATCTTTTCTGTTGGTGACAATCTGAGTTTAATCAGGTTTATTGAATTTAAATTGGCAACAAAATTTTGGCATCTGACTACTGTCAGAAATATATTGGTCATTCAGCCATTTGTGAGATTTTATACACACACACACACACACACACACACACACACACACACACACACACACAGTAGGGGAACCAATATTTAATGCACATACAAATTTTTAATTTATTGTATTTTTAACTAATGAATAAACATACTTTTCATATTATTAACTGTACATAGATGTATAATAACTAAATATACATAGAAAACAAAAACATTTGGTATAATAGAAATAAATCCCATTTATCCATTTTAATGGGTGAAAAAAGTATTTGTACAATACAAAAAAGAATACATAATCTTCATTTTCTGTATGATAGCCATTATTCACTTCTACAGCAACCGATCTCTTGTACTTCTCAATTAATCATTTGCAAATTTTAGTTGGTATTTTGCTCCATTCTTCTTTGCATATGGTCTTCGGGATGTTGTTAATGCTCTCAATTGGATTTGAATTTTAAAGTAATGTCACAGATTGTTGGTCGAGTTTAAATCTGGGGACTGATTTGCACATTTTAGGATATTTACATTGTTTTCAGTAACCCATTTCTTGCAGTGTGCTTAGGATCATTATCTTGTTGGAAGATCATTAAATTTGTTTCCAAAAAACACACATACATATAAACACCTATATATATATATATATATTAACACGCACACACACACACACACACTGGTTAGCAAGCTTGTCTCGCCAGGAAAATTATGACTGAGTAGTAAATTCGGTCCTCACTGGGTGCCCCCTACTTTTGGCTTTGTGCCACAGCTAAGCTACTTGGGAAATTGTGTGTGTGTGTGTGTGTGTGATATATGCACACTCAACTTTTGAAAGCAAAAGAAAAGTAATAAAGTTAGGAATGGACTTTTTTCTCTCCTTTTACCTCGTTATCGTCCTCACCTGTTCTTTCGATAATTTCTACTTTCTTCCTTCACTTATATTTCTCACTGATGAAAAAAGTTCAATCAAAAAGTATATAGTGTAATGAAAATTTTCAGAATGTCAAATGTAGTAGTACTAATATTGATACTACTGCTACTACTACTACTAATAATAATAATAATAATACAAAGAAAGACAAATCAACAATGCAGCATTGGAATAAATTAGAAAAGAAACAATGTCAAAAAGGCTCCAGATAAAACCCTAGCCTATTAATGACAGCCTTTGGAGGTCCTAAGTCATTGTCCATGAAAGAAGAGTACCTGTATATGTATGATACAAGTTCAAGTCTTCTCCATCCAAAGATAAATCTTTTATTGGGAATTTTTATCTGTATTGTTTAATTTTAAAAAAGCAAAAAAATAAAAAAAAAGATCAGCTAATTAAAAAACAAAAACAAAATGAACATTCAAAAAGACCAATCAATGAAGAAAATTCATTAAAAATGTGTATAAATATCTGAATGAAAGTTTCTACATGTTGGCCCAGATATCTATGTCTAGCTTTTACACAAATGTAAAGTATCTATTGATTTTTCTGGCCGTGACAATTCCATACCATGCACCACCAGCACTGCTCGGTCGTCACCATCATCATCACCATCATCAGCTTTGTCACTGTCCAATTTCTCCTCCTCTCACCCCCTTCTGCCACTTTTTAGTTCACTGCAGTGCAGTCACTATGGCAGGTGGTTGTCGCCACTGCTGTTTACGTAGACTTTGTGTGTCACAAATTCTGTCATACATATAGCACCTACCTACCTACTTAGACAATTGTATACTTATTTTTCTATTTTTTTTTTAATAAAACTTTTCATTTATTTTGGAGAAAAAAACATTTTCCTACCTGTCTCTTTTTTGGTAAACTATTTAGTTTTTAAAAAAATGATTGGGATATTGAATTAGTTTTTTTGTTTTTTTTAATTCAATTAAGGATATAGTTACTATAGAGTTACACCTCCATGGGGAATATATTCCAATACTCACCATCCAAAGAAAAGCATTACCTAAAGTTTAAAATGCATTTGTAAAAATCTTTCTTGAAGCTTTTATTTTGGTTTTAATTTATATTTAATATTTCCAATAAGCAAAATATTTTGCTGTATTTCAAACTGAATTTAAATTGATTAGAATGAGTTTGTTTTTATCAGTAAAAATTATAAAATCATCCATATTGACAAATTTGTCAACACAATGTAAAAAAATTAAAAATCTTTCAAAAATAAAATACTTTTCTGAAACTTTATTTGAGGATGATTAGCTGATTTAAAGTTTAATTAATCTGATTTTAAACAAATATTACTTACTTTTAGTTTAAAATATTGCAGTAAAGCATTTTTAACATGGAAGTAGTTTTTTTTTTTTAATATAAGATGTTGACAGATTTATCAATACTTATGTTTGGGAATTTTTTCTAAGGTGTACTAACAGTTACTTGACAAATATAATGTGAATGCCTTTTTTTAATATAATACTCTTAACTACTCAATAATCTTAAAACTTCTAAATATTCTAAGCAATCTAATATTTTAGTGAATTTTAAGTACATTTGACTATATCTAACTGCCAATAAATTTTAACTTTACTAGAGTTACTGCTCCTATTTTCTGATAATGCTACACTTGGACATTCGTATCTACAAAAATTGAAAGTTTATACACGCATAAAATAAATCCAAAATTCATTTTAAACTATTGGGACCATTGAAGAGTAAATTGTTGTCCATTTGTGATCAGTAAAGACAGTCTTAATTTAATAACAATATCACTTGACTGCTACAAATTAATACAGAATTTTAAAAGCTTATAAACTATTTGGATTAAATTTTTTTTTTAAATGAAAACAATTCTTATGAAAATTCATTATTCATTGTTTTTTTAAGTATCCATAATATATTTTATACATGAAAGCAAAAGCTTTTCTAATTAAATAATGTTTTAGTTTTGTTGCATTTTTTTTTATGTTATGATTCAGAGCAGATTTTCTGTAACAGGGGTCCTGTTTTGACCAAAAGAAATTTCATGATTTAAATTCTCTGAGGACTTGTCTATATAACTAATATAAATATTAAATTTTCCAAACAAAATCTCTCAAATTAAAGAGTTTTTAAAAAAAATATATTTTTCCAAAGAGTTTCTAAAGAAGAAACATTACAAAAATAATTTCATTTGTAAATAAGTCCTGAGAATTTAATTAAAATCTGACAATTATCTGATTTTTGCAAGAATTTCCAAATCCATGTTTTGCACTGCAAAAAGATAAAATTTCAATACTAATTTACGGTCACCCACTGACACAATGAAAACTGTTCAAAGATTCTAAAAAGGATCAAAAACATATAATTTAAAAATGAAAAAATCATTTGGTCTTTCCTTTTAATAACACAAATTTTGACAATAATGCTTTGTTTTTGTTATTTGGGGTATATTTTCATGTATGCTCAGCTTTCAGTGAATCTTTGTGGGTACCTCTCTATCTATCTCATTATATATATATATATATATATATATATATATATATATATATATATATATATATATATATATATATATATAGTCTTAAGATATGCTATATTTATGGGATAAAGTGCTCAATATCAGAGATAGAGCATGTGTAAATATAAAATATAAAAGTGAACATAGAAGTCAACACTTAGAGGCGACAGTCTGTTTCATGCTAGATGCAATCGTCAGGCCACGAGTGCTGTTATTTTTCTCGGCTATTTATATATATATATATATATATGGGTCAGTGGTGCATTGTGAGTAGTCTGTTTTGGCGGTTATTTTACCGGAAGTCATTTATTTATTTATTTGGGTTAAATTATTTTGCTTGTTTTTATTTATTTTTATTTCTTATCTGAGATATATATATATATATATATATATATATATATATATATATATATATATTTTAATTGGTGTTTTTATTAACTTAGTAAAAATTTGTTTATATTGCTTATTTAATAGTTTTGTTTTGGTTTGGGAAGATAATTAAAGCTATTTATTCAATTTTTGGGTTGATTGTTGTAGTTTATTCTAACTATTATTTTGGCGGGAACAGTTTTTAATTTGTTTATTACTTCATGTATTTATTTGGATTGATTATCTTTATTTGTTTTTTCTAACGGTTAGTTTATCGGGATCGGTTTGTTAGTTTATTTATTTGGATGAATTTAGATCAATTTATTTTACTTGTTATTATTTATTTGTTACTCTGTATATTTTCGCTTTTTGATTTTTAAGTAACGTAGTATTTTTTTTTTCTTTTGTTGTTGTATAACAGTTATAGCTATTTTTTCGTCCAATTTTTGGTTTGATTTTTATAGTCTAATATTTTGGTCATAATGGTTTGCTAATTTGTTTATTATTTACTTTATTTATTTGGGTTCATTGATTTTGTTTCTTATATTTTATTCTATTTCGTCTATTCTAACAGGTGTGATTTGGTAATTTGTTTGGGTTAATTTATTTTGCTTATTTTATTATCATTTTTTTATTTTTATTTTATTTTATTTTTTCCATTTTTGATTTTTAAGTGACGTAAAAATTTGTTTTCATGTCTGCATTTTGAGATGAGCTCGGAATTTTTATTTAATAATTTATTTTGGCCTGGGAAGGTGAGAGCTATTTTTCCTCCAAGCAAAGTTTGCAAGTTTTTGATTGGTTGTTGTAGGCTGATGATCTTTTCCTTATTTTCCAAGATATTTTTGGTGTGATGTGCGTTTTGTTTTTAATTTCCCAGATATACTTAGAAAGCATTGTGCTGTTCGCATATTTACTATTTGTGAAAGATGTTTTGTGTGCATAATTTCTTTGTTTCCAGTGTCCTCCAGTTACTCCTATGTATACTTTTTCTTCATTGTCTGGGGATTTTATCGTGGCTTGGTATATTACGTTGTTTTGTAAACAATTACCGTTTAAGGGACATTCGTTCTTTATTCTGCAGTTGCACGTGGGTTTAATTTGTTCGTGTGGTTTGTTGATAATTTTCCTGTTGTACTTTTTTATTATTTGTGCCATGTTCTCGTTGCAACTGTAGCTGATTTTTACTGTTTTTGTTGAATATTTTGTGTAGGGTGCTTGATTCAGGAAAGTGTTTGTGTAAGAGTTTGAGATATATGGAACAAATTGATAAAAAAACAAATTAAAATTGAAAATACCTGAATTTCTGTCTTTTTTGTTAGTTTCTCAGTTTCTGGTGAAGCTTAATAAAAGTAAAACCTATTAGCTTGATAAACTATTTGTTCTTTATCTTATCCTGTTGGATTCCGATCCATATTTGATTTTTAACTGATATATACATATGCACGTACTTTCTCTCTTTCTGTTCATATCTCTGATAAAGTTTAATTTATATATTAGGTAAAATTAAAAAAAAATTCACAATATTAACCATATGCTCTAATAAAAAATTTTGACAACTAGATTTTAAAATTCTGGAAACTTCATAATACATAGTTTTTTCTTTGCTTAAGATTGTTCATCTTTTCATAGCTTCCCTTCTGCGTTTTTAAATTCATCACTTCATTTACCTTAAAGGACTCTTAATTAACACATATAACATTTATTTGGTGAGTTCCTCCGGAATAAGAGGGGTCCACTGCACCTTTCTATATATAAAAGCTCATTAGCTAATTTTGGGGTGCATAATTGTTATGCACCCCAAAATTAACTAAGATTTGTTCAAGAATGACCAATTTTTCAAGATAATGTTTTTAGCTAACTTACTTAACCATCTGACCCAAAATATAGTATTTAGGATCAGTGTTTCAGATTGCTACAAAGTTCCATTCTAAAAGGAATTTTGGATGGAGATTTTGGTGTCTATATTGTGAAACAAGGTTTGCAACTGAAATCAGTTAAGCTATAAAAACAACTATTATTGATGGAGACATATTTGAACAAAATTTGCTGAGAAAACTTGTGTCCGCCCTTCAGCTAATGAACATATGGCATAGCATCACTCATTTGGTACAAGTATTAGCCTTTCCTTTAGTAATGCTTTATTTAAACTTGTCTTGTACCTTTTGGAAATCAGAAGTATGTAAGCAAATGCTGTTTTACCTATTGAAATCAGCTGTTTTGTGAATTGTCCACACAATAAAATGATACTTTTACTTTTACAACTATGAAACTTGATGTTGTTTATGTCTTCAAAAATCTATTTCAAGTTCCAATATACAGATTTTATTTTTATGTGTTTTTATTTTTTATACTAATGATGACCCAAAACAAGGCTCAATATTGTAGGTTGTTGTGATTGGGAAAGCATCCTCTGTTCCATAAAGTAGTAGTTCTTGAGAAGAAGCTGTTAGTCAAACTTCCTTCTTACTAATGGAATACAAAGGAATAGGGATGGTTTCACTTAGTGTATGTGACATGGTGGGTCTGTGTAGGTTAAAACTGGTGGAACTAAGGAATGTAGTTCATCAGAACATTGGCCATGGAAATGACAAGCTACATATATGTCAACTTAAACTTTTGATGGTACATGATGTTATTTCTATATCATTTAACTTCATAACCAACTTGTATGTTTTCTTGATCATTAGATAACTTAAATTTTTAACCAACTGTTATTCTACCAGAGTTATTCTACTAATAATCTGACATTAAGCAACATAAAGATATAGTTAAATTTTTATTTTCTTTTTTAGCAAAATATTTTTGAGTTTGTTTTTAAATTTGAATTTTTTCAATAATTGTTTAAATTTTTATTTGTGTCTTCATGGTGCCAAGTGCTTATTTCAACCTGACTTTAACATCTCTGTTTTAAAAGCCTGATATTTTGTTTCTTTGACCATCTCTATTTCATTTTAGCAGATAATGAAAATCAAAGAAAATTTATTTGAAATAAAATGTAAAGTAAATAGAATTGCTTTTGCACGCACACACACACGCACACACACGTGTGTGTGTGTGTGTGTGTGCAAATATATAGAAAAAGAGGAAAGAACACATTAGGTTAATAATCAATTTTGAAACATGAAAACTCTTATGTAGTGAAGGAATCATATTTTTAAAAAAATAATTATATATATATATATTACTTCAAATATAATTTCTAGTGGATACCTGTATTTAAGTAGACGCTCTGTTCTGCTGGAAGGCACCTTTCCTTTAATAAAATTTCTTGAGTGTGCAGTCTGGCAGACGAATTAAATACTGTTTAAACTAAAGCAGTGTATCTACTCAAATAAGAGTATCCACTAAAAATAACACTTGAACTTTTGAAGTAATAAAAATGTCAGATTAAAAAATAAAATCCACTAAATCTTTGTTTTCATTTTATATATCATATACTTCTCTTTTAAGCAAGGGTGGCAAAAACCTGCAAAGTTTATTTATTTATATACAAATTGAACTTTCTCATTTTGTATAAGGGTGAGAAGATAAACTTTCTGTTTAAGTTAGTTTAGTTCTTTCCTCAAGGTTTCCCTTGTTATCCTCTGCCCTCTGATGTCCCCTTTTTGCTATCTCCACTTGGATGAATGGGTGGGGTGACCCCTTTTAGCTAGGAGTGCTTGAGGAGTAATGTGTGTGTGTGTGTGTTTTTGTCTCTCTCTCTCTCTCTTTTGACCCTAGTCATTTGGCCAGCCCCTGTAAATGAATTACTAATTTGCAGCTCTTTTTCTCTTGAAAATAAATAGTTCAGTGGCTAAACAATTGGAATGAGTCATTAGGTTTGCTGTTTTAAAACCCCTTAATAATATGTAAGTGAACCTTCCTAATAATAAGACCCTGCCTTCATATTATGGGGATATTTAAAAAAATAAATAATAAATAAATACATAATAAAAAAAAAAAAAAACTATCAAGTCTACATCTTCACAACAAAGGTTACAGTCTGTTTCACTATTAAATCATTGTTCATCATTAACTTATTCAAATAATTGTAAATGTCCAGCTATGACCAAAATGTGACTTTGTGTCTGATTTTCAGAGTGGCAAAGAAACAACTGTATTCAATTGATCTGTATTCTAAATGAACTATAGACAATTTTACTTCCTGATAAGGATTGTAGCTGTTAAAAGTTGAAGGAAATGAAAGAAAAAAACGTTTTTAATATCTGATATCTATCTTGATATTAGGAATATAAAGAAAAGAATACAACTAGATTTAGAGATTTGTGAAAGATATTTATCTTAATGAGAAAATTACTAATTTGCAGCTCTTTTTCTATTGAAAATAAATAGTGGTTAAATTTTTTTTTTTTTTGCTTAAAAAAAAAAATTCTAAGTAGGTTTTTCACCTGATGAGGTATTTCATTAGTCTTACCTTACCAAAAGCTAACATTCATAATTTTAAAGTATGGAAACCTAAAAAGAAAAAAAATATATAGCTTTTCTTTTTCTCTCTCAACTCCCTTGGCTAATCAAAATCAATTCAGCATATCAATTTTCACTTGTTATGAAAAATATGCTAATTGCATGAAAAAGTATTTTCTGCCTTATTGAGTGATTTTTTTTTCTTACTTCAAACTTCTTGACATCTTCAATCTCTGCAAATAAAGCTGCAAAAAATCCAATGGTTGATCTGAAACCTGACTGACTATTCAAGAGAAAGGTTGAAATGTTTTAATTCTCAATCAAATTGCTGTTAAAAATTTAATGGCAAACTATAATGCTCTGACTCGAGTCCCTCATCAGTGAGAAAAATAAAATGCAATTTCATATTTTTTACTGTAAGGCTTCCATACTTTAAAATTATGAACATTACCTTCTGGCAAGAATGAAAAAAAAAACATATATACTCTTTGCTCAAATCGTAATGTTTCTCTTTTTAAATTCCATTGTGTCTAAGAAAGTAAACAAAACAAAAATAAACATGTATTAGAAATGAGCATGCTCATTGTTGTGCTTTTGTTAAGATATTGAGTATGAATTACTTATACAGTCCCAGTTTGGTTTTTAAAAAAGCTTATCTTTGTAAATACCAAAAATAAAAGAAAATTAAAAATCTGGTTGAAAGAAAACGAAGTGTTTTTTTAGGATAATAAATAACCATTGTTGACCGAGTGCACTACATTTGTGGCCTTGTGCTAAACTAAGTAACTATCTACACACACTCAATATATCTACACAAGATTAATAGTGTCATGAGTTCAGTCTTCACTGATATGTCTTCATTGTGGCCTTGTGCCAGACAAAGCCCACCTTAGTCTATGGAGTACCATCATCTCAATGCTTAGCAATGCAAACTTTATTCTCTCTATCTCTTTTCATTATTATTTTGAATATTTTTTTTCTCTTTTTTGAATTGGAAAAATCCTTTAGAATCTCAAAGTATAAAGATTAATTAAATATTTCTGGATTTTTTTCTATATTGACACCTGTGAACAAGATTTCATTGAAATTGTATTTTTAAAAATTCACTTTTCATAAGCTTTATATGATTACAAAGAAGAATTGTTCAATATTCTTATATTAAAATTATTTTCCTTGTGTATATACAAATATTTATATTTTGAAAAAGATTTCTCAGTTACAAAATTTATCTAACAAAAACTGATACAAATAAAATTTGAATGTCTAAATAAGTCTATAGAAATTTAACAAAATTTATTGCATCATAGATTAATTTTATTTCTTAAAATGTTTCCTTATAGAGAAAAAAAATTAACAGGAATTTTTTAAAATTTTTTCTTGACAATAAGTAAGTCCCAATTTATGAAACCGTAATAAATGTGAACTGATTATAAGTTTGATATATTTAAAAATTTAATTCCCTTGAGAATTAAGATCAGTTTATTTTTTTAAATGACAAAGATGAAAATTTTACCTTAAATTGAAAAATTTTAAATTGGATACTAACATTAAAATATTGTTTTGTTTGGCAACTTTTTAGTTGCTTTCAAAGATTGTACTCAAATTTTACAAATTTGAAAACAGAAGTTTTAAAATTATTTCTGCTCTTGATCCTGCCTAAAATATTGTTATAAAATTATTAATTTTATCAATCAAGGAAACAAAATATTGTCAGTATTTATTATTTACTGTAATTTTCATAGACATTTTTGGTAAGAATTTTGTATGAATTTAGTATGTATGGATACTCCAAGACAATAATCAGATCTCTTGCTCTTGGATATTTGCAACTTACCTTGTTCAAACCTACTGTGATAATTTTCCAATGGTAATAGATATTTGTGATTTTAATTTTTAATATCCATTTTGACAACAAAAGGCAGAAAATATCTTCAAATGTCATCACCTACTAACTGTAAAATGAAAAGTTTTAAATTCTGACACTTCACTTGAATAATAAAAGTGAAGTGTTATAAAATGCATTGTGATAATTATAAAAGTTGATAATTTTCACTAAATTGATTTATGGAACTGCTTAGCCACCCTTCCTAGTGTGTATATTTTGAAAACCTTTCAGGAGCTTCAAACTTTAAAATGGCACAAGGCCAAGGAGATAGTGTTGTGTTCATCTACCAATGTCTACCTACCTGCTTAAAAATATCAGCATTCATAATCTTTGCTTCACTGATGGGAGAGAAGCAGTTATTTTATCCATGAGGCAAGCCACATAAGAAGCTTGTTCTCATCCCATTATTGTGTCCACTTGTGTTTTTTGTTTGTTTGTTTTGTTTTTTTCTAAGTAATTTTAGAATTCATAATTATCAATTCCTCTTGATACTAAGCTGATGTATATTTCCTAAATTGATCCAGGAATTGAACTTGTAACCTCAAGGGAGCCAGGTGTACTTAACACTTATATTCACTCAGTCATGTTCCACAAAAAAGTCTGAAAACACAAAAGCAAAAACATTCTCATAAAAAAATATGTATAAATTGGTACAAAAAATATCATTGTATAATTAAGGAAAAAAAATTATTTTTGATCAAAAATTAAGTGTCTTTTTTTAATTTAATGCATTGAATTAACTTATTTGAAGCTTCACAACCTGCTAGCCATTATACCAATGTGGTGGTCACAGATTTCGTATATATATATATATATATATATATATATATATATATATATATATATATAAAATTTTTTAATGTATACCCATATTTGAGTAGAGACTGTTTTATATGTAGATATGCATGCTACTTAGAATTTTGTGTGATTTTCATGAACTGAGAGAAAAAATAAAAATAAACACGGGTTTGTTTTGGGGGGTTTTTGTTTTTTTTTTGTTTTTTTTAGGGAGTAATTTTGGGAAAACTGTTGCAAATGTTGTGTCAAAACTTGGTAAAGCTGAAAGCATTTTAAAAAAAACAAAACATGTGAAAGTTTAGGGGAAAGGAGTCAAAAACAAAACAAAAAAAAGCTATCAATCAATGTACATATGAAATGTCATGAAGAAATAAAAAATAAAATAAAAACTCCATGCAACATTCTGGACCATTTTAAACAAAATTTATTTTCCACATTAAATTGGTTCTAATTATTTGTTTGATAAAAAAATGAAATCCAGGAGTAACAACTAGTTACTTACTGCTTATTTCAAGGAATAAATTTTTCTCTGTTGGGCTAATGTAAGAATTTTTCTCACTCTGCTCTTTTACACACTCTGGACTGATTGCTATTTTTAAAATGAATTAATAGCTTTTCACTACAACTGATAGGCTAGGTAGGTAGGTAGGTTCTTTTTGCATACATACTGTTATGTTGTAAACTCCAAGGCTAAAAATAAGGCTTCATCATTTCCGGAGGGGGGGGGGGGGCTATTACATGAAATATCTTCACTCTTGGCAATGCTTACCAAGGGCGTCTCACAGACCATTACTACTGTGAAATGGCTTCAGTCCCTTGCAGTATTCATGACAGACCAATCTAAACCAGTTTCAAAAAGTATTACTACTGTAGTGAGGTCAGTCACATACTTGTGACTTTATTCCTGAATAAGCTTACTGTGTTAGATATATAACAATGGATTTTTTTTTTATCCAACATTTATTTCTTATTACTATAAATGTTATATTTAGTGGATACACATGTTTCAGTGGACATACCTGTTTTTTTTTTTAAACATTGAAATTAATGTCTACTTAGAAATCTTAAAAAAGAAAATGTATCTCTTGACAGGAAATGAACCCGTTCACTTTTTGATTCAGAGAAACCACTTTTAAGGCAAGTGTACCTTGCCAGTGGGGCAATTGGGGGGCATATTTTCTTTAGGGCTTCTCAATCTCTAGAATGGTACACATTAATAATTTCACTGTTTTTGAGATAGGGGGGGGGCGTATTTACTCAAACATGACCCACTAAATATAACTTTTATAAATAATATATATTCTCAACAAGAAATGTGTATCTTTTGTGGGTGAACTGAGTTCAAATTCAGGTCCAGGATTATTTAGATTACCTTTTTTTTTCTTCTTCTTTTTTTTTAATGTCCTTGAGCAAGACATGAATACAGTTCTCCCTTTTTCTTGTATCACTCCTCACTGGACAAAGAAAAAAATAGTGGATTTGAGAGAGTACCAAAACAGTCTATTTTCTCAAAATTAATTAAATTAATTCCACAGGTACTAGTAGCAAAACGGCTGCAGTAGCCATTATCAGTATTGATAGAAACAGATGTATTGAATTTTTACCCTTCAAATTTATAAGATTATTTTTTTAAATTAACTAATTTTCTTTTCGCAGAAATTTTTTGGTGCATACCTTATGCATAAAACAGTATTTAAATTTGACATGTGGGTATAAAATGTAATATTTGCTATATTTCAGCATAAACATGGTTGGTGTTTTTTTTTTCTTTTCTTCTCTTTTGCTGTATGTGTGATGATTTATCTACATGTGAATATATGATGCCTGCATTATCTATCCATTATTGATCTCATACACTTGACACAGTATACAGTTTATCTTCTAGAATATTGAATATAGATATTTACTAAAATTAGTCTGGCATAAAGCCACATTCATAGGTGTGGGGGTGAGAGAGAGAAAAAGAAATTGTTTTATATTCACATATACTCTTTCGTGTGTGTGTACACACTCCTAAGGGAAAACTGAAGTTCGGTTCAGTCTCTTTACTATGATAATTAGCAATTTACAATGCAGATATATACACACGCGTATTTACACATACATTCATGTGTGTATGTATGTCAGTAAGTCCATAGCTGCTGCTTTCTGTGCTGTGTCTCTTCAGTATGTGGGCGACCATGGCTCTCCATGATTTCCTGTTTTTATGAACTTTTGAACTACAAAAGTTCATAGTATCAAGATGAAAAAAAGCATTTGTTTTTTTGCCAAACAAATATTTATTTTTCAACATCTTAAAGTAATCATAGAGGTCATAATTCGGTTAATTGTCTATCAGGCTACGGAATTATTGATGCTTCTTTATGTGGTCTTGTTCACTTCGTATATACATGCTTGAAACTAGCGAACTTTATGTCAACGGAATATATTTCTCTTAATAAAAGCGACAAAATAATAATAATCTTGTTTGCCATAGAAATGATAACTTGTGAATTGGAGCTTGCTGAATGAGTAGGTGTCTTGTATCCAGTGTATTCATCAGCTGGGATTTTTACCCTTTTTAATAATAATAATAATAGCGAACTTTTGTGCGTGATGTTAATATATAGATGTTTTAAAATGAAATTGTTAGTCCTGTAGTATATTCTCTTCTCTATTTTCAGAGAAATCCTCGGTTGAAAGCCAAAGTGGGGGTAGGAAAAATTTTATAATTTGATCTAAATTTTAATGCGAAAGTTTTCATTTGAAATGATTTGTCATTAAAGATATGCTTGAGAAAGAAAAGACAGCCTATAAAAAATTCTAATAAATGAAAATCTCGTCAGAAATTACCATCACAAAAAAAATCTGAACGCTTCAAATTTTTCTCGCTCGAATTTTGTCTGATGAGATGCTTCTATTGGACGTATCGATTTACTAAGCTTAGCTTTGTACCCCACAAGTCTAAAAATGGTGATAAGATCATGTTGCGTCAATCTTTCATGGGTAAAAATAGCTTGCCTAAAAATCAACACTTGCAATCCTAGCTTTGACCTGGATTCAAATATCGATTTTTTTTTTGTATTGCTATGAAAAAAAAAACCTCAACTGTCTCGATCACGAGGCAGATCGCTAAAAATGCTTCCTATTTTTAAGGAAAAGCTTTTTTGTTACAATATTTTCATCAGAAATTTTGGTAGATTTGTAGGTACTGCAACAAAAAAAAAACACTCTTTCTTTTCACATTCTTTATTGGATGATGACTTCTAGTAATACTCCAGATGAATCTAAAAAAAAAAAAATTAAAATTTATAAAAATTTATTTTGCTCTGTAAAATCATTGTAAAAGTCCCGATGTAAGTCAAACTCAAAACAAATATCTTCATACGGCGTATTTTCTTAAAAAAATTTAATTCATAATCTGGAGTGCCTAATCGATAATTAAAAAGTAGAGCTGTAAAAAGGGGAGGAGAAGAAGAACTCCAGATTACTAATTTTAAAAACTTTTTTCTTTTTATATCACGTCGTATTTTTAGAGCATATTTGTTTTCGCTTCCGTTTAGGAGGGGATGCAATTTACAGTGAATTTACGTAGCAAATAGGACCCCTTATAAAATTTAATTTAAAAAAAAAAATGCTTGATATTTCTGGTCACGTCACTTCATGCTTGCTTTTTTTAGTAATATGAAAAAAAAATTCTCGTCGCAGTGCCTAAATGTACAACTCCATCGAAATGTTTTCTAAAACAATGTGTAAATAATAAACATTTTACTATTTCTAATTTTTTTAAAAAATGTTCTTAATAGAAAAGAAAAAAAATTGTTTTTTTTTTTTTTTTTTTTTACAAATTAAATAAAAAAAAAACTCTTCGAGATACAAATCACCAAAATTGCGTGCGTATTGCTAACATTGGAACTAAGTTGTTGATACTTTATCAGTAACTTTAGTGAGGGAAATAATGTAGAGGGGGAAAATGTAATATAAAAAGAAAACTAAAATTTGTTTTATTTTTCAAACAAAATACAAAGCTTTGATTTTTAATTAGTAAATTACATATGAATTTTATTGAAAATAATTGTATGAGGTGTGTACAGTGTGCTTTTCAAAGAAAATGAACTTTTCTGGGTTTTTTTTTTATTGTTTTGTTACAGCTTAAAGTGTTTCGGTTATTCAAAGGGAACTTTTCCGTCTCTAGTCTTTTTTTTTTCTTCTTTTATCTTTTCCTATTCCCTTCGTTAAGAGAAAAAAGAGCAGCACACACGCACATCTACCACGCACTTTGAGAGCTTGGTTCTATTTATAAACTTGATGGTGTAGATTTTGAGGTCAACGAAAATCTGCTTCTTCGTTCTTCTCGGCAAAGGCGAGTTAAGTTCAGATTGTATTCATCTCTCTCTCTCTCTCTAATATAACTTCATAGTAGCCCTTCCTCTCCTCCTGTTTCTCTCGCTGATGAATATAACCATTGTCGAAAGGCTTTTTTTCTGGGACTTCCTTACCGGCTTTTGTGGTAGAGGAAGGGAAGGAGGAGGGAAAACACTTAGTCGCTAAGTAAAAATGTGAGGGATGATGATGATGATGAAGGAGGAGGAGGAAAGGCGGCGAGGTGATTTACTCTTCTACTCAACAGAATTCGCGTATTTCTCCTTCCTCCTGTAAAATATCAAGAAATAAAAAAAACATTCTACATTACAATACAAAGCGGTCTCCCTTACTCCCTGTATTTCGGATTTGGGGCCTTTTTATTTACTTACCTACCTACTTGGGTTGGTGAAGGGCTTATCTGGTATAAAGTTAAACCGTTCACTTGTTTAACTATCCGATTTTTGTAAGTGGTACAATTGTGAGTCTATAAGGCTTAAAAGAAAGCTGACATCTTGGGTCTTAAAGTTTTTTTTTTTTTCTTACTTATCTACTGTGGCCCTCTGCATTTACGTACCTGTAAAATTTGTAATGCCCAAGCGGAGGTGTAAATTTGTTGTGTAGGTACTGGTAATGGCATTCTAACTCACCGTTCGTTGATAAAACATGGAATGTGAACACATAAGTGGATACTTACGTTGGTAGCATCTGGGTTTCAAATCAGGATGAAGTGCTTCTCTTTTTTAGCAGTCAGTCAAATACTCACGTAATAAAAAAAATCCATTTCTCATTTTTATTTTTATAATTTAATTTCGATCACTTCATTTTTACTATCACCAAAATTCCTATTTAAAAAAAAAAAAACTCTTATTATTCGTTGTACCTTTTTTAGGTCAAAAGTACGGAATACATGAAGTTGTCAATTTTTCAATCAATGTTTTTTCTTCTTTTTTTTTTTTTACTTACTGTATTTTATGTTTTTTAATTGAATTCTATCTGAATCAAGTTTTCAACTTCATTTAATTTATTTTTAGATAAATTAATTCTATATTTTTATGATGTCTACGAACTTCTTATTGAATTTATTAAATTAGCGGTACAAATCTGATTAGAAAAATTATTGGGTGTACAAATTTTTCGGATATTTAGTTTCCATAAAGAAGACTTTAAAAAAAAAGAAGAAAAGACTAGTAATTGCAGTGTACAACAACAAAAAATAAACATCAAAAATTTTTTAAGAATATCTGACAAGTAGTTGATTACAAAACACTTTATTATTTTTAATAAATATCAGAAACTCGGCTCATTAAATTTTTGTCTTATTAGGTAATATTAACAATTTTTATTTTTTACTTACTTATTATTGACCTTGTTTTATGATACAAGGCAAAAATGTGGATCGGGAGGCCATTCTTCCAAGTGGCTCAGTTCTGCCTTCTTTGAAAATCAGCATTCAAAATTTTGGCTTTTCTCTGAAATTGAAAATGGTACCAGTTAAAAATACGAAAACTAACCTACCAAACCAAATAGAGGCCCATCTTTTATTTATTATTGGGCTTATTTTAAAATTTTTATATACATTTTGTTTTAATTGACTGATTGATTACCAATAAAAAAAATGACGAAACAAAATTTGTATTCTTGAAAATAAGATAAAATTATAAAAATAAAGTGACAGTTCGATCAGTAATTTCTTTTTTAATTTAATTTTTCGGTAATTTATCTCTCTCACACCCGCTGTCTATTTTGTTATGATTTGAAGATAAAATCGGAATTTCTCTAGAGTTTTATTTTAAAACTATTTTGAAGCAAGAAATTACAATATATTGTTAGTTTTTTACTTAGTGTTTTTTTTTTTTTTGGGTGGGGGGTCTGTGCCCGAAGCATTTGAGTTTGGAAAATAATTAGGGCCTGATTGAGATATCATTGCCTTAAATAAATTTAAAGTGTGAACATGCACGGTTGTAATGTAAAAGGTTTTGAATACATTCTTATTGAATATGCAAAAGAAAAAAAACAAATAGTTGCCTCTTCGTATTTCTTTATGACTCTCAGCGATCTTAAACTTTCGAGTCAAATTTATTTTTTTTAAAACGAAGTTTCCTTATTCATTTAAATTTTGTATCAGTTTTTAACTTTTTACTTTAATTAATTTAGTTCTTTTTCTTAAACTTGTAGAATATGTGGGCCTTTGATTTAAAACTTAATCGATAAATTTTTCCGGGAATTATTAAAAATAAAAATGCAATTTCTAATAAATGAGTTAGTCTTTAAAATTTTAAATTCAACTTAAAATCTGTTAGTTGGGAACAGATTTCAATTCTGATCTTTAAGTTGGTTTGGTGTGAGTCTCCTTATTAACTTCACATAAATCGTTACTTAGCATTTTAGTTTTAAAGGTTATTGAATAATAATCTTGTTGACAATTATTTGGTGTGGCCAAATGAACAATACAGAAATTTACTTACGAAGTGCTTGCTAAAAAAATAAAAAATTCTCTGTCTGACCGAGAACTTCCAAAAAGAAATCCTGTTTGGTCATTTGATCAGATTTATTTACGTAAGAATGTGGTCGGGCTGAGAACTTTTGACCTAAAAATGTCTACGTTGCCTTCGTATTCTTTAGTAACGTTACGATTTTTTTATAACATGAAATATTGTATTTTTCATCCACCTTAATAATAATTTTTTATTTCTGTCGATAGAATGCAGTTTAAGCTTAATTTACAAAATTAAAGAACATCATTTAATTAAAAAAAATCTTGAATTTAAAAACACATCATGAACCTGCGATGTGTTTTTAGTTTAGTTTACTTTAGTTTCCTGTTTATGTTCACGCAGTTCAATTTCAAATTTAATATTTTGAATTTTTTTACTCGTCCAGAACAAATCAACCTAAGTTTTTCTCTCTCTCTGTGGAATTCAGTAATTTCAAGCCTAAAAACTTTTTGTTGGCTATTATTTTCCCTTTTTAAATTTTATTTCATAATAGACCTGCTGTAATTTATTTTCCAAGTTATTGCCACAGTTATTTGATTTCTAAGGTTTTTTTTTTTTATATATCTGCTTCTACATGGTTTCCTTTTCTTCACTCAGTTTTTTGGAAGTTATTAAATTAAAATAAATATAAAAATAATCGGAACTGAAGCAAGCAGCAATTATTGAATACAGATTTTACAGACAAAAAATAATCGAAAATTTTTATCAGCTTAAAAAAGAAATATTAACACTGGTAAAAAAAATTTCCAAAATATATGAAAAAGTCATTACATCTCTAAAAATTTAAGGTCGATTCCATTTTTGCTGCATAACTTTTTTGAAGCTTATGGTACAATCAGTCAGACAAAGCGTAAATCATCGCATTACCGTACCTAAAAGAAAAAGACACCTTTTTATTTTTTTACGAATGTTCTTTGCTTTGTGTTGTTCAGCTTCCTTTTGATACTTGTAAAATCCACAGGGTCTAACAAACTATATTAGCTTTATTTTTATGACTTGGTTCATAATCATTGCTTCTTTCTTTTTTATTTAACTTTTAAAATTAACTTACATAACTCTTTTTCTTTTACACTCAAAATGTTTACATGGGGCCAGGCAAATTTCCCTCCTCCTCCTCTTGACGAAAAAAAAAGCTCAGAGAGGAAAATGTTGAATTCTCTTGCATAGAAAGTTCACTTGGAAACATTTATATAGAGAACCATACAAATTTGTCAATTTAATATTCCCGCTAATTCTAATTTGAACTTCAAACCAGACGAAAGTCTCAAGAAGATGAAAATATGCACAATTTAATTTCAAGCTGATACTGGATTTGATCACTGGTGAAGTAATTATTTCACAGTCCTCACATTTCCATGTGTTGTTTTGAAGTTTAAAAAAAAAAAAAAGACAGAAATTACAAATTTAGTGTATGCGCGCACACACTCTTTTATTCAATAATTTATCGTTTATTTTTTCAAAATAAAGAACCCTTATGTTTTTGTATTATTAATAAAGCCTTGGAATTTAGTCTGACCAAGGCGAGTGAATTCGGATATTTCAGTTAAATGTTCTTCATATCTTTGTCTCTTACTACAAAGATACCTCCGCCTATTTCTGCAGATAAACAAACTGTCTACACACACACACACATACACACAAATCATTGGGGACCCTCCTCCCTCACTTATATACGCACACAGCCCGAAACTACAAATATCCACACACATACACAGGCAGATAACTTTTTGCCTTGCTTTCCCTCCTTTTTCCAGATAATAGCATGAAAGAGAAAAGCCCAAATGCTTTTCTTCCCCTGTCCCCAAAAGTGGATCCGAGGGTGGGGGAATTCTCTGCCTGTCTGTTTTTTCACTTCTTCTGTCACTCCCTGACTACAATTCATAAAACTGCTACTCGAGGTGCCATGTAAAACCCTCTCTCCTCTTCCTATTTTTCCTTCTCGCTAATCTGAGTCCACTTGGGATGTAAGTGCCGATCGAAAGAACAGTTTACGCGCGCTCGCACGCACACACACTCTTTCTCTCATTTTCAGGGGGATGTCCGTAATCTAAGTTCACTTCCACAATGCAGTGTGTGTACACTGTAAATATAGAATCACATTTTAAACTGCCACATAATAATTTGGGATTCCATGTCCCAAAAAATTAAAAACAAAGAAATATATTCGAACCACCTGCCTTTTCCTTTCTGACGTTCGAGTTTATGTAATTCGTCTTTTTGTCTTCTCTCTCTCTCACACATTTCTTTTCTTTTTCGCATTAACTTCTTTTTATCTTTCAGAAGTCTGTTTTTCTTCCCCGCTTTCTCTCTTCACAGTCACACTGTCCTGCGCTTTGGTTTTACTTTTAACTTTCTTTTTATTTTATTTTTTTTTAATTTGTTTTTAACATAACTTCAGGTAATCTGAGATTTTAAAGTTTTTGAAAAAATTACCTCATTACCACTCCAATTTGAGAGTAAAATTAAATACATTATTAATATTAACCTATGGATTTTTTTACATTTCGACGTGGTGTATTTAGCAAATATTGTATCAGTTACGACGACTGAATAATGAGTTCGATTCTCATTGGGTGCTTCACATTTTCAGCCTTGTGCCACATCTAATCTACACTTAGAAAATCGCTGTATAGCAGTAGTAAGTCGCAAATTAGTTTTTCAGTTCATTTTATTTTTACACTAGTGTGAAGAACTCCATCTATGCTGAGTGCATCACACCGTAGCCTTGTTTTAAATGAGATTCAGTTGAAGGTTTCGTTTAAAAAACTTCCCCTAGCTTTGTGTATTCAAATAATAGCGCCTTCATAGTTGTTTTTTTGTTTTGTTTTTTAATTTGATGGCCATTATTATTACACATAGACAAAATCCCGTAGGCTCAGTTTTACTTTTAAAGTGGTGTGGTCTGATTCGATTTAAATTTCACTTTGATTTCAATCAAAAATCAAATCAACTTGATACTTCGGATTTGTAAGTAATAAAATAAATAAAACTCGGGTGTTGTGATTCTTGGGGAATTTCATGAAGCCATCCTATCCCTTGAATTTTTTTCTCTGTATTTATCAAATATCGACGACACTTTCGAACACTGTTAGTTTCTGTTTGTTTGTTTTTTTAACTCAGTAACGCATAAAATTTGCTGGAACAATGTTTTTAATTTTTCGTGAAGTCTGTGCGTGAGAAAAAGACCCCATTTTGTTTTCATAGAGACAATTATGAAGGAGGATTTATGATTGGACATTTTATAGAATTTCTCTTAGTTACCAGGCATCCCCCCCCCCCGCCATTGTGAGAGGATTTATTTTTTCCTCCCCCATTCTGACACATTTAAAAAAAATACTTTCTTTCATTTATTTTATCAGTTTTTACGGGTTTTTTTTACCGATTTATTTTTCTGTTAAAATGAATGCTTGTCAAGCCTTTGAAGCTATATTTTTTAGGGGTACCTGCAGTTCAAATTCAACAGTTGAGCTGAAGAAGGCATTGATTAAAATAAAAATATAATAAAAAGCAGCAAAGCATTTTAAAATTTCTATATAATACTAACTAAATCATAGTTTAAAGCTGGGAGCTAATCGCATTTTTAATGACCGATTATTACTAATTGCTACTGTGTTGTTAATTGCTTTCATTTTTAATTTATTTTTACTCAACTGAACTGTATTCTTCTGTTGACACAAAAAAAAACTATCAGCAATTGTTGCCTTAAGTCTACAAATTAAGTTGTAAAAATTAAAAAATTAATTTTACAAACTGGATTGTAAATAAATTATTTCACTAAAGCTGAAAAAAAAAAAGCTCTTGAGCAGAAAGAAACATTGCAAACAAATAATTACAATTACAATGTACATCGTTCCTAGTTAGATATTTATCTTCCTTCAACTTCAGAGACTATATTTTCGTGTTCGTTATAAAAGTAGCATACACAAAAAATAAATAAATAAAACAAGGTTTATGCGAAATATTCTTTAAAAACACACACACAGGATCTCGCCTGTATTTGAGTTGATAATAAACTTGTTCAAACCAACGAACATTTTTTTAAAAGAAAAATTTCTTCGCTTGTAATTTTGATTTTTTAACGTTTGACAGTTTTTATTTGTTTGCGAATAGGAGAGGGCTAAATTTACAATTTCTTTCTTTTGTAAACTCCATAATGAAATAAGATAATGATCATGATACTCGTCTAATAATATTCATTTTTGTTTTCTTTTTTCTCTTTCTCACTGTCACACACACACACACGTGGTCGTAAATACGTGTAAGCAAGAGTGGTCATTGTCACTTAAATAATCAAGCTGTTGTCTCGTGCAGGTGGGTAAGAGGAGCACTTGTTCTGCTCTTGTTAGCCTCTTTGCAATGAGAACTTTCTGAATTGATAATTTTATTATTAATGTCTTCTTAGATTCCATATTTGGGCGATGATTGTTCACGCATATTTTGTTTTATGACGGAGAAAAAATATCTTGGCTTAGCCATGTCTATTGATAAGTAACTTTTTAAAATATTTAAATTCCAGTTCGTACTTAATTTTTAAATTAACTCTTCATAAAAGTTAATTTATATTATTTTTATGATTGTTATCTGAAGTAATAATAAAAATAAAAAATTAAGAGAAATAGACAATTTATAGAAATGGTAATAACAAGATTGATTCGTAATAAATTTGAATTTTTTATTTTTTAAGGTAAACACATGTTGCCTCAGGAATCAAATACTTTTTTGGACGGAAATGACCTTTGTAAAACATCTCTGTATTTTCAGAGCTGTTTTCAAGTTTTACTTTTGTGTGTCCAGAGTGGGTGTGCAGATTTCATTTACTTACTTTTTTTAATTCTATATTTGTTTGTTTTGGGGTTTTTTGTTTTGTTTTTTTTATAATTTATAGGTATTTCTTCTGTTGACTTCTGGGCATATGAATACGGTTCGTTTGAGGTTATCATTCCAATTTTTATTTTATTTTCATAAATTAAAAAAATAGAAGTTAGCCAAGCAAGTAATTGAAGGTTTATGCTTTCATTTCAAACACTCCTTGTCCTTGTTCATCATCAGGATTATTAGTTGAATAAGCACTCCACTCTATTCTGAAAGAAAGAAAAAATAAATATTAAGTTAACCCACGCACGTACAGTGTTTTCTGTTTGAGTGACAAAAGGTAACAATAATAGACAATGTTTAGTTAGGATCAAGCTGACTTCTATAACTTCAAAGATTGCTCTAAGGTAACCATAGCAATGAGTCTGTTGGGTAATTATTTTGCAAAACTTTTTTTTTTTTTTTTTTTTTACATAATCTATCTTTCTTTGTCACTGCACACTGACTTCTCTGTGGGTAAAATATTATAGTGGAGATTTCATATCAAAATTCTACCAATAACTATCATCAAGCTACAAACTTATATTGATTCACAAAGATGCAACAAAAAAGTAAAACGGTTCAAATATGTCATTGAAGAATATTGTGACGATGATGCAAAGATGATGGTAGTAAATTATGGCTAAAAAAAGAAAGAATGATTTGTGTGCAATCTGTTTTCTTGTATTTGTATGCTAAACAATTTCCAATGTTTAAGAAGTATTGGAGTTTTTAGTCAAATGTTGAAAGAAAGGCCCACAGAAATTGACATCTTTGTTTTCCTTGTACCTGAAATTGCTCTTAGGTACAAACTAAAGTACTTTGTTGCTTTTTTTTTTTTTTTTTTTTTTAAAGAAAAAAATGTTCCAATCAAAACAGCTGGAACTTGACACTTTCTATGCCTGGGTCAGGGGAAAATACTAGCACAGAAAGAGAAAGGCAGATGTTCGGCTAGTGGGGTGGGGGGAGACAAGCGGCAGAATGAAATAAACGATGAGGGAATGGAGTGAAGGAAGAAGAAAAACGGAATTTGTCAAGTCGACCCATTTTAAGCGTAACAACAAATAACTAGCCTGGTTGTTTTACCAGTTGAGAATACTTTTTCAGATTGCCATTGGTTCTGCTTGGATGTTAAAGATATTTTTGGTTTGTGCCTGGTGGTCACTTACATTTTAGTACTCGTTGAGTTTTCACACTAATAAATAATCTTGTGCTTCACACTGAAGATCAAGTGACAGCTAGTCCCATCTTTACATTCTCTTGATATTCGATAGGTGCTAAATTTTAAATTACACTGGACAGTTTCAATTCTTGTTGGGATCTCTCTCTCACTCACACACACACACACAATTCTAAACACTTGCTACTTACACTGTTAATACTTTCATGGTAATTGTTCGGATGAGCTCTTCGCTATCGTACCGAGACTGTATGAATTTTTAAGCGCAGTACTAAACCGGTGGCGAGATATCATAGTTGAGCTACCTAGAAGTAGCCGTAACTTATAACTAGCAGTTTCTTTTCTCGCACTTATCGCTTGTGGAACTCCCTTTCCAGTTCCATGCTTTCCAGCCAACTTTAATCTGTAAAAAAATTATATGCAATGTCAATCGCTATCTACTGTCTTCCGTCTTCTCTTTTCTCTTTCTACTCATTAATGTTTCTGTTCCTAATTCCTCCACACCCTGTAACCCCTGGCGTGCTTATGGCTGTACTGACTTGCTGTGTGTACACTGATTTTTAGTTTCTCTAGCAAAACCGACATATTTTCCCAGTGATTTCAAAATCTACTCTCTGGTTTTCAAACTCGGATTGATTGATCATTTTGTGTACCAGAAGCTATGTGGAATTTTCCCTTTTTTCCCCTTCTGTTTTTTATCCCATTTTGGTGTGTATATACAACAAAAAAACCATGTTACTTTTTTTTTCAATTCTTAGTTGATTTCTGACTCATCCCTATATCCATTTTTTAACTACTTCTAAGTTACTTTCAATTCAAGTTTTTTCAAGAATCTTAAATTTACAAATGAATATAAAATATTAACAAATGTGCGTGCATCTCTTATTTTACACCGGCTAGTCTAGCACAAGGCCACATTCATGAGATTCCCAATGAGGATGAAACTTATACTCACAATCGTCAAGTGAGCGTTGCACCACAGCGAGTGTCCATGGTGAATGTGGCTAGCTAGCTGTTACCACAAGCTATTAACCATTATTGTGAGTTTGATCTTTTTGATGGCTAACACTGATATCCTTGTGCCACACTAAGCTAAGCTTTATTATGTCAATAAGATAGTGTTTCATTGTAGAGAAGAGCAGGCTAGTCTTGCAGACCATTAGGAGAATAACGGTGACTGGGTGTCTCTGACCTTTTGGCCTTGTGCCAGACTAAGCTTATTAAATGCTTGTAATAGTCAAACTTTAGAATAATAGTGTTAAAAGAATTTAGGGAATCTATATTAAAAAAAAACTATTACTATATTATCATAGTTCCCATAAAAAAAATATTTTATATCTGTGGATTTTTTTTTTTTTTTTCCTGTCAAGGGTCATAGTATCTTTGCACTTTGCTTAAGATCTATGTGTTGCCAACCCTCAACCGAGGAAGAAATATCATACCCAAATACTTCTGCTTCAGATCAGGGTGTGGTATCTGTGCTTTCTGTAAAAAGTATAACACAAAACAAAAATGTATAGGTGAACATGTTTTACATAAGTGAATGATGCTTTTAAAAATAATAACATAAAAAGGAGAGTTGTGTAGTTCTTGTTCCATTTGTGGGGAAATTAACAGGTCAGGATTTTGTACTATAATTATTTAAATTTCAGTGTTAAAACTTAACCTTATCTGCTTTTTCTCTTGTTTAATGGATAAATAACAAATTAAAAATCTGAAAATACCCAATTCAGAAATTTAGGGGAAAATATTATAGGGCTTCTGATCAATTCAGTCAAAAGTTTGATATTTCAATCATAAACTTTGTAATGTTTTGAGTTCCTCCAAGTTATCAAAAATAAACTTGAAAATATTTTGAATTTTTTTCTTCTTTTTTCTTTTTTTCTTTTTTTTTTCTATTTCAAGTCATCCTTTTCATTCTGTAAGAAGAATTTTAAATTTGATATAATAAAAAAACATAGCCATGAACTTAAATAAGAAAATTCTTTCTGCTTTTGTTTTAGATTTCTGTCATGGTTGATATTTATAGTTTATTTTAACAACAACAGCTGGGTGTAGGAGGTGAAATCAAAATGAAGTATTTTTACGTTTCTTCAAACTTAAGGAGAGCCTGCCTCATTCAAAAATTAATCTTCAAAGCACTGACTTTTACCTGAATGTAAGCAATCATACATGATGTTGGGAAATTGCAACTATCTCGTTCACCTGTTGGATGCCTACACATGCCAAACATACTAAATTATGATTAGTTGCACACAAGGTCGATTAGGAAGAGTAAAATTCTATTCTGCCAATCTTCTAAAGGAAGAGATTTTCATGTCTAAAACATGAGTCTTTTATAATTTTAACTTTAACCTGGGCTCAAACACCTACCTCTGGCACAAATGGGGAAAAAAATACATCTCTCTCTTTGCAAGAAGTCTTTAAAAAGAAACTGTTAATCTAATATGAGAGAGAGAGAGATTTATGATTATTATTGTCTTTTAATAGTATAGTCCACAATGTATAGACAAAACAGTCATACTAGTTTAAAGGAATTCTAATCATAGACAATCTACATTTAGAAATAGCTATCTCTTGGGATTCGTAAAATGCTTTTCTGCTCTTATTAAAACAAAAAAATATCTGTCATTTATTATTCTCATTTGATTTCTATAATCTTGTAGTGGAGAAGAGAAAGAAATAATACTGTCAAAAATTGCCTAAAAAGAAAGTTTCAAGCAATCATTGTTATCGTGTGACTTATTTTGCTTTAGAGATTGTTCAATGTTTAAAAGGAAGAAATAAAAAAATAGTGGAAACAGATAATCAACAAGTATAAATAAATAAAGGCAGAATGAGGATAGGATTATTTTTAACACTCCATCTTCTTCAATGATATCATGATTAGGAAATAAAACGAGGTGAAAATACTTGGTATTTTTAAGTTCAGAAAGAAATTTAAGTATTTTATTTATTAATGAAGTAAAAGTTAAAAGAAATACAAAAAAAAAGGGGAGGGAGTTTTTTTTTCTTTAGACTGCTTCCAAGAATTTTTCATTGAATTAAGGAAATAGACTAAAGAAATTGGGAGTAACTGGATTAAGGGGAGGTCAATCTAGTTGGCTTATCTGTAGTGGGTCACGTGTGAACAGAAAATTGAAAAGACCATGCACATCAAACTTTTTTATCTCTTTCACACTTACAGGCATTCTCCTACTCTCTTATTCTTTCACACACACACACACACACACACATATATCAAATTCTTTTAATGCAACTAACATTCTGTTTTTAAGGAATAAGTGTGTGTGTGTGTGTGTGTGTGTGTGTGTGTGTGTGTGTGTGTGTGTGTGTGTGTGTGTGTGTATATATATATATATATATATATATATATATATAATGATGAAAGCTGGGGTGGGGGCTTTAATTTATTCTCTCTCTTTCTCTCTCTCTCTCTCCCCACTCCCCCCTCGTTGAAAGGGAGTATTTCATTTATGTGATTGCCTGATGAGCTGGGGTTGGGTGAAACACTTGAGATAAATTGAAAAATAAACAAATTTTCCTCTCTTCCTTCAACCTACACCAACCTCAGTCAGCCATCTACAAACTACAAGAGATAAGAAAGAGCATTTTCTTTTATTACTATGGGGAGTGGAAAGGAGGAAAATGGAACAATTGAAATTAAAATAAAAGATTGGAAGAAGAGAGTTGGAATAATAATACTAAAGATATGCACTCAGGATTCATCCATTATAAAAAGACAACTACTTTGTAAGATTAAATTACCTTTTATTTTATTTAGCAAAATGTTTTCTGGAATTAGTGCATTGTCTATATTTATTAACTGTTTTTATCTATTGGTTATTATAAACATTTAGTATTATATTAAATTTTATTGCTGAAATGAAATTTAATTATATATTATAATATACATTAATGTAACTGACTCTGTTGCCTGTGTATGCGAATATAACAGCTATTATGGAACAAAGTAATTATTTTGACTAATATTTTTTTCATTTTAATATCAGTTCCCTTCGTTCACAGCTAGTCAGACCATAATTCTGCATCCATTAATAAACAGTATGAATCAAGAATAGATTTTTGTGCAAAACTCAAACTTTCATTTGTTTTTGTTTTTCTCTCTCTTTTTTTCTTTATCATATGCATCTTACCATGACAGCGGCTCTACTGTTTGAACTACAATAGCCAATGGTTGCAAAATTTCCAAGTTTTCATCTAAAATTAAGAACTTTAAGCAAAATGATTACATTACATAGAAAAAGAAAGCATCTGTTTCAAATGATGTTATATCATTATGGGATTTAATAGAAAAAAATATATATATAAATTGTCCTCTCATACCACAACAACCATGACTCCCATCCAACAGTATCTTCTTCCATTAGGTAAATTTGCTTTAACCTTTTGGTTTGAATTCCTTCCCTTGGTTCGCTATCTGGTATGTCCAGACATAGGCATTGTAGCTCCATTTGGTGCACCCCTCTTTAAACACTATCAAAGTTGTGTCTGGAAGATGATTAGCTTAATGAGGTATTCCTCAGAGAGGTAGGCTCAAGGTTAAAATTTTGGTAAATAGTGCTTTTAGAATATACAAGTGCAGTTGAGTTTGGCTATAAAAAAAAATACCCAATTCTTTTTTTCTTTTCTTTTTTTTCTTTTAATCATTTCCTCCCAAGAAAGGTGTTAATGTCACTAAGACGCAAGGGGTTACAATTTCTGCTTTTGCAATTGTTTCTGGTAATTCAATTATTTCTTGTTACTGGTTTGATTGCTATCATTTTATTACTTTGAACAAGTATTAAAAACTAGTAAAGATGTCAAATTTGTTCCGTTTCAAGCACCTTGATTGGCAACTCCCGCATCTTGCAGAAACTGGTTCTTATAAATAATAATGAACTTGTGGCTCATCTGATAATAAATGTTTTATATATATATATATATATATATATATATATATATATATATATATATATATATAAATAAGATAATGAATGAATAAATAAATAATAAATTTGTGCTTCATCTGATAATAATGTTATGTTTTTAACCTGTATTTTCCTCTTTATTCAAAGCAATACATATTGTGAAATATAAAATCTATATTAGCAAAATTAACATAGGTTTGGAATAATAATCACTAATTTACATATATCATAAATTTTAATGTCTTTGTTTATAAATCTAAGCAAAACATTTTATCCATGAGATTTATGTAATTATTAAGTATACAGAATGATGAACAAAAAGGAAAAAATAGTCACTTAAATTTTTATGGTATAAAAAGCAAAAGGCTTTCTCTTGTTCCTCATTTTTAAGTTTATAAAATATATTTTCAATAAGATGTTGTTCTTGCATGTTATTAAAATTTCTGAATAATCTTTCAGAATGCTAATTTGATAGAAGAGGTCTGCAAGAATGGTTTCCACATGACACAAATTTGTCTTCTGTTGTTTCTGTGTTTTTTGTTTTGTTTTTTTTGTATGAAAAAAAAGAGAGAAACTCAATCCAGAAATTGGTAGCACTTTGGCACTTGATAGGATACATGAGAAAATTGAAAATTTTCCAAAGAAATTGTTTTCACTTCTCAGAATTCCTTTTTTGACAAATGTGAATGGTATTGAGACCAAAATGGTCATTTTGAACAAAAATTGTTTTATAAAAAAAATTTCTTTTTTTTTTTTTTTTTTTTCTTAATAGGAAATGAAGAGATTCTTTTTTTTTCATTTTGTATTCCCTATACAGTTAAAAATGATTGCTTGAAGTGCAGTAATTCTGTTTTCATTGACTGCATAGAATATACTAAAACACAGTTTGAACAAATATATTTCTAAATTAAACCCTGATAGAACTGTGGCAGCAGTCCAATTTTATCATTTAGTTGTTAAGTTAAACTAGAAATTATTTTGTTTTCTTGTATCTTTTGAACTGTGAGTTTCCAATTTAAAAAGCAGAAATGGAAGAAACCAATTTAATTACTTTTCTCTGAACAGTCCAATAGATAATTCTTTGCAACCATCATTCTTAAAGTGCAGTTTGCAATATCCCCACTTTGAGCCATGTGCTTGGGATTGATGCTGGCTTAGCCATGCGTGGAGAAACAGCCATTTATTGCGGAAGACTATTCTTTTATGCAAAAATGGCTATGGAATCAACAATCACCTTCCATGCACAATGGATAGACACAGTGTTCTTCCCTTTAATGGAAGGTGACATGGGAAAGAAGTTGAGGAAGATGCTTTTCATTTCATCTTGGCAGAGTTATTTTATTATTATTTATTATTTTTTTATCTTATTTATCCCCCCCCCTTTTTTTTTCTTTTTTGCATTTGACTGTCACTACAATTATTGATTATTTTTACTCCATAGTGTTCTGGGGAGGAGTTAGTTAAAAACACACACACACAGAGACTTTTTGCTGCTTTTGTACAAAGCATTCTGGGTATTGCAGGATGTGTTCCCTTTATTTTTGATATTGCAATATTTTTGCATTTTCCTAAAGCCAGCATTGGAATAACATACTCGAGTTTTTTTGGGGTTTTTAACTTCATTCTGGATAGAGCCTTAGATAAAAAAAAAAAAACAACTCTTTATCAATAAAATAAAGGTATCCAAGATAGAAAATTTCATAGGTAAAATTCCACAACTATCCTCTCACTCATTCAAATTTCCTAAACAGCTTTTAAAAATGTTGACAACATTCACAGATTATTAGAAGTTGTTATAGGGAAATTTCCTTGTGAGTTAAGAATAACTCTATTTGAGATGAAGCTCCACTGAAAATTAGGGTTAAAAAGCTTTAAAATAGTACAATTTAGAAATCACCCTATCAAATGACCACACTTTTTCTTTGTCATGATTTATTCTGATAAAACTAAAAATTGCTCAAAGTTTATAAAACCTAATTTACATGCACCATCAAAGAATATCCTGTTGAAGTAATTTTTCCTTTACACTGGTTGTATTTTCTGTTTGAGGAATCATTTTTGTCTAGACAATTTTGTTGTTGCAGGTCAAAATTTTGCTTATTAAAATCATTAGACAATGTCCAAAGGAAGCTAACATGAAACAAAAGAAATAAAAAGCAATGTATTATCAGACTGATTTCCCCTATTTACTAATGAGATATTCCAGTATGTTAACAGGTCATATTTACTTACTGTCTTATAGCTAATAGGTCTGGCTGGGGGCAGTGTAATTCTTAGTTAGCTGAGAGTCTGTACTGGTAACATTTTCTGTTTTAACATGTAAGTCAAGATGGAGGTCAGTATTAAGTAGAAAAAATTTGAAGTTGCAGAGGTTTGATATAGTCTGTAAAAGAAACAATCATTAAAATGGCAGTTGAATACACACCCCCAACACAAACGCACACACACACAGAGGCACTGAAGAGTATTAGTGTAGAATAATGCTTTCTGTTACCATAACAAAAAATATCTTATCTCAAATAGGGGAGATTAGGATGCGTGACCAATTAAATATAAAATGATATTGTAGATAATGTGAAGATAAATGCTATCATCTTTAAACTTGGAAAGAACTCTGGTATTTCAAGTGTGAACCTTTTTTAAATTAATTTATTCAAGGTTAAATCATCTATGTTATCCATTTTCCTTCATTCATTTCATTCATATATATATATATATATATATATATATATATGAGAGAGATAACTTGATATTAGCCACTGTATATGCATGTGCTCGCATGCATACACTGGTAAGCAAATAAATAATTGCCAAATTTAGCCAAGAGGTGTAGACATAAAAGTGCTCAATGTGATTAGACAGAACTAAGAAATATATGTTAATAGATACACACATACCTACGTGATTGATGTGCAACTCGAATTTCGTTGGTTACCCAATTCATTGGCATGAGATATCACATATTGTTTATTTTAAAAAGTATACAGATGAGCATCTGTATACTGTTTAAAATAAACAAGCAATATCTTGTGCCTGATGAATTAGGTAACCAACAAAATTTGAGCCGCACATCAAACGTAGGTATGTGTGTTTATATATATATATATATATATATATATATATATCAAGAGTTTTTAATCTCATACAACAAGATACTATAATATTCAAAAATATTTTGTATTTAAGTGATAATTATTATGTATTTTTCTTCATGTTCATTGATTCCTGTGACATGATATATAAGTTCGATTACATTGTATAAGTATTTGATACATGTTTATGTTAATTCTCTGTAAAATAATGTGTCCAAATAGGAAATTGTTTTATAGAGAATTAAGAGAATTAAGCAACATAATACAAACACTTTACAATAATTTCCCAATTCATGTTATTGATGAAGAAATAAAACTGGCTTTAAAGAAATTTTTTAAAAATGACATTAGCAACCATCATGATATAAAAAAAAATAAATAAAGACTTCATTAAACTATTTTATTGTTGTAGCCAAATGCATCCTAAGTATAAACAAGACAAAAAGGCCATTAAAATCATAATCCACCATCAGTATATAAGTTATTGATCCTAAAAAAAAAAGATCTTAAATTTATCATTTATAACAAAAAATTCAAACTATCTAATTTAATTTTAAAAAATAATTCAGCACCTCAAAAATAAACCTATGTAAAAATAATGTTGTTTATGAATTCTCATTCTTTGGGGGATTTTATCTCCAACATTAATAATCAACAAGCAACATTAAATTCTTACGTAACATTAGCCACACATTCTCTCATAGGTTCACTTGTCATTTGTCAAAATTTAGTGCAATTTGTGCACATAGAGAGCAACATATCACAAATAACTAAAATAATATTAACATAAGATAAATTTTAGTAGATAACATCAAAATACACACACACACACACACACACACACACACACACACACACACACACACACACACACACACTAGCTGAAAAGCCACCCTATTGGGTGGCATTTAAGCTAGTTCCTGTAGAGGGCTCTTGATTGGGCCTTTATCACAATAGGTAGGGAAGAGTAGAAGCAATAGGCAACATTAAACTACAGAAAAACTCTGAATTGATTGCTGCATTTAAGTATTGCATTAATATTTAAGATTACCGTTTAAAAGTTCAATGATAATTCTTCTGCCTTAATTTAAAGACAATTCGCTGTACATAGGTCCTTACTTTCCATACAAACAATTATTTTTTATTTCATGGATGACTTTTGCTGGATTTCACAATTTCGATTATTCAGAAATTTATTTCCAAGTTATAAAAATTATCATACAAAAAAATTTGTTGCAAAACATCACCAAAAAGTATCACAGGATGAAAACTTAGGAATCCAAAATTTCAGGATTGTGGGTCCAGACCTGGCCTGGAACATTTTTGATTTGCTCACAGTGTCGGCCTGATTCCAAAATTGTATGATCTGTTGGGCTACAGCCTCTAGGAGTAAAGTTGAAAAAGTGTGACACACTGACATTCACATTTATTATATAGATATTTATTATATAACTAACATTCTCTTCAAATGTCAAAAATTAATAAAAGAAATGCTGCCATGGGTCAGTAGTTTGAATCTTACAAGATATTTTCTCTGAAATTCAAAATATAAACAAAATTAATAGGAGTAGATAGGTTCACCTATCATCTGATTCACACTCCTCCTCAGTTTTTTTGAACAGGAATAGAAATTTATCCCTTGTTTCCTGTTTAGGATTAGGTTTCTTTTTTTAGTTTTCTCATTCTCTTTCATTCACAGTAGCCCCTGAGTGGCATTATTGCTTTGCTTGGGGTGAATTGATTAAAAAAAAATCAAGTCGTCAAGTTAGAATTATACTGTTATTCTCTTGTATATACAACCATTTCTATGTTTTGCAAACAACACTAAACTTCATGAACATTGCTCAACCAAATGACTGAAATATCTCCTTTCATTTCTTTCTGTCAATGTCTTTCTTTTTGCTCCCTCTTCTCTTTTTCCCTTCTTTTGCTCCCTCCCTCTCTCTCTCTCCTCTTTTGCTCTCTCTCTCCCCCTCTTTTCCTCCCTCCCCTCGTTTCCCCCTCTTTTCCTTCACTCTCCCTCCTTCCTTCACTCTCCCTCCTTCCTTCTCTCTCCCTCCTTCCTTCTCTCTCCCTCCTTCCTTCTCTCTCCCTCCTTCCTTCTCTCTCCCTCCTTCCTTCTCTCTCCCTCCTTCACTCTCTCCCTCCATCCCTCTCACTTCCTCTCTCTCTCTCTCCTCTTTTGCTCCCTCCCTTGTTTTCCTTCATAATCTATTTTTATTTTGTTTATTAATTTTGTATGTGTAAGTTTGTTTAATATGCATATTCTGTCGGTATCTGCAGAAGTGTGTGTGTGTGTGAGTGAAAGTAATGATGTTATCGACACCCATGGAATTTCCACAGGTCCATCTAGTGTAATATGATTGCAAATTCTTAGCTTTCTAAATAATTAAATTACTTTTTATTTTTGTCATAGGAAATTCAAATTGAGAATTTAATGTACTGTATTTGATGACATATTAGACCCACTCTCATCTCTGCTACAATTTCTGTTTAATATTATAATATTAAAAAGTTAATCTTGGCACAAATAACAGTAGTTTTAGTGGTAGTAGCCTACCAGATACCTCAATTTCGCATTGATTCAGATTTTTTTTTTTTTGTTGAGTTATATTTTGTGGGTAAGAAGTGGGGGCTTAGATTGTACTGAGTATTGTCACTAAAATTGTACTAGCTTAAGCTGATCATGATGAAATAAAAATCTTGTGTGTAGATGTTTCATGTCCTGGAGTGAAATGGAAGTGGAGCTTGACAATTTTTACACATCATTTAAATGAAGATCTGTTGCCAGGACAATATTGTTTATGCACATGAATGGTATTATTCACTTCACACTTAAACTATAGACCATTTCAACAAAATTATTGCCGCAATTATAGATATAAACATCAAATTGCCAATAACTAGAATTATGATGCATCCTTAAAGTTAAATATTTTGTTTTGCTTAAGAAATTGTTCAAAATAACTTTCATTTTCAAAATGTTTTCATCCATTGAAATAGTGATTTATTGTTTATGGTTAGTGTGCTGGACAAGTTGGTCTTACAGTGATTTGTAATTTCTCTCACTTTTGTTTTGATTGCAATTTAACAGAATCAACACTTGAAGATTTCAACATTTCCTACACACTCATCACCTCTGTTCCTTCCAAAACAAATACAAACCAAATTTAATTTTATAAGAAGATAGATGTAATATTTCCTTCTTTTCTTAGGGGCTGAAAGCAAATCCATTAGGACTTCATTGACCTGCCAACAAATTGAATTAATTATCATATGTTGAGAACATTGCCCCTGTTTTGGTTTTTTATTCTTGGTGAGGTGTCAAATTTACCTTTTGAAAAAATTCTTTATATGCTTTTTCTTTTCAAAACTAGATTTCATTTTCCAAAGAATCTGGTAAAAAAAAAGTCTTTTTCTTTTTTCTTTTTTTTAATATATATAGATATCAGAAAGTATATTTTCAATTATAAGGGAATGTTTATTTTTTGTGAAAGCAACTGTCAATAATTTTTTTTACTTCAGAATATATATTTGATATGCAGCTGTTGTCACAACTCTCACTCTGTGTGTGTGTGTGTGTGTGTGTGTGTGTGTGTGTATATATATATATATATATATATATATATATATATGTCCTTCCTTCAAACTTAAGATTCCTTCCTCTAAAATCTGTTAACAAGTATCACCTGTCTAGCACTATTACTACTAAATGAACTATAAAGTATTTAATGTAATCAAGTAATTTCATCAGAGGAATATACCTCTTTTTTTTCTTTTTCTTTTTTGTTTTAACTACATTTTTTTATAATGTCAGAATTTTCTCAATTACTTCTTTCTATTTAAGATTTTCATGCATATGAGAAATAAATATTGTAAAATAGAAACCGAGCAGATGTCTTCATCTTGACATTCAATTATTTTGTTTAACCTAATCACTTTTTTTTCCTTCTTTTTTTTGTCAATTTCTCAAAATCTGTAGAAAAGAGATTGAAAATATTGTCATTTCTGACATTCAGAATTTCTTTTCTATGAAATAGTGTAGCAGGCTTATCAAGTGTATGCAAGTTTGGAAAAGCTGCATTGTGCATTTATTTATAGCTATGTCCTCAACAGCAAGAATAAATCTGTCTGTGTATTTTGAAGCCAGAGCCATACTGCTTCAGTGAGGAAGAAGAAATGTTCAGAATTTTTCCTGAACCTCGTCACTGGTTAACTGTGGGCAGCTGTAGAGAGCAGAACACAAAAACTTGCTCATGGTAATAACCTGCCTTCATTTGTTTAGTTCCTGTCTGTCTGTTGGCTGCCAAAAAAAATGTAACAAGAGCCCCCCAACAAGAACATTATCAGAACCAAATTCTTGGAGAATTTCAGAAAATTGTCTGCAGTATAAGAGTATAAAAAAGAAGGAAGGAATAAACAGCACTTTGTGTCAGCTAAATATTTTTGAGGGTCTCAAAATTCTTTGCCCAAACACTGGCAAAAAGTAGCATGTCTATCCCTTTGCAGTTTTTTTTTCCCATGGATGCTTGGATTGCAATTATGGATTGAACAAGACATTATCCCCCAAACTAAAACCACAACTGATTTTCACACAGACACAGACACACCTAGTTTTTCAAGTTTGTTTATTTTATTTTTCTTTATATGCACCTCGCATCACTATTTCTTTTTTCTTCCCCTCTCTCACTCTTTTTGCTTTCTTCCACCTCTCCTTCTCTCTCTCTCACTCACTCACCTTCCTTCTCTCTCACTCACTCACCTTCCTTCTCTCTCACTCACTCACCTTCCTTCTCTCTCACTCACTCACCTTCCTTCTCTCTCACTCACTCACCTTCCTTCTCTCTCACTCACTCACCTTCCTTCTCTCTCACTCACTCACCTTCCTTCTCTCTCACTCACTCACCTTCCTTCTCTCTCACTCACTCACCTTCCTTCTCTCTCACTCACTCACCTTCCTTCTCTCTCACTCACTCACCTTCCTTCTCTCTCACTCACTCACCTTCCTTCTCTCTCACTCACTCACCTTCCTTCTCTCTCACTCACTCACCTTCCTTCTCTCTCACTCACCTTCCTTCTCTCTCTCTCACTCACCTTCCTTCTCTCTCACTCACCTTCTTTCTCTCTCTCACTCACCTTCCTTCTCTCTCTCACTCACCTTCCTTCTCTCTCTCACTCACCTTCCTTCTCTCTCTCACTCACCTTCCTTCTCTCTCTCACTCACCTTCCTTCTCTCTCTCACTCACCTTCCTTCTCTCTCTCACTCACCTTCCTTCTCTCTCTCACTCACCTTCCTTCTCTCTCTCACTCACCTTCCTTCTCTCTCTCACTCACCTTCCTTCTCTCTCTCACTCACCTTCCTTCTCTCTCTCACTCACCTTCCTTCTCTCTCTCACTCACCTTCCTCCTTCTCTCACTCACCTTCCTTCCTCTCTCTCACTCACCTTCCTTCCTTCTCTCTCACTCACCTTCCTTCTTCTCTCTCTCACTCACCTTCCTTCTCTCTCTCACTCACCTTCCTTCCTTCTCTCTCTCACTCACCTTCCTTCCTTCTCTCTCTCACTCACCTTCCTTCCTTCTCTCTCTCACTCACCTTCCTTCCTTCTCTCTCTCACTCACCTTCCTTCCTTCTCTCTCTCACTCACCTTCCTTCCTTCTCTCTCTCACTCACCTTCCTTCCTTCTCTCACTCACTCACCTTCCTTCCTCTCTCTCACTCACTCACCTTCCTTCCTTCTCTCTCTCACTCACTCACCTTCCTTCCTTCTCTCTCTCACTCACTCACCTTCCTTCCTTCTCTCTCTCACTCACTCACCTTCCTTCCTTCTCTCTCTCACTCACTCACCTTCCTTCCTTCTCTCTCTCACTCACTCACCTTCCTTCCTTCTCTCTCTCACTCACTCACCTTCCTTCCTTCTCTCTCTCACTCACTCACCTTCCTTCCTTCTCTCTCTCACTCACTCACCTTCCTTCCTTCTCTCTCTCACTCACTCACCTTCCTTCCTTCTCTCTCTCACTCACTCACCTTCCTTCCTTCTCTCTCTCACTCACTCACCTTCCTTCCTTCTCTCTCTCTCACTCACCTTCCTTCCTTCTCTCTCTCTCACCTTCCTTCCTTCTCTCTCTCTCACCTTCCTTCCTTCTCTCTCTCTCACCTTCCTTCCTTCTCTCTCTCTCACCTTCCTTCCTTCTCTCTCTCTCACCTTCCTTCCTTCTCTCTCTCTCTCACCTTCCTTCCTTCTCTCTCTCTCACCTTCCTTCCTTCTCTCTCTCTCACCTCCCTCCCTTCTCTCTCTCTCTCTCTCACCTTCCTTCCTTCTCTCTCTCTCTCTCACCTTCCTTCCTTCTCTCTCTCTCTCTCACCTTTCTTCCTTCTCTCTCTCTCACCTTCCTTCCTTCTCTCTCTCTCTCTCACCTTCCTTCCTTCTCTCTCTCTCTCTCACCTTCCTTCCTTCTCTCTCTCTCTCTCACCTTCTTTCTCTCTCTCACCTTCCTTCTCTCTCTCACCTTCCTTCTCTCTCTCTCTCACTCACTTTCCTTCTCTCTCTCTCACTCACCTTCCTTCTCTCTCTCTCTCTCACTCACCTTCCTTCTCTCTCTCTCTCTCACTCACCTTCCTTCTCTCTCTCTCTCTCACTCACCTTCCTTCTCTCTCTCTCTCACCTTCCTCTCTCTCTCTCACTCACCTTCCTTCTCTCACTCTCTCTCTCTCACTCACCCTCTCTCTCTCTCTCTCTCTCTCTCTCTCTCTCTCTCTCTCTCTCTCTCTCTCTCTCTCTCTCTCTCTCTCTCTCTCTCTCTCTGTTGTTTATCTTTCTCTCTTCCCTGAAAATTAATAAAAATAACTTACATATATTTCATGTTGATTTTTGTGATCTTCCATACCTGTTCATGCAGGTGCCACCTTATCTCTAAATTTTCTCTCTTCCTTCTCACTACCCTAACAACCTCTTCAAGGCAGGCTTTTTTTTTCTCTCCTCAGGAAGCCATTTTTACTTCCTTTGTTCTTACTAATCTTTTTCCCATTTCCCTATTGAAACATGTTGGACATATAATATTAAAGCTTCTTGCCTATTTTTATACAAATCAATTTTGTTATTTTTACAAACCACATCTAAAATTAAAGATGGGAGAAAATCGACAGGAAAGTCGGGTAGCACCTTGAAGAACTTGTCAATATTCAAAAACATTGCATTAATGGAACCAATTCAAAAAGTTTGAATGATTGTTGTTTTCTTTACATATTTTTTACCTGTTTAATATTGAAAATAGACTTTATTTTAAAATTTTGGTAACATTAATTATTAATTAGAACAACAGATATGTGTTAGAAACAGAAAGAAAGGAATTTCGTTTGTAGAATATATTGGGAATATAGGGAATAATATGTCTTTGATAAAACTTCACCAGTAGTTAAGGATTTTAAACTGTAGTGGACAAGAATTGTATAAAAATAAAATTTTACAATATGGTGGGTGCAGTAACTTGAAAACAAACCAGCATATTTTAGGAGTGAAATTACAGGTAAGGTTTGACTAATTATGTTAAATAGACATCTTACCATATGCCACAAAATTAAAAAATGGTTACAGTCTCTTTCTTTTTGTCATATTGACAAATTTCCAAAGTCTTAAAGAAAGTATATTTATGCATAATTAAAAAAACAAAAATGGATCAGTATTGTATAAATTCAGCCAATCTTAAAAGTTAAATAGATGGAGAGAAGATAAAATTGTGTCCTTTTCACCATTGTTGATATTTGCATATTGTTAGTTCCTTTCTTATTGGATTCACTTAAAGCAGCACTTTATCTCTGAAAAGTTGAGTCTGCTTTACAAATTTATATGTTGTAAGGAGTGATTGCTCTCAGCACAATAGAAAGAGAGAAATGAAAAGGAGATTAACTAGTTTCTGAGCCAATGTTACAAGAAGACTCAAAATAACCTATAATTCTTATGTTATATACTAAATGGGTGCTGAAACATTGAAATTTGAAATATTGAATTGAGTGGATCATGCCAAGTGCCTTTAAGCACCTGTGTGTATAATATATATTCTGTTTATTTAGGCAGCAAATGTTCTTTAAGGCAAATATTATTGAAAACGACAGATATTTTATGTCAATTAATTTGTCTTTTCAAAATTACCAGTAATTCTTCTCAGACAAAGAGGAAATTCTGTCAAGAATTGTCCAAAGTTCATTTCGGAAGAAAAAGTAAAAGTGACTTTAAATTAAAAGATGTGCTGCATGCACTTTTATCATATGATTTCTAATATTTAACCACTTACAGCTTATTTTTAAAAACTTATTTTTAAAAACTTATTTTCCTTTTTAAAAACAAAAAATGGCATGACACCATTTCTACAATTTTATTAAAATTACAAAATTTGTCTCTTCCTCCCCCAATGGTGAATTAAGTCAATAGCTTGGGCTTTTACTTTTCTTCCAAAATGAACTTTGAATAATTTTTGACAGAATTTCCTCCTTGTTTGAAAAGGATTATTCATAATTTTGAAAAGGCAATCATTAAAATTGAGATAAAATGTCTTTTTTTTTAATCAACATGCAGTTTATTCCTGTCCCAACGCACACTCGCCGTATGTCTCTCTTTCTTTCTCTCTATAGATCTGTATATATATGGTATGAAAATGAAGTTTTTGTTTTTTGTTTTGTTTTGTTTTGTTTTGTTTTGTTTGTTTTTTGGTTTTGGTTGGTTTGGGGTGGGGGGGGGGGCTTTTTCCCCCCTCAAAATTACTGAATTTATTTATTAATCATTTAGTGCTACACATTTTTCCAAACATTTTTTTTTTTCTAATTCAAAGAAAAGAAGAAATTCTCATGTTAACTTTTGACAACTTTCTTAATTACTGGACAAACATCTGATTTCACCGAATTGGGAGCTGTACAGAGTATGCTCAAAAACTGAATTTTAGACTTCTCACTATTTGCAACATTTGTTGACTGCAATACAGCTTTACAATCTCCATTATGAGTGACACCACAAAGTAGGAAAATGAAGAATAAAAAATTATCATTTTACATGGCAAATATTGATATTTCAACAATGAACAATTCAGGGGGAAATATTAATCATATAGATGGAACATTATAGAATAAATGTTTCAGATTAAAACTCAGCTTACTACAAGACAAGCTATAAACTTATTGATCTGCTCTATTTCATGGGAGGAGCACATTATTGCATTTGATTATTTACCTATATTTAAATATGTAAATATATTTTTCTACTCTCCAGATAAATGCTGTCAAAATTTTTTCATTATATCAATATGGAGTATAATTTTTTTTTTAAATAGCTATACACAAGTTGTTTTGCTTTCTTGGCCCAAACCAATAAAATTTCTTGTGTAGCTACAACTAATTATTGCATCAAGACATTAATTTTCATAATCTAAAAATAAAATGAGCTGGGAGACAAAAAGAATAAACAGGGTTTTAAAATTGTTGGACTATAATGTAGTTTTTCATTAAAGTATTTTAAGCTTATAAGAGTGCTTCTTGTTTTCTCGGCGAAAATGCTATTTTCTGAATCTTCTTTTCAAAGTTGATTTTATCGGGTAATTCATCTCGTATGTCCCTGGAAGGAAAAGAATTGGATGAAGTAGAGGTGCCAATTGGCCATAACTATGAAATTGGTTTAAATTGAAATAAAATTAGCAATGCTCCACTCCTCTAACTCATGTTAAATCCAAATAGCAGTTTTAAAACTTTACATTCCCTATGTATACTCTGTTTTTGTAACCACGCATATTAATTAATACTTAAAATTTCTTTTAGCAGTTTAGGTAATACTCCATTTGTATGTTATGCATTGAAAATGAAATATTGTCAGTGGTCAGAAATTAGTACAAGTGATCTTGGCAGAATGTAAGTTTATTCTTAATGATTTTATTGTAGAAATGCATTACAAATAATTTTCTTATAGTAATGCATTGAAAATTAGGTGAAAAACCTTGTCAGGAATTAATGCAAGCATGAATGACTTAAGAGTGCTCTTATACATGCTGTCAAGAAAAAGTAATTTTACAATTCTATCATATTTATATTAAAAAGACTTTATCTTGCTCTGCATTTTCTTGTTTTTTATTCAATTAAGTGGAAATAATAACTGAGCCTCTGTTTTGTTCCTTTGCTATAAATGAACAAATAAACTAATTTTTCATATATACACATATATTTAAACATCGTTTAGTTCAAAAATTTATTTATTTGCTGATCATAATTTAAGAGTTTCTTTCACACAATATTTGCTGTATGAACGTTATGGAATTTCTTATCTGTCACCAAAATGTCCCCTGCATTGAAATTGACATTTCACTTATCTGTATGTAGTGGATACTTCTGATGCCATAAAAAAGTTTTGTGCATATAATAAATATATATACACAATGTGTCTGTGTAATATACACAATAGGTAATGCTGAAAGGTTTCTCAGTCTGTTCAAGAAGGAATTTCAAAAATAATTCTGATAGTTGGTTATTTGACTAGATTTTAGGAAGTGGGTCAGGCTGAGAACTTTTCTGCAGTTCCTTATATAGTAAGTGCATCAGGTAAGTGAGAACAAATTATAAAGAGGGGAAGAAAAAAAAAAAGATCTGTGCACATATTAAACTTAAAAACTTGTAAAGATTATTCAACAAAACCAGCCTCAGCTTTGAAAGCAATACCATGCCTGGATCAGGTGATTCTTGTTCATCTTTCATGTTGGTATTGTGGGGCCCACTTCTTGATCACTCTTTTGATGGCATCCCAAAGGTAGTAGTCCAGGAAAGGTTGGAGAACACATAGTGAGGCAATCATAATTATCTGGCAGCCACTCTTTGGGGGAGAGTAGTTCTGCTGAAACATGGTCAGCTTCCCCTATGATATAGCTTGTAGCACTGACCCAGAAGCTCTGCAAAAAGAAATGAGGTGGCATGACATGAGTGATGTTGCTTTGGAACAATATAGATTACATGAATTTGGTGAGCTTCACTGTGGTTACCTTCATGGGGCTTGCACAGCTCTGTCATTCCTCCAGCTCATCTGGTTCTGGTCAGTGTTCTTCTCATTGGATGAGAACCAGAACATGCTGGGTTTCTCAGAGTGCTTCAGCTTGTTCAACAAGTGTTGTGTTTAATTCATTATTCCCCCACATCTTGGATCAGACTGCTTTCTTCCTATCGTGTAAAACTTGTACTTGATGCCACCATTCATCTGATGGATTTTGTCACCTTGAGCTACTAGATAATGACTCTCTTCACTTTCTAGGGGTTATAGCTGATGACCTGCTGGAGGTACTCCACCATCCCTCTGATGTCTAACCACTTAGAATGTTTTATTTTCTTGGCCACAGATGGCACACCTCTGCAAGAGTCCACTAGCTCATTCTTGACCTTGAATATGAAAAACTTGGCCAGTTTCAAGAACCTGCTACCTTCAAGTCATGATAGGTGTTGGCTTGTGCTATGAGTGCAGTGTGAATTTTTTATTTTTTATTTTTTTTCTGTCTGGAAGCCACTACTCTTGATACATTTGAAAGAAATGAGTTAAAATTTGGCACATGCCACATAACATTGTGTCCAGACATCTTCCATTTATGACTTGCTAATAGTGTTTCAAATACCTTGTACACCTGTGTGTGTACACTGCATTTTATATATGTATATTTTTCATTTATTTATCTTTTATAAACACAAGTTAAGAAAGAACAAGATTGCAAATATAGCAAGAAATAATTTCAAAAGACAAATATATATTTATTTAGGTACTTTTTACTTTTATTTTTCAAATATTTTTATTTTGAGAGAAATATTTATTTCATTTTTAAAAAATCAGTTTTGCATTGTTTTGGAGTGGGATTTCACTGACAGCAATTAAACTGTTTCAAATTCAATGTATGGCAATTTTAATTCATATTGCCTTCTCTGGCACCAACTGCCAACGAGGCTTGTAGCTATTTTTGGAGAATATTACACTGAAAATGCATTTTTTAATGCTTGTCCTAGAAACATATCATTAAATTTCATGTAGAAATCATATAACAACATTTAACCTTTAATATTTATTTTCTTCAGAATAGATATCTTAGAGTTTTGACACCAATTACTCTATTTCATTGTATTTCAATTGATCACTTAATGATAATTTCAATTAACAATTCATTCTCTTGCATTAATTACCATCGTTGTACCCCCCCCTCCACTTTCCTTCTTGAGACTGTTTTAATGTATTTCTGTCTCAAGCTTTTTCCTTCTTGGATGTTTTAGTAATATTTTCTCTTGCAGCATTGTTAGGTGAAAGTATTTCTAGAAATTGATCTAGGAAAAAAAAAAAGATCTTATTTCCTGACATAATTCAGAATGAGCTGTATTGTTACTATTCACAAACAGACTATCAATTCAGCTATTCTGGGGCAGAGATCTCACAGCATTTATTTTCTGATCTAATTCACCCCACTATTTCTCAACTGATTGTCGTAATTTTCTGATTTATGCTTGAAATAAAAATAAATGATTTTTAAAACTGACAATTGTTCATGAAATTATTCTCAGTTTTTATCAAGTAAAAAGTTTGTTTTCCATTGAAAAAAGTCAGTTTCCTGTCTTTGTTAAACACCTCAGTCTGATTTTTGGTGAAGGTACATTCTTTTTAATATGGCAAATTAATATGGCTAAATAGAATATTATAAAAATTCAAATAAGTGTCATTATCTAAACTCTTCAGTACAAAAACTTTTATCACAGTGCTATAAGAAGAAATAGATGTACAATTGTTATTGGCAAATCTGTAGAATATAATTTACCGCAAAAGTGACACTTTCTGGATGAATTAGATCAATAGTAAAAACAAAAAAATATTTTATCACTATTCTCTATTATGTCTATAAAGAGTCACTGTAAAAACTCATGTTCTTTGGGCTTTGATCAGATTCAAATGGCAGTACAGATATGTCACTGACTTTCTGGTGGCTCATCATTTCTTTTGATTTAAAGAGATTTTGAATAGACACTTGAATTTACTGCTGCTCTTGCATTTAATTGAAATTTAATTTTTGTTTAAGATGTAATATTTTCAAAATATGAGGTACACATGGGTGGGTAGAGTCTGTTATATTATTGAATTATTATGTTGGTCTAATAAAATAGTGTTACAAATTTTGAACCAAACATGCTGTAAAATTATTGGTATACCTGTAGGCTGATAGTTTAATATTCATATTTTTAGCACCTTTAGTTGTAACTTTATAACAGCTGATAAGTTGATATAAATAGTAATACCACATGCTTTCTCTGATCAACTGACCTTTGGATGAATTTTTAAAAAAAATTAAAATCTTTTTTTTAATATAAACTAGCATGATTGTTTTTTTGTATTTAAGAAAGATCGTTATTTTTTAAAAGGAAGTAAGAATTTTCATTCTTTTCTAGAATAATTAATTTTTTAAAAATTAAAAGCTTCCATGTTGTCAGTTTCTTTTTTTTTTTCTTTTATTCCCAATAATGAAATTGAAAGTTAATTGCTGCATAGGGCCACGATCTTGGCTAGATGATAAAATGCTGCATGAGGCTTTTGTTTACATAGCTACATCATAACAACAGTTCATTTAACTCAAATTAACACCTCATTTAATTCAAACTGTACAACTGTTCTGGATAGAAATCAAATTTAAATATTTCATCCTGTAATATAATAAATGGTTATGTTATTTCTGCTATCAAATCAGTATTTGTATTTTCTTCTGTAATGAACCACTTAACAATGGATATACTTAAAACTTCTATTATTATAGCACACTACAAGTTTGTCTAACGGCTATAGGGATTTGCTCAGAAAGATTGCATTACTTACAATCACATTTACAAGAGAATGCTAAAAGGTTTGGGACCCAACCAATAAACCTTTCTAATGTGTGTGTGTGTGTGTGTGTGTGTGTGTGTGTGTGTGTGTAATATATATATATATATATATATATATATATATATATAGGAAAGGTTTATATGATGGTAAATTTAGCTTTGTTTTTAAATAGCTGAACTGAAGACTTTGTATTGAAACAAATAGTATGTAATTAACATACAAATTATGATTATTGTCATTACTTAGAAGAGAAAATACTTATAAGAATAATAATTAAAAAATAGGATTGCTAATATTATTCAAGGGTGGACAACTTGTCATCTTTGACAAGTGATTTTTAACAATTCATAAAATTTACTTATATGATAATTTAGTTTATTATTATGCATATAAATAGGATCCAATTCTGTCAGTAATACTCAACTTAATTCCTGACCATTAACAATATTTTATTTTCATTTTTAATGTATTTACTATAGCAAAATTATTAGCAATGCATTTACATTATAGATTTAACAGCCTTGTTCTGCACCAATTCCCAATTGTTTGCACTAATTCCCAATCACTAACTGACAATCACTTCTTTCGTCATTTACTAGATGTACAAAATGAAAACTAAAAGTTATTAAAACAAATTTTAGGTTAAAAATTGCAATGCTCATTTGTTAAATCATTACATTTGTTATTGTTGGGGTTTCCAGTAATTCAAAGACCTGTGAATGACCATTACCTACTTGTATCATGGCTAACACTCACCTCCAATTTTGCTTTCAAAAGTGCCAATTTATGTTTCTTACCCTCTTGGCATATCTGTGCTTACTATTTGGGATGAGTTTTTAAAGCAAAGGCAGATGATAAAAGATAAATAAATTCTTCTCTTTTTAGATTCTTACATTCACTGTTTAATCATACACTAAATCTACTATGGAAATTTGAAGTTTTGCTTTCTGCAAATGCTTTTTAGTATTTGATGTATCACTGCCTATGTAGTTATTAAATGGACATTTTTATGTATTTCAGGAATCACTTCCCTGCTTACATAAATTGCTAAGTAATGAATTACTAAACAAGCAGAACACCTTCCCAAAATGTTTTTCTTTTTGAATTTCTGCTAAAGAATTGTGCATTGATGAAGGTGTGTGTTTTTTTTTTTGTGTGTGTTTTTTTTTTTATCATTGTCATTTAGAGAATTATCTGTCATAAATAGCAAGAAGTGAAAGACATCTTTAAACTAATGTTAATTTTGTTTGATTCAATTTTCTGTAAGATTGTATCAGTCGCTTGTTCACTGTAAAAATTGGTCTCTGTGTACGTAATACACATACTCTTTCACACTACTTTATTATGTTACTTGAACTCTTAACATCCCCACTTCACCTCCTCCTCCTCCTCACAACAATTGCTTAGAAATACAAGTAGAATTGGTAACAAAGCCAGAAATGAAATAAAGATTTTGTTGAAAATTGTCAGAAACCTGTTGCCTGTTTTTACTATGAAGATATTTAATATTTATTTCAAATTCTTGGAATATTACAGCAAACACAGATCTGATTCTGCTTGCTTCTTTCATTATACAGAATGTCAACTGGAAGTTTGTTTTATATATCTACAATGTTTTACAATTGACAGCAACTCTTGGAGCAAGACAACAATGATTTCAAGGGGCAATTATTTTTCTGTCTTATTATGGAATATCTTAAAGTGTAAGGCATTTTTTCTATCAAAAGAATTTTTTTAATTAGACATTTTTGTTATATCAGATTTTTTTCTAAAATCACTAACCATTTACAATCATACCTGCCAAATATTCAGAATCAGCTTGAAATTCTCCTTTCCAATCACTTCATTCATCTCCTTCTACCAAGTTAAATCTGGCTTTGCTATTCTCTGAATCTTATTTAGATTCCTGCAATCATTTTCAAGAATCTCAAGCAGCATAATGGCTTTTCTGTCCTTTTAGACAGGAACGGGTTACAGGGAAGAGAAATAGTCAGGAGATGGGCGAGATGTGCAGCTGTTAGGAGCAATGAGTTTGTCAATAAACTCTTTGTACTTTTAGTCATTCAGGGTTAGAAAACTGTACATGTGTTCAAGCCCTCCCCTCCTCCTTCTCCCTCCTCCTCCTGAGGACGATGACGACAATAATCAATATTTTTAGCTGTACATAAACTACACTTCATATATAATGGCATTGGCAACCATGGCTGCTTATGAACAAACTTTTCCTGTCGATTTTGTTTTTATTATTGTAATTCATTTAAGACATGAATTTATCTTTTCATCAGAATCATATCTGAATAGAAAAGCAAGAAAGATAACTCTTCTTTTATTTCATCAATTTGTATCAATGAAAAAAGCCACCTTTGGTTACATGGTCGAAACTATAACTACTACTGCTGCTTAGTAACTACCAAGACTTAAGCAATTATAATGGTACTTGTGCTCAGTCTGTGTCCAATCTAGTGTCATTTAGTATGTTTTTAAGAAAGAAAAAGTTGGTGGGGTGGTGCATTTTCTACGTGTAACATAATATATTTTCTTGTCATTCATTAAAATAAATGTATAGTATTTTTTATAGCAGAATCCATGTATCAGTGCCAGAAAAATAGGGATGAAATCTTCTAATATTGATAGATGCTTATTGATTTTTAACAAAAAAGACTGTTCTCTTGTCACATTTTTATGATCTTGTTCCATAAATACTAAGATTCTACCAGGCAGCATGTTCACTGCTATATTATTCATTAACTTTGTGAGGAAAGCATCTGCAACTGTCTCCTTACATACAATATACAACCCTCCATATTTAGATGAGAGAGAGAAAGTGTGTAATACACACACATATATAATATAATAAAATATATATATGGGTGAAACCATTGATCCGAAGTACTAACATTCAGTCTTCTTACCAGATAAAATCAAAGCATGGCCTTCTCATTTCTGCCTGTGTCAATAAATTTACAAACACATACAAACTATTTATTTTTCCAATTTTTATCTGCAGATACTGAGATAGATCCTTTCTTAATGAACATATTAAATAAAATAAAATAAAAATTGACATGCTGTATTTTATTTAATTATCTTTTTTTTTTTTATTTATTAATTTTTACAGTTTCTGGTTTGAGGAGGGGGAACAAGACTGTCTTTTTTTCACCATTTACAAACTTGGTAATTACTGCCAAGGTTCAGAATATTTATTACAACGATCTTTGTGTTACTTACATTTTGTATTATTTACATATATAACCACCCCCACTATACCAGAATGTAGCTGTAGTTAGTTTTAATATGGATATATTGTATAACCAAGGTTGCATAAGATGGTAGATCTTCAAGAAATTGACACAAATATCAGTGCCTGCCGATGCTCTTCTTAATGAAGTGAGATAATGCTGTCTAGGGAATGAATCTCCTAATTAATCTCTTCCAACTGCAAATGGTTACAAAACCAGAGTTTGAATAAAGTATAGTTAACAGTTATGTTACAAAAAAGAGGCTTTTACTTTTAGGTATATCAACTTTGGAGTCATATAATACCAAACATTATTTTCTTTGAACAACTCAAATATCACTAAAAGAAAAATTATAGTTTTATTGCCCCCCAAAATTGTTTCTTTTCCCCCGTTCACAAATGTATGTAAAATCTGCTTTTTTTTTTATACAGTTAATTACCCATGAAAATCTAAACCCTATTCCTCTTAGTTCAGCAAGGATATGCTGTCTGGGATTAGATCTCCAGTCATTTGGCTAGAATTATTTTTTGATAACTTTTCCAGAACCTACCACATCAAAGCAAGGAATATAAATGCGTTTGAACCTATTTTGTGATGGAAAAATATTATTTGTAAGTTAATGCATCCATTGTCCATTGCTTTTATAACTTTTTTTTTGTTTTTGTTTTTTTTTAATATATACAATTCAGATCTTATCTAATGAAAAACCCTGTGATATAGTCGTGTGTATAATATATATATTAGATGAGCTTGAGACATGTTTACGTTAAAGCTGCCAAAAGGATAACAAAGTGTTCATAGTAGCACCCTTCCACTGTTTGTCTCTTTGTAATTCTGAAAAGATACATACACTAGACAAGGACTGTATGTTTGTCATATTATTTTACCTACTATTATAACTGATTTTCCTCTAGATATTTGTAGACAGGAATGAGTGAAGTCACTCTTTTTCCAAGGGTTAAGTGAACTAAAAAAAAGTCTGTACCAAAATTCAAACTTTATTTGCCAATTCCATGCTTCATACTAGAAAGAATTAGACTCCCTACTTCTTTCTATCTCCCTCTCACATATATATATATATATATAATATGGGATTAATACAAATATAAACATTCTCACTTAGCTGATTGCTATTTTCTGTCCTGACTCTAGAGTTTCATAAATGGACTCTTCAACAATCACTCCTTCCAATCATTAGGAGATGGGGGAAGAAACATGTTTGTAGGTTTGTAAAATAGTATTTTTTTGTGTCCACCTGTTATTAATTTGATGAAATATATCCTCAAAGATATAATTTGGTTTCACTTTTATAAGCAGCTTTTGCCAATTTGCATATACCTGCTGACAAAATAGAACTATATTAATATTTAATGACACATAAAACCAATTTTTCTTCTGAAGAAAAGGTTTACTAAAAAAAAAAGAAAAAAATGTTATATTTGTAATATAAAACCTTTCTATTAACCACTATTTACCTTTTATCACTTTCAAAATATTTTGTTTTGATTACTCTTGTTAAAATTGGGTTGGGGCCATTTCACATATACCCATGAATTTCATATTCCATAAAATGTATATATTCATTGCAGTATCTGACACAAATGAGAATCATTTTTATTTTGGCTATCACTTTTTAGTTTATGTAAACAAAAAAGAGAGAGAGAGAGAGAGACCTCTCCTGTGAATTTTTCATATGAATTGAACACAAAAAAGGCTTGAGAATAAATTTGTTGAAACATTCTGGTAATAAAAGAATGAGATCAATAGTCCAAACAGTTCTTAGAATGATAATGACTCGTCTCAAAATTACAGAAACTATATTCCAATTGAGGAAGGCCATAGAATGGATTGGCCAAACCCTCAACAACAATAAAAAAAAAAGAAGAAAAAGAGGAAAATCAAAAAATTCTAAATACCTCTTGGAATAATTTCTATTATTTGCCAATTGCTATCTGGAGAGATCAATAAAATGAATCTTAAATTAATGTCACTGATGCTCTTTACTAATCTGATTCCAATATTGATACTCATCTTCAAAATAAGTTATATTAAGTACTCTACATCTAAACTATTTATCTTATTTAATAACTTATATGCACACACATTGATGAAAAACAAGCAAACCTGGTTCACACAACAATTATCTATTATTCATCATAATCCCATTCCTTATCAATGCACTTAATTCCGTACCAAGTCTTAATCACATGGAATAAATTGAACATTATACGGAGGAAATTTCAAATCAAAATTCAACTGAAAAAGTATATGTCAGCTTATGGATTTCTTGATCTAACTTTGTGTGTACACCTGTACTAAACTTTCAAGTAGAAAAAATGCTTTTGTGGGTGACAGGATTGTGAGAGTTATCCTTTTGTGGGTATATGTGGGCAGTGTGGGAGGGAGCATATCCAGCTACTTGCTCAATCCTGGGTTTGATCACCATGTCTAGCACATTCGTATAGGTAATGGCATTAATCCTGAGGCCCTGCAGGATGAAGTGTGGCAGAATAACATGGCCCATATTGCTCACGACTACCTAGACCATCATAGATGACATTATCTTGGATATATCTGGGTGGTGGAGTTGCAGAGTCACCTGCCATTCTTCCTGCTCACCTGGCCGCTTTAAAGAAGCTTGCTATCCAAGTTTCTGTGGTTGGCAGCTGGTGGCATGAGTACAGCATGTCTTTTCATTTCCTGTGTCAGGAAGCTGCCATGTCAGATGTTTTCTGTGTATCTGAAAGAGGAATGAAAATGTTGAGATTTGGTGCATACCATGTAACATTATGTTAGGTTGTTTTCCGTTGATGAACTGCTATGTATGTGTGTGTGTGTGTGTGTATATATATATATATATATATATATATATATATATTAAATGTTCACTCATGTTGTCCCTACTCTAAGTTTGTGGAGTTTACATTGTGGTCTTGATTGTAAAATTCTACAATCAAGACTTCCAAAAAGTGGATGTAAATTTTGCAAAATTCAGAATAGGAACAAGATAAGTGAATATTTAATTTTACTTTACTAATTACTGTTAATTCTCTTTTTCTTAATATTTAGCGTAATTACACTAGACTGCTTGATTTAAAATAGGTACTTCCATAAAATGCTAAAAAAACAGCATACTGTGATGAAAACATGCTCGAAACATAATGAAAACATAGTTTTATCATCAAAATTGTTATGTTTTTAAAAGTATTTTTTGTTTTGTTTTTTTTTAATTAATTTTTTTAACTCCTTAGAACATTCAAAATTTTAATTAAAAAACTTGTTTTTCATGTGTCAACAGTTGTATTAACTTTTAGCATAGCAAATCTTTGCCTTTTTTTTTTTTTTTTGCAGTAACAGACATTTATTTGGAAATTCTTGCAAAAATCAAATAATTATCAGATTTTAATGAAATTTTCAGGACTTATTCACAAATGAAGGAAATTATTTTTTAAATTTTTTTATTTGAAAATCTTGGTAAATTTTTTTTATTTCATCTTTTTAACATGTGTTTCAGCCCCTTACTTAATTCTATGAAAACTTGAGAAATTCAACAATTTTTAGTGATTATATTAATTAAAAGCAAAATTCTTTGAAGAATATAAATAACCAAGTTTTTTATTTTTTTGTTTTTTTTTGTTTTTGTTTTTTTTGTTTTCACAACAGTGGACCTGGTCTGACCAAAAAGCCGTTCTGAATCGAAAAATAAAAAAATGCAATAAGACTAAGATATTATTTAATTAGAGAAGCTTTTAATTGCTTTTATGAATAATATATATTAAAGACAATATTGTCTGAAGAAAAAAGAATTTTTCGACAAAAATTGAATTTTTACAACATTTGTTTTAATTTTTTAGCATTTTAAATAGAATAATTTATAAAGTTTTTAAATCTTAAAATTCATTTTCAATGGGATAATTCTTAGGAAATATTGTTATTAAGTAAAACTATATTTATTAATCATATATTATAAAGCTTATTGCAATCTGAGATTTTTTATTTGTTTTTGTATGTGTGATGATGTGCAGAATTTCTAAAGTATGGATGTACAAACTGATAAATCTATCATTAAAAGGTCGTGTCTTAAGGGTTGTCCTCCTTACGGTGAAGAAAAAATACTTTATCATCTGCTCCACCATACTTAACTACAACACATTCAGCTGTAGATCAACTGTCAATAAATCAATTAACATATCAGAAAATCAAAACCCTGTACTTAAGAAATGTTTGTATACAATATTATATGCTATAAGTAATATTTGTTTCAAATCAGCTTAATTTAAATTTGCTAATTTTCTTCAGATAACATTTCAGAAACATATATTTTATTTTTGCAAGATTTTTAAAACTGAGAATTAACTTTTGTTTACAAATCTGTCAAAAATGTCCATTTTGATCAATTTTACTGAAAAGAAAAATCTATTCTGATCAATATAATTTCTGTTTGAAACACCACAGAGTATTTTGCTTACTGGAAATAGTAAATTTTAAATCCTTTAGTTTTCAATTAAAGTTAAACTGAAAGCCTTTTCATTTTTAAAAATTCATTTTGAGCCTTGTGTATACCAATGTACCTAATTTAAAACCATTATCATCCAAAAATATCCTGGTTAACTTTTTTTGTTTTGTTGTATGTGTAACACAGTCTTTGTTACTGCTTGTCTGTGTCTGTGTGACTATAATTGTATATTTGGGTAGTGATCCCTCTTCATTAAAACCGACTGACAAGATACTGAGATTAATATTTTTATTTAGTTTTTTTTTGTGTGTGTGTGTGTTTATCATTTTCTTTTTTTTTTTATCTGGACATAAATTATGTATAAATTATCCGAATGTTCTGTATGTCTGAGCACTTTCGGCTTATATTTAGCCATTATCAAGGATGATTTTATTTTAACTGAATGTTGGGATCATTTTATGTATGTATCTAGAGTTATAGGAATGCTTTACTTTTACTTTACATGGTCAGTACATTGTAGCCGTGCTTATAGCTGATATTATTGAGTGTTGGGTTTTTTTTATATTAATAATGCTTCCATTATATTTAGCCTTTTTTTATACATGTGGATGAGACTATTATATTTGTATTATTAACGAGTATGTTGCAGATGGAGTTTGGCAGGTCTCCACTTGTATTTAAATGAGAGCTATGATCACAACGATGTAACATGTGCCTTGTTTATATATATATATATATATATATATATATATATATATATACACACACACACACACACACACACCACTTCAGTCTGTGGAAGTCCTAAAAGATGAAATATGTCACACAAAAATTTTCCCCACTTTGTCATAGTTTTCTCTAAAATTGTTCTTTATATATAAAAATTTATAAATAGTTTTCCCATGTCTGAAGATATATATAGGTGTGTGTGTATTAAGAATGTTTATTAATTTAATCAAAAGTAAATAATTAAATATGTATCATATTGTATTACAATTTTATTTTTTCTCTAATCACAAGAATGACTTGAAAAAAATATCTATTTTTAAAGATTTCACAATATGATGTAAGGTAAAAAAAAATTAAATAACCTTATAGGCATGTTAACAAGTTAACAAGCCTCTATACATAATAAATCATACTCAGTATTTACGTGGCTTTATGTAATATAAAGTATGGCAGAAATTCACAATTAGTCATGATTAACAGGACTATTTTTTTTCTTCTAAATATAATTTCATTTATTTTTTTATATACACAAGGAATTGGAGATTTTGATTAAAGTTTTTGATTCACTCAAATCAACCTTATTAGCAAGTTTGAACTTTTATCTACTGAACTGTCAGTTACCACAACTTCTATAAAGCATGGAAGTAGTTACTAAATTGTAAAAGAATATTATCTACTGATTTGAACTTTAGTCCTGATCTTGGTTATTATAGTCACAGCATTTCAGATATTGTATCCTCCAGTTTTTGTCAGATACCTGTCATATTTGGGATTAACTCATTAACCCAAAATATCCCTCCCTCACATGGACAGTAGAATAAGAACAGTATCTCTCCATATATTGAATAAAGGGTTTAGTTGAAAATTCTAAGAATGTTAATAAATAAAATGGGTACCTAAAGGAAGCTGGAGGCTACAATGACCAAAATGTTGTGACTAATAACCAAGATGAAGACAACAGAATAAATTAGTACATAATAATTATCATTAGCTATCTCAGAAATTGTTGAAGAATTATATTTACAAACAGTAATTTGTGTGACTATTTTATCTGTATAGTAAGTGGAATCAGTGAACCCTGTTCAAGATATCACCTAATCTTTTGTGTTCATTTTCACAGAAAGGCATGAATTCATTTCATCTTCTCCAAGCTGTGGGTCTAATAACAAAGTAGACTGGGCTCTCTAGACTTGAATGGCAGTCTTGAAAGAGGACAACTCTGAATTTAAAACCATGGAGAAGACAATGGGAAATCGCTCTATTACCTTTCCCATTAATTTATGGCAATTCACAAATAAAGAGAAATTAACATGGTCACCTACATCTGGAAAGAAACATAGCATTTAGAAAAACATATATAGTGTATGAGAAGAGGTTTTTAGAATCAATTTCAAATTTAGGAACTCACTCTTCTGACCAATACTCACAAACACACATTTCCAATATTCTTGTTGAGTAGTTGATAAAATCATGTAGAATATGGTTGATGCAAATGCTGTGAGGTTTTTTTCTTTTTTATACAAAGCACCAGCTACTACTATAATTCCAATACTAAGGAACTACTTCCTTCCACTGACACTATTTCTAAACAGGTTTTGTTTATTTGCTTTTTCTCCTCTGCATACCATAAAATAAGTGAAACCAATATTTACTCTTACTTCTGTCTTGTGTATATCAACAAGTTTATCAAGATGACATTCAAGATATTCATTGATTTTATTTGATATTAATCCATGTTATCAAAACCATCAGTTAAGCAATAAATTGTGAGTTTACAAAATCTTCAAATTAAACTAAAAATCTTCATTTTGTTTGTCTCTATTGTCTTGCTGATCAATGAAAAAAAAATAGAGAGCTTTGTTGAAAACCTATCTTAGTTGTCTTGAGAGTTCAAAATGAAGTATTTCACTATTAGTATGTGGTGCTCACCCCATCTCTGTTTACATTTAATATTAGAATATTATATAGTTAGGCAATGTATAAGTGTTGGTAGTCTACATAAAGTGGGGGGGGGGGGCTAAACCATATACCTCAACTTTTTCCATGATATTCTTTTCAAAAAAGTGTGGATCTTATATACCATCAAATATGGTACATATTTTAACTTTTTTTTCCTTTTTTTTTTAAACAGTGTGTCTCTTCAATATACAGGCTATCATATCTCTCCAGAGATTTATTTTCTTTATTATCTGTGAATTGTTATTATTTCTTGGGTAAGATAAGAAAGTGGTTTCTTATTGCCTTTTCCTCAATTTTGAATTCAGAGTAGTCCCACTTCTAGACTGGCTGCAACCCAAGGCTAATGAATTCAGTTGACTCTGCTATTTAACCCATGACTGTGGGACAAGACAATTGAAAGTACAAAGTGAATGTAACAGACTCAAAATTTGAACTCTGTTGAACTTCCCATGCTGGTCACCATTATGCTACCTGCATATTCCATTAGTTTTTTAAATGTATTTTATCACTTTTTAGATGATACATTTTGTATTTTTAACTAGCTTTTAAATTAAATTCCAATGAATTACATGGCAAACATTGGCAGTGAAGTGTAAAAGTGTTGTATTTTAACATTTGCTCATAAACCAAGACTTCAGTTTTCATTCTCAGTTCTCACTGACTTTACTGAAACTCCACCACTTGTTCAGTTTTTTTTTTTTTTACATGAACAGTATTTTGGCATAAAATTTTGTGATTTTGTTTTGGGAGCTTCATTTTATTCTATAAAAAAAATGTAGATGAAAAATATCCTGTTTCTGGATGTTTAATATTGCAGATACACAAATGTGGAAACATTTTCAAACTTCTTTAGCATGGAAGAAACATAAAATCAATTTTTACAAATTTACATATATAAAAGTGAAGTCAACATTCAGAGGCAACAGACTGGTTCATGCCTGATGATTGTGTCTAGCATGAAACAGTCTGTCACCGCTGTGTGTTGACTTCAATGTTCACTTTTATATTCACATACGTTCTTTCTCTGATATTGAGCCCTTTATCCCATAAATATAGCACTGCTTAAAACTATATTTCTTTATATATATATATATATATATATATATATATATATATATATATATGAAATAATTGTATTATTTCACTGATCACATTTAGACAAGATTGATATTCATTTTGGAATCTCAGCACTTCACAGGATGATGATTGTAGGCAGGAACACCTCCCACCATACACACATACACTTTTTTTTTTCAAATCTTGCTTTTTTTGTTATCACTCTCTTCTAGTATTGTTAATGTTAGCCTTCAGTTGCAAGAATTTAAGTGACTTTTAATTTTTGTGCAGAATATTTCAAAGGAATTTCTTTTTTTTTGTCTTCAATTTTATTTTATTTTGTCCTTAATTTTTTGGAGATCTTTTTTTTTTTTACCTATGTATTCATTAAAAAATCATCTGCATTTCTCTGAGGGATAATGAAAATTAAATCCTTTAAAATGTTGGTAATTGTTAGATGAATTTTATCAACTAAAAACACATGATCTTCCTATATAGATCAAAATTTTTGGACTGTTTGGCTAAATTAAAAAGTTTACCTTTCGATGGTAGTTCATTCTCTTTGAATGCTACTTAATATGAATTAATTTTGTAAAGACAACAACAAATTGCCACATAACTGCCAAAATAAAAAATAAAGATGTTTTTGCTTTTTTTATACATTTCAGTTTCATAAATATTAAACTATAATTGTCATATTGTGTCTTACCTAAAAGCATTTATTTTTTTCAATTAAAGAGGAATGCTTTTAAATCCCAAACATTTTGTGAAGAATTAACAAATTGGATATCTCACAATGAAGTAATGATAAACAAGCTTGTAGACTATTATTACTGTAATGAATTTTATCATCATAGTGCTCTACTTTTGTGGCCTTGTGCTGTAATAAAAAGAAACCACTGTGAAATAGTGGTTAGCAAGCTAAGTTCAGTTCTCACAAGGTGCCCCATAATTGTAGATTTCAGTGAATGTGAAAGAGAATGAGAATATTTTAGAAGGAAGTGGAAAGGGATAAACTTCTACTCCTGTTCAAAAGACCTTCAAGGAGTGTGAACTGCACAATAACAAAATTAAATATTTGGTCTTATTGTTCAAATATGAAAAATATATTTTGTTTAACCATTTTTAATTGTGTTGCTCAGTAAACTAACTTCATTTCTTTCTGTTTGTGATTGATAAAAAAAAATTGGATGTTGATGACTCAGAATATTTATTTTTAACTTTTATTCTTGTCAGAATTTTATATTTGCTGTGTATTTGTTATTTTTAAAATAGCTAAATTGGTATTTACACAGGTTAACTTAGTATTACACAAGGCCAAAAGAGTGAGGGGTGAAAAAAACGGAATTATTGTCTTGTAGTAATCATTCTTCTTTATGTGCCAGGTCTCCTCAGCATATAAGCGATCATGGCTCGCCATAATTTCCTGTTCTTTGTAGCTCTTAATAAATTTTGTCATTTCTCCTAAACCCTGTTCTACCATCCATTTACTCAAGCTCACTAAGTATTTTATTCATTGTTTTCCTTTGTCTCTCTTACCTTCAATCTGTCTTGTGAGTGTCAGATTTTCCAAACCCTCATTATGTGCCCTAGAAATTTTTCAAAAGGGGAAAAACCTGCTTCTCTGCCTTCAAAATGAACTTAGTGATAAATATTGGGCTGCATTATTCTTTCAACTAGGAAGGGTCAGCCAGTTTGTTTTGAAAATGAGCATTCAATATTCTAAGGATTTTTTTTTTTTTTTTTTTTTTACCTAAGCATAAATACTGATCCCTGGAATCAGTCATAAAGCAGGTTTCAGTGCAAGTAAATTGATACAAGCAGTAGCATAGCAACTAAGCACAAACTAATTATCTATATTCTCTCTGTAGACTCTGGTTTGGCATTTGCTTAATTAAAGCATTGCCTTTACCAATTCAGATATGTTTCCAGTTCAAATCACACTAAAGTACCCAACTTTCTTCCTTATTTATTTATTTTTTTAATCAACTTGTTTCAATTGGTATATTTATGTGTATTTACAGATTGCAGCCCCTTTCACCCAATTTAATCTTATTGTAGATAATGTCTTTACCACTTGGAATTTACCCTATTTGCCAACCTACAAGACACATGGGTTGTATTTAGAAGACTACCCCTCATTACAACTCATTCAAAATCATTAGCTCTCCATTTTGAGCTTTTGTAGTGAAGTAGCAACCCCTGCCCCAAACACTACCATATAATATCATTCTGCTGAATCCAGTATTTTTTTTTTTTTTTAATTTAAATTTACATTTTATATGCGAGTAAATATGGTCTCTTTTGATAAATTATATTAGTAGTTATTGTTATTTTTACTTTGTATCAATATTTACTAAGCTTGGCTTAATCTGGCACAAGGCCACAAGTTTAGGTTTAATAATTAACCACTGTTACATTGTATTGCTTAATTTTTTTTACTTATATAGTTAACCAATTATAACAAACCTTATCATGGAAAAAATGAACTGCACAACTGAGTACAAGTTAATTAGAGTATAGCCTCTTTTTTTAAGCAATTACCTAAGTACAGATCAGGTTTAAGTTTATTTAACTTTAGAGATCAGGCAGGAACCGGTGTTTTGAGCTTAATTTGAATGGGTTTTTTTTTTGTTTATTTACAAGTATAGGTAGTAAATTGTTTTGATAGTATTGTTTATTTTCATTAAAGTGCTTTCAACAGCTTTCAAAAGTTTGTCAACTTTGTAAGGTTGCATCTACAGAGACAAGTCAAGAGTTAATTATCTGAATGTAATTCTCCTTTTATTTCTTAGTTTCCATCTTCCCTACACTCTACATGATGTCAAAGATATTTTATTCTTTAAGCAATTGTGTTTGCTCTCTGCTTGTCTATTATAACTCTTCTCTTTCACAATGATGTTGCTTAATGCTGATAAAATGTGAATGACAAATCAAATTTCTGTGAATATTTCTTTTACTGCATGTAATGAAGGGAATTGGGATGAAAGCTGTAGGAGATTGTTTTAATAATGATTCACAATATTGGTTCTTAGCTAAGCTTGAATACTGACAACTATCTTGAAAACTTTCACTTTGTACAGTACAAGACCAAAATGGGAGCAAATTACACTAGGAAAATTGTTTCCAGCAAGGGGAGTCTGAATGTCTTCAAAATCAACCATCAGAATCTTCTTTTTTTTTCTGTTTTAAACGTGGACATTGACAGCTGGTACCAGAGGGAAATATGTATATAACAGTCTGACGCAAGTAAACAGTTTCTGTCTATCAACTATTGGCCTATTGTTTAAAAGAAGGTTTACTTTACTTTTTGATCTGCATGAATATGTAAACAATGTGTTAAAATATGTTAATTTATTACTGTTTCTTCAGTATATTTTTTGTCACAAAAAGTTGCATTCAACATAGTTTACCCCCACCTCCATTTTACTCAGTGGTGGTTGGTTTTGAAAATAAATCTAATGAGCTCACAGTTTATATAAGTCAATATTTGAATATCAGCATCATATCTTTCATCTGTTAGTATCTCACAAAATGGAACTAAACTTTTGAAATTATTCATTATCCTATTTTTGATGTAGGCAAGTGGTTATTGATGTTGGAATGTTCAGAACTTTAACTAATATCTTCTAATGATGCTTCATAACTTGCATACCAACTTAAAGAGCATTTTTTAATATAAAATTGTCAGATCTTTTTCTTTTCTGTTTTGTAAAAAGCTAACAATTTGTAAATTTTGGTAAATATTAAGTTAACTCTGTTAAACTATATTCAGTTTGGATGGTATCAACTTCTCTGGCCTTTTTTATCATCTTTTATCTGTAGGATTATTCAGTGGACATACAACTACTGACTTGCAGTTCTTAACATTTTTTATGTCTATCTTTTGGCAAACATTTTAGTACAGACATTGAAGACTGTAAATCAAGGGAAGGGGAAAATACTTAGAATTATAAAGAGAGGTATTTCCTTCCTGGCATAGGCAGACACTATAGCTGAATATACATACACATATATATTTTATCTGTACACATGTTGGTAAATGAATAAGTCTGTAGCCTAAGAATTAAAAAAGAAAAGAAAAGTGTTCATTTTAAATAACAAATACTTAATTTTCATCCTTATCATTGCACTTGATTAATAATTATATAAAACAAATATTATACACTGAAAATTTCAGACCAAAGAGAACTAAATGTTGGATTACAAAAAGTCTACTGATCCAGCTTCATATGTGTGCACTTGCGCGCACACACACACACACACACAGTACTCGGAAAGTAATACCTTCTGTTTTGTTGGCTCATTATGTTAGTAGTATAACAGTAAGAGGTTGGACCTCCCTGCCAATAACCTTTACTCTCTTTACAAATAGTGGCTATCTGGAAAAATGTCGTCTTGTGCTTGAAAGTGTGTATGAAGCAGAGGTAAATCGTAAAATTCCTTGGTACAGAAAAAAATTGCACTCATTGACATTGGTCTGTTGCCCTTCAAATGTAAACACAGGCAGTAGGTAATGAGTTTCAGTGTTGGTGACATCAAGATGTCTGTGGCAAGCCATATACTCTTGCATATGTGTCAATCCAGGAAGTGTAGAATCCCTTGATCAGTTCATCTATGGGGATTATGATCAGAAAATGTGTACAGAGCAGAATATCAGTGTTTGTGCATTGGTAGCAATGATGACAACATTGGGATATTGTAAAATGTCTGCTAGGTACAGACTGTAGATGCCCATGCAATATTTGGCTCTCACATCTGCCACATAGTTAGGATTTGGCACCTTCCAACTTTCATCTGTTCAGATCAATAAAAGATGGACTATATTTTTTACAATAATGTCATCCTTATCATTACTATGAAAAAGTGGGTTACCTCTGTTGATACAGATTTACACAAGCATAGCATGCAGGCTTTTGTTCATAGCCAGTTGTGGTGACTGTGAAAAAAAATGATATTTTGTAGCTGAAAACCTGCTGTAATAATTGTGTATAACCTATGGAAATAGGAAGCATTACATTCTGAGCATTACTTGTCTGTAATGCATATATGTATGAGGGGGAAGTACTCAGCCCAAACCACTTACAAAATCAGATCAAATATCAGAATCTTCTTCACGTCCCCCCCTCTCCTTAGGCTAAGATCTTTTCAACAATCCCACTCACACACGCACGCACACACACATATATATATATATATATATATATATATATATATATATATACACACACACACACACACACACACACACACACACACACACACACACACACAGAGAGAGAGAGAGGGTGTATCAAAAATACTTTTACAAACATGGTTCCTCACGCCAAAACAATATAGACATATGTCCTCAAATCCTTCGTTTTTTGAGTTATTAAGTTTCAAGTTTATGGTAGACTCTATTAAAATACAATCCAAAAATACTTTTACAAACTTTGGGGATGGGGTTCTGACACCAAAACAAGGTAAAATATCCATATAAACATATGTCCAAAAGGCTATCGTTGTACCTCAACACAGCAACTCATAACAAATGTTCAAAATGTCCTTCTACAGAGGCATGCACTCATCAGATCATTGACTGGTGGACCCTTTCAAATACTCCCTCAAGGTGTCAAATGGTTTCCTATGATGTACTGATGAAGCGTCTCTGCAATATTAACGCCTGCTGCATAAACCAATTGTTTTATGTGGCCTCATAAATAAAAATCCAAAGGATTACAGTTAGGGTAATATGCAGGCCATGAAACTCGTCCTTTCCTACCTATCCATCTTTCATGGTAAATGTCAGCCAGTGCATTACAATGTGACTAAAATGTGTTGGAGACCCATCATGCATGAACCATGTGTCTTCATATTAGCTGGTGTCTAGCCTGTATTGTACCATGGGGATTCCGATCCACCCACAAATGTTGGTTGTGTAAATTTGTTATTCCATCTCTTCCAAATGTTGCCTCAACTGTAAGCAAGACTGATGAGACAAACGAGATTGTCAGTTTGTGAAATAAACCACCAGTGAAAGTTCTCCCATGGTGCTCAGAGGGTGAAAGACTCTGCACACATTGCAAATGATACAGATACAGGAAGTACCCTCAATGTGGTACTATGAAATATGGTACCCTCAATGTGATACTATGAAATGTATGGCATGGACATGCTTTTGAACATTTGAAATAAATTATCGCTTTGGTTGTTTCTTTGCTTGCTTAGTGTATGACAAATAACACCAATCTCTCTTGCAGTGGAATGTGAGAAACATACTTCCACTATCACAGCTTCACAAAACTCTTCAGAGTATATAATGAACATACATGGTTTACATGAAAAACACTCACAAATCTTCATTTACTCTGGTAACAAAACATGTCAGCCAGTAAATTACTGGCTAAATGCAAGCAGATTTTTGTAAACAAAGTTCTCAATATTTTTTTAAAAAAAATAAAGCCACAATAGTTAATAGATAAGTAAAAGTTCAAAAGATTTATCTTCTGACTTCGTTTCACATATACACTGCTCATCAGTGTGTGTGAGTGTGTGGAAGATGAGTTTGAGATACACACACACATAAATCTCTTGTGCAGTTCTGATGTTCAAAATTGATTTTGGAAAGTGTGTTATATATGCTTGCAATTGAGAATTATATAATGAGTAATATAGTTTAGTTTATGAAGTAAAAATAAAAGCTAATTACACACACACACACACACACACACACACACACACACACACACACACAGTATTAACTGAATTGAAAAAAAATATTATTTACCATTTTCAGTATCTTGATAATTCTGTCCTCTCTTAGAACTTTTTATCTTTCTGGGTAAAGAACTGCCTTTGGTGCCTTTTGCAGCCTTCCAGGAATTTGAATATCTTTTCATTAAACAATTTCTCTAAAGACTAAAATAAAAAAGTGCAATAACTGGTGAATATGGCAGATGAGTGAAAACTTTTCAGCTAACCTGTAACAATTTTTGCCTGGTCACTGCATAAGTATAGTTTTGCATTGTCCAATTGAAATATTTTGCCTGTTTTTCTTTATTCTAAATATTTCTATTGCTTTCATTTGGTTTAATTGGTAGCAGTACTTATTCAAATCAGTCATTTAATTCTCAGAAAAAGATCATGCAGATTCTTTTATACAGATTCACTTTCTTTGTATGAAAACCAGTTTTTGATAAAGGTGTTGATGATTCGTTTCACCTACCCTGCCATCTCCTGTATTTTACAAAGCTAATTTATTCTAGAGAAGATTTTCATGATATTTAAGTTGCAATCATATATAGAAATACAGTGATTAACAAAACTTATGCTATTTATTTTCACTGCTTCATTAGATATTTTGATTAGCTGTCTGCTTTATCATATAGCATTGATTATTCTCAAGCAATGACTTGATTTGATTTCTATCAGCCAAAATTGGTCTACCAAAAGATGAAGCAACGTTCAGCAAGAAACTGCCCAACACAGAACTTTTTTGCAAACTACTTTTGACATGTTTGATCATTTATAATAATTTCTGTGTAAACCGTGCAAATCTTTTCTCATACTTGAGTTGCATTTTTATCTTCTAAAAATAAAAAAACTTTATATATTGAAAAGGATATTTTATTTTTATTATTTTTTTAGTTTTACAACTTAATAAAAATATGCCAATTATGAAACTTAAAAAAAAAAAAAATCCTCATATGACAATTGTCACAAAACCAGAACAATTCTTTAGTTCAAATTTAATCCTTTAAAACTAACTCCAAACATAGAACTAAGTTTTTGTTCAACTCTGTATAAATATATCAATGTATGTAAGAAGGAGACTTGGTATTGCATAAACCAAGTCCCATTTCTATCCATTTATACAGTTATTTTTCAAATTTGCATCTGCTATTAAAAAAAAAAACATCTCGTTTATTTTTAACAATAAAATATTTGTTTTTATTAATAAATATAAAATGATCCATTATTAAAAACAAATTGAGTAATTTTATTTTCTATGAACAACACTGGAATATTTTGCCTTTTTTTATTCTGAATGTTTCTATTACTTTTATTTAAGAAAATGAAATTAAGAAATGAAAATGATTTCCAGAATGTTACTAAAAATATCAGCTTTGCTTATTTCTCTTTATTCCTAAGCTGTGATCTAAATGCTGAAGTCATTACCACTTTCAGAGAAGAAAAAGGTTCTATTTAAATAACAATGCAATTATAAAAGCCAATGAAACAATGACTTATGAAAGTCACAGAAAATATTGAATGTAAATAACTAAATAGTTCAGTTTCAGAATTTGATTTTTAATATTAAATATGCATATTAATTATTCCATGAAGCAAGAACTGCTAAGTTGTGTTAGACATAAGATACATTCTGATAGATATGATAAAACCATATTGATTTGATCTTTTACATAATATTTGCTTGCACATGCACACACAGTTTTATATATTAGATATCTGAGAGAGAGAAAACACTTTTTCAACAGACATCTTCCTCACATATTACTACCTCATTCTATTTCCCAATTTATACTCTGTATTGATATTTCAAATCTTCCAAGATTCTGGCTTGGTTATTGAAATCTATTCACTGTCACTGAATGGAAAGCAAGTTAGCCACATTATTGATTAGAAAACCTGAGGACCACAAGAGAAAAACAGAATAAGTTTCAAATGAAATTATTCATTAACTTTATACTTTATCAAAGTCTGTTCACTTTCAGCCTGTTTAATCAACCATAATTCAACTCGTAAATATTTTCTCAATAATTAATAACAAATAAACAAGTGTTCAGATTACTATTTTTTTTTTTCCCCCAAAATATAACTAAGAAAAAATGTAAAATTGTCAAAAAGAAAATTATTGCATACCTTTATAATACTTAAAATGGATCCTAATATCCAAGGGGGTGCTGAAAAGTTTTCAGACTGACTAAGAAACCCTTCTATAAAATAAAAATGAATGTTTAAACATATGGTCAGATTTTGAATATTGGTTTGGGCTGAAAATTATTCAGCACATTTTTGTAAAATCATGTATTCTGTATACAGTGACTTTTACAATGACTTATTCAGTACATACTTACTTACATATATATATATATATATGTCTAAGAAATTAACAGATTTTATTTATATTCCAACATTATTCATTATCAAGTCTCTCAAATATGCTGGCCATATAATTCACAACATTTTAAAAAAAATAAAAATAATGGGTATTTACTCGAACACAGGTATCCACTAAAAACAGATAAAACAGTATCTTCTGTTAAGGTGTACAATATATATCCAATAAGTATGTGTATGTATGTATGTATGTATGTATGTATGTATATATATATATATATATATATATATATATATATATATATATATATATATATATATATATATTTACTCAGTGTATCCGAGTCTGGCACAAGGTTACAAGAGTATAATACCTGTGAGGATTGAAGTCACCAAGTGATTGAATTAGTCTGCAAGAAAAACTTGCTTACTATGTGACATGGTAGCTGAGAAATGTTTACTATTAATTTCTGTTGGAATGATGCCAAATATATTGCAAAAGCTTAATTATTTTTTTTTAATCTCATGAATAGCATTTGTATTGTTAAAAAAAGATTTAATGTTCAGCAAATAAGATACATGATGGACATGTATTTATATTTTTTTTAAACTTGTTTGTATCATGTAGGTTTTATATAAATATAGACAATGCAGTTAGTATGTCAAGAAAAACTAACACTAAATCTTTCTGGAGCTAATGTTATTTCTATCATGAAATGAAAAGCCAGAAGCAGCAAACACACAAACACACAGATGTTTGCAACATATTTTAGAGCTTATATTTCAAGAATTATATTATTTTTTGTTTTCTTTTTTTCTTTCTTTTTTGGCAAGGGTATGTGTAAAAACAAATAATAGGAAGGGAAAATAATAGGTCAGTTTTAGAAAAGTACTTTTAAAAAAAGAATATAAAGATGTTTTAAAGTTGGTCTTGTTATATATATATATATATATATATATATATATATATATATATATATATATATGAGGTTGGGTGAGAATCTGATGAAATATTAAATATATACAACATTTTCATAAATCTATTTTGGCATGTTTTGGCAATGAACCCATGTCATCAAACAAATTTATTTCAGTAAAATCTAGCAAAATGAAACCTGATTCATGTTAAGCATAAGAACCCTTTACTCTGTCATCTTAGGAATAAATATTCTTTTAGTTTAAGGTTTTTGTATCCTACACTACTTCTTTATTAATTTACTAAGAACAATAAACTAAAATGGATTGGTTGTATATTAATTACAGGGGACTCATAGATTACTTTCAATGCATCTTCATCTGAGTAAACTATATTCATTTTTTATTACATTTTCCAAGTGATAATTGAGTTGAAATTAGAATCAAATTTCTGTAACAATACAGTAAAAGAAAAAAAAATGAAACCTTATGTTGCAATAAAATTATTTTTCTGATGACAGAAATTCATTGACAAAACAGGGGAAAATAGAAGTTTTCCAAATTGCCTTCGGATTCTGATATATATATATATATCTCAGAATTAAGAACTTATTTTTTTAAAGATTTCTGTAACTTCAAACTTTAGCATAAGTGTGCTTCACCTAATAATTTTTAAAATTGGTCAAAGGTGGCTAAATTCTTGTTTTTGTCCGTTTGATTTAACAGATCAAGATAAAAACTATTTCATGTCTTCATTTTTTCAATATTAGTTTTATTCTTAACCTTATTCATATTGAATAAATATCCAGTTATTTTGTTTTTTGTTTGTTATATGATAATAAAGCACAAAATACATGTGAATAAATTGCCTTGACTTAAATTTGTGATCAAAGCAATTTTTCATTCATTTTTTTTTAATTCAGTTGATAATTTTCTTTTTTTTTTAAATTCATGTATTTCTGCCCCTGTACATTTAAATAGATGTTAAATTATGAAGTGTGTTCATTTGAGTGCTGTGTGTGTGTGTGTATATATATATATATATATATATATATATATATATATAGTTTGTATCTGTCTAAATCCAATTTTATATTTTATGTAATTTAAATTATTAAATTGCTTTTTATTGTACTTTTCTTTTGTTGAGTATATAAAAAATAAAGATCTTGTTTTTTTTGTTTGTTTTTTTTTTTACATTAACCACAGTTGTACGTCTTATTTCTCATCCCTTTTTATTTTTTGTTTTTGAACCATTTTGCATCAGATGTCATTTTGGCTCTATTTTAAACTTAGGGCAACACTTGGTGTTAAGATCATTGAAGAATTAAACTGATAAATTTCCAGAGAATATATTAAATAGGACTAGTAAAGTTATACCATATGCTCTTGTGATGATAATGTTGTTTGTATTGGATTGATCCTTTAAACAAAGAATTATTTATAGTTGGGATTTTTTAAAGACATTTCTTATATTTGTCTTGTTCCTCAAATTATTTTTCACAAATGTTTTAAATATTGGTTGAATAAATTATAACTTTTATTGAAGTTTTTGATAAATATCTTCTTTTTTTTCTCCTATTGTAAAAGGATGTTTTAAATTCCTGTGGAGCTGAAAGTGTCAGCCAATAGATGCTTGATTTTTTTTTTTCTTTTCTTCTCTCTCTCTCTCTCCGAAAAGACTATACACACACAGAGCTTCTTTTTTCTCTCAACTTTCTCTCTAACATAGATTTACTTTATTTGCCAGGTTACTAGATACCTATACGTGTGTTTCCTCCTATTCACTGCTACTCATCTCTTTCGTCTATAGTTTAGCCTTCAGTTCTCTACCTTCTATTGATAAGATCATCATACTGAACACAACTGAATATTTGGAAATTTTTTGAGAAAAAAAACAAAGCATCTTATAGGCAGACAAATACAATTGATATACATTATATATTATTATGCTTTATCTGTTGGCCTATCAGAAACATACTTACTTTACAAGGGATTTATTATTTATTTGCTTACCACATCTCATTCTGACCCAACTAGCAGACCGGCTTTAGACTCAAGTCCTTAGTTTCTGGCTTCTCATCACTGGTGCCTGCACCTTGGTTGCAGTACAATATTTTTATACTTTTTTTAACATAAGTTATATTTCTATCTGTTAATTCATGATAATCATTAATGATTTTTAATCAGTAGATTAAATGTAACAGTTATAATTAATAAACTTAATCACTTTGAGGGAAAAAATATATTTCGATTTTTAGCATATTTTTAGGATGGTGTAAATCTGACCAGATTATGCTGTGTAGATAGTCATTACCATGCCCCAATCATTTCCCTACCCCCAAGGGTTGTTTGTAACATTAGCTGACTACCTTAAATAACTGCTATTGTTTAAACTGTTCTCTTTGCTTTGCAAATTGTCTTCATTTTTGCTACTTACCATATTACAGTGAATGCAATAGAAAGCTATGTGCATCCAAAGTTAATGTATCAGAATATAGCCAGGTGCTCATCACATAATATTAACCTGTATATTCAAGAAAGAAGGAAATAAAATACTAGCCCCCCCCCCCCAAACACACCCACCCCTGGTGAGTCTACCTCTTTCTCACCCCTCATGTTCAAAATTGGATAGCCTACATGTCTGCTTGCAAGTTATGTTGTAGCTTAACATGACATCCAAAAACCAGTGAAAGATGTTTTCCAGTATTTATTCTGCTTGTTAAGATATAACAGCCAGGGTAACAATTCAAAGGGCTTTTTGTTTTCCAGCATTTTTTTTTATCCTCCTTGATATCCTCTTTTAACAATAATGCTAAAACATTTAGTTCCTGTCATCATGGAACTTTAAAAAAAAATTGATGTGTAGATGTGGGGGACAATTTTTCTTTTTTCTGTTAGAAGTCTTTTTATTTATTTTATCCGTTGTCCAATAGTACTTGTACACCTGGATTGGTCAAATAAGTATTCAGTGTTTCAGCATGGACATTTCCCATGTCAACTCTGGACAGTGAGGGTAACTTGACTCTGTTCATCTCTCTGAATTTTTCTGATTTACATTGGACTAACATTAAAGAGTTTTCCACTTATATGACTTATTATTGAGCACACAAGTTGGATCATTTTCCAAATTTGAAGAGCTCCAACTTCTCTGCTATTTACCAGTAGCTTGGTGGAGAAGTGGATTGATACTTTTACCCTGGGCAGTGTTTGAACATGTTTTGCCATTAACTATTAGGCCATATGTATTCCAACTCAAATTTACTTAATAACTTGTCTTTTATCAACAATTAACCATTGCTTTAATGTTTTTCTCTGTCCATTTAATGTGGTCTTTGAGTGCAACTGATAGAAGAATCGTTAGCACATTATTCTCAGTAACCCATGCTTGTAAGTTTGTTACATTCATTTAGGTGCAAATACCCTTGGGAAAGATATGAATCCATCTCTTCTCCTATATCAGCTATTGGTTGAATAGCAGGACAGACAAGTTCCTATACGTTTTGGTGGCAACCAGTCTAGGAGAAGGTCAACTCTGAATTCAAAACCTCCAACTATAGGTTAAATAGCCTCATCAACCCGCAATTAACCAAGTGTGATGAGTATGGCTACACTCTTGAAATATAATCAATACAGATCCAGGGTCTTTTCACTCCTTGGAGAAGGACCTGGATCCAGATCTGGATCTGTTCTAATGAGCTTCCGTCCTTGCTACCTTTAGTTAGACTTTGATAGGTATTTACCAGAGTGTGTTAGATTAATTTTGTAAACCGTTGCCAGTGATTTCAGTCTTTAATGGAGCACATGACCTTGTGTCAAACTAGGTTTATAGACTTGGAATAGCAATAAATCTATTCAGATTTTCATTCATAAAAGGTGAAAATCTTTCAGAATAAAGTTTTCTATACTTTTGCATATTTTGTGCTAACATTGTCAAAATTGTAAATACTTGTATCTTTTTAACACTCTTGTTATATCATTAAACTATCATGATGATCCGCTAGAAAGTTGCAGTGAACTAATATTATACGTCATTTCTTTGTACAGTTAATTTGCTCCTCACTAGGTTCTACACTATCTCACTAATCTTAGTAAATATCTGTACTAGTATTTAATTGATGTTTTCTTTTCTTTTTTTCATTCTTTCTGTTTTTGTGAAAAGGTGATTTATTGATATTCATTCTATGCAACAGAAGTAACACCACTGATGCCATCAAGAATTTTAAATGTAACATTCACTTTTTTTAACCTTTTTTTTTTTTTGCTTTCCTTTTGTTTCTACCTGTCAAACCACTTTTGCACCTACACCTATATTTTCTTTTTTTTTTTTTCTTTTTTTTCTCTAACTAAAGAAAATATTCTTTTTCAATACAGATAAAATAAGGGTTTTAAAAAAGTCAAAGGAGAAAAGTTTTTCTCTCAAATCAATATTTCTTTTGATTAGCTCTTAACTGTTGGGGGTGGTCTCTATTCTCAATGGTAAATATTCATATAGATACATACTCATTTATTTTCTTGTATTTTGATATGCTATCATTTATACTCTTTGAGGAATTGATAAGAGAAACAGATTCCTTTTGTGAAAGTTGTTTTTTGTTTTGTTTTTTTTTCTTTCTTTCTTTTTTTTACCACTCTCTGTTTTTATATTTCAGAATAAGGGAGAAGGTTCTCTTCAATCTCTCCCTTCTCATGTGAAGGGAGCTATCACTTAGCTTCCTCAAGACAAAAGGAAAATAAAACATTCCTTCTAATCTTACCTGATATTAGAGATATGACAATACAAAAAAATGATTTTTTACAGAAGATGCTACAATTCTACTTCAGCCTCAATAATATTTTTTCATTCATTGTTAATTTTTCTTATAGGAATTGTGAATTAAGTTGTAAAGTTATCAACTGTGTAAGCAGTTTTTTTATTATTTTGGTTTTCATTTCTCCTGTCTACATCAGTTTTATGCACTCATTCACCTTTTTCTTTTTTTAATCATTGTATGGTTCCTTATTAAATATTATCATAGAATAAAAGATGATCCTCCTTTCTGATTAGATTTCAGCTATTGAGATGCCATCTGTTGAAACTATTTAGTGCTGCTTACCTTTACATTTTTGTCAGAAGAATAAACAAATCAACTGCTAGATTTTGTATTATTTTAAAACTCTTTATTATTTATTAGCTTGTAGCTATTGAAATTTGTCTTTTTTCAAACTATTTAAATTTGTTTATCTCTTCAAAAATCAAAACAAAAACATGCTTAGCTATAGACATCAATTCATTGATGTAATGGATTATCTTTGACAGACTTAATCTGTGATATGATTAGAATTAATTAAACAAATCTCTCAAAACTTTCTTTAATTCTAATGATTGCATCTCTAAATAATCATTACATTCTTGATAATTTACTATATTTTTAAAAGTTTCATGTGCTGCTTGATCACGGAATAAACATTTTAACCCTCTTCAGACTGAATTTCTTTCTAAATTTTGCCAGTTTTAAGATAACTCAAATTTTTAAATTAATTTGTGAGATATTTACACAATCCCTCTATACCATATATATAAATTCTCGTGGAATTATGCTCCAGTTATAGGATAAATGTCTTTTCCCTCTTGAATACCTGGTTTTGGTTATTTCCATGGAAATAAAATGCAATATCAATATCGTGTTTTGTAAGCCTTTGTGGAAAGAGTTAATTTAAAAACCTATTTTTCTTAAAATGATTACTTAATGTTTCAGGCTATTTAAAAGGAAAATATAATGATAGGATGTTTTCAAAGTTGCAAGTTTACTTGTAATAGCATCTGTGTTGGCTTAATTAACTTTTTGTCTTAAATCAATACAAAAAGCCTATTCTTTTTACTAAGTTTTTCTTAGTCTTATACAACAAAGTCATAAAATCTGGGCTTCCTATGAGATCCCTCATCAAACTACTGATAAGGTTTTATGCTACTTACCTTTTGCAATCAAGTTAATTTATGTTTTTATTAAATGTTTATTTCCAACTCGTGTACTTGTGCCGTCAAAAATGATAGCAATTGTTAGAAAGTTTTAATAGATGCAATTAAACAATGTATTGAGATTCAATAAAGCAGAGATAAAGAATTCACAACTAAAATAGAAGCCAATGAACCACTTAATTTGTCTGTTCCTTTTATATTTTTTTCAGACATTCAATGGTATCTATGATTCATTGATTACTCCTGGCATTATATAAATCATTTTTTGCTCAATATCTTTTCATTTTAAAAATTCTTGTCTTTAATATAACAGTGAAATAGAAATATTTCTTGGAAGAAAAAGATTAGCAACAGAACAACAAAGACAGCGACAACAAAACCTATTTCAAGACAGCAAGACAATCACTTAATAGACAAAGGTGTCTGAATGCCTCACATGGTAAACTTGAACAAATAGGACTGTAATATAAGGAATGTAGGATGAAATGAGCTGATAAATTAAATGGTTCATTTTGCTCAGGAACTAATTTTGTTTAAATGCAGATAAATATTTTATTTATATAGATTATTAAAACAACTAAAAATAGTAAAATTTACTAACTTAAGTTGATTTACCTCCCTCCCATCTACAGATAGGACAAGAAATACATAGATATGCATTTATGGTTAACCTGTTTTTATTCTGAAATTTATAATTGTTTTTTAATGTTTTTCCATCTTTTTTATTTTTATTTATTCATTTATTTTATTTTATTTTTTTTTCCAGAGTCAGGAGAAGGACGACTCTGAAGGGAAAGCTGCCACCGTGGATAAGGAAGCGAGCATAATCCAAGACAATCCGGAGATCTCGGCTATGTTAAAAGAAAATGCAAGTGCGGTGGCAGCTGGTGGAGGAACTATAAACCATGATGTTAATGGCGCCAACAATATAAAATGTGAGGCAGTTGATATTAAAGAGGAAATGAAAGATGTTTTACCTAAAGGAAAAGATAGTAATGGAGGCCCAACTGCTAACACTAAAGCTTCACCAAGTACTCTCACTAATGGCAGCAACACGGGTAAGTAAGTTTTAAAAGTGGATAGAATGGGAGTAGGGGGCATATCCAGTTCCAAAAGTTGTATGATTAATGTTTTCTGTTTACTTAAATTGTTCTCTAGGCAGTTTCTAATGCAATGCATTTTTTTTAATCTGAAGTCTCCTTTGTCTTTCATGCTTTCCTCGGAGCCTGTGCTCTATGGCTTGTGTACTGTTCTCAGTTTTTTCCTGTTAACAACACTGAAAACTGCCATATAGTTGACACATTTTATTCTGAGAAAGGTAAAACTGAAAAATAAAAGACCGTACAATAAAGGGAAAAAAAATTAAAAATCAGTAAATCAATTAAAAATATTGTGGAATGGAGAAGAAGAAAAAGGTACAAGCATTGCTTGGAAAGTGGAGAACCACATACTTCTAGGTATTAAAATACATCTACTAGATGTCCAGGTAACAAAAAAAATGTCCTTTGCTGCATAACTTCGAGATCACCATGAAGTCTAATTATTGGTCCTTTGCAAGATAAATAAAAATTCTGAGACCAGGTTGTGTGGGGGTTTTTTTTTTTTGTTTTTTTTTAAATCCTCACACCTTATTTCAACCTCTAAACTCTACAGTTCAAGTTTTTGGTGCTTTACCTTCTATTTATCAGCTTGATGCAATTTACTTAAACTTTTCCCTTCGTGAATGACACTAAAGGCTGCTTTGTAGTTGACAGGTTTATTGCAAGAGGAAGTAGTGAAACTGATAAAGATGGAGTATGAATGACAATGCAACAAATACACTATAGAAAAGAAAACAATAAAAAAAATAACCAATGAATAAAAGAATGTGGAATAGACAAAAAGACATACAAACAATGCTTGGAAAGTAAAGGGCCACAAAGGATTTTTGATTTTTGAACCTACCCAGTAGATCTATGTACTGCTTTAAAAAAAATAAAATAAATAATAATGAAAAAGTCCGTAACAAAAATGTCTTTCACTGAGTAATTTCCTGGGCACATAAAATTTCTTGAAAGTTTAATTGTTGCAATGAGGAAGATAAAGATTAGCTGCTGCACTATTTAAGAGATACACCAGCTGCTGCTGCTGCTGATTAGCATTGGAGATAAAGGTGAAGATTGCAGCACAGAATCAACAAAACATTGTGAATAAAAGAAACTCTTTTTACCTTCTATGACCTTTGACTTTCATGCAATTACAGCCCATCAGAATATCTCTTCTCCAGACAATTTCTAAAGTATTTTTCCTCTTGACCTGAAGTCTTTCTCTTTCTCACACTTTTCCAGCACTTAAACTTTTTAGATATGGCATAACAATTTTGTCTAAGCCAGGAACATTACATAAATACAAGTTCTATATTTTCTCAAGTATTGGTCTTCCAACAGTTTCTTTTAAAAAGTAATGAGAGATGACCTTGTTCTCATCCAGCTAAACACAATTTGCAAAGTGAAAACAACAAATTTAAAATGCTGCATACAAATATGTACTGTGCTTATATAATGACTTTAAAAATGGTTTTGACTAATTATTTACTTGAAAATATTTTTTGCATTCAACACAGAAATATAGTTATTTTTACTTATTATAAATGTTGTCTGTTGATGATTTACCAAATTTCAGAGAAGCCATCCTGTTTAGTCTGACAACTATAGCAGAATGTTTGCAGTCAAAATGAAAAAATTATCTAATAATAATGATGATCATCATCGTGACATTCATGATTTCTTCACATTGATAATGAATTCTCTTTGGGGACTGTTGTAAAATATCTTAAGTGTAAAAAAAAAAATGATTTCTTTATTTGTAAATTTAAATATAGAAAATTGAATATAACCTGAAATTTACAGGAAATTCCACACACCTGTCAGAATCACTCCACAATGAAATCTTTTTCTTTCACTCTTTCTCTTTCTTTGAGAAAGCCATTTTTGCTTCTCCGAACCTTTCAGCAAAATAATGAGCATTCGTTTGTGTGTATATATATATATATATATATATATATATATATATATATATATATATATATATATATATATACACACACAAAGTGTGCATCAGAAATACCTCCCACATAAGGGTAAAACATTAGCTAGATGAAGACATTATTGTTATTAATATATTACCATTATATAGTAGGTATTTCTGCCACACCCTGTATAGTCATTTATAAAATTTATATTGAGTGGATATTTCAAGATTACAAGGAAAGATGATTTTATATAAATATAGTGCATGTACAGAGACAACAAAATTTAACCAAAGGCTCTTGCTATACATATATATATATATATATATATATATATATATATATATATATGTGTCTGTGCTTTAAAGTTTCTGAGTTGAATGCTATATCTTACATAATTTTAGTAGAATGCTGACCAATTCCTTAATTAAAAATAAAAATTAGAAACTTTTTGGTCAGATTACAAAAACCTCTTAACCTGAAAAATCATATTGCTCAATTATCTGAACTCATTATTTTTTAAACCAGATTAAAACCGCCTAAATTTTCATTGCAAGTCAATCCAGAAAATATCACTTAACTTGAGAGTATCTTCTCAGTTTAAACAGTTTTTTGTGTGTTTTTTTTTTTTTTCAATAAAAATAAAAAGACTACTATTAATAAAATAGTCATTTCTCTGTAATTATATCTTATCAAAAGATAAGAATTTCCAAATTCTTCTAAATTCTCTGCTTTTTTGCTGAATATTCTAAGAAAACAGAAAGGCTAAAGTTGACAAACATCTCTCAAATGATGGTCTGACCAACATCTCTGTATGATTGGCCATAAAATCAATTTTCCAATCAACTCCAGACAACTATGCTGCAATATAACTGACCATTGAGTCAGCCATTTTGGTCTGTGTATGTTACAAAGAATAACAGGCAATGCCTTTAATACCTCACTCTCTGTCTGTTTCTTAACCGGGTGCTTGTAGTCATGGTGGAGAAATAGATTATTTACTTCCTCAGAGAATCTGCTTATTGAAAATATAAACGTTTTTTTCCCCCCCTCTTTCTTTAAGATAGCAAAAAAACAATATTGTTTGTAAATGATAGAGTGCCAGTGTTATCAAACTTTGGTTAATGCAGTCATAATAGCAAATCCTGCTGATTCACATGATTGGATATCTCTCAAGCCATTGTTTGCATGTTGAGTACTCCACTATTCTGTTTTTGTAAGAAACTTCTTCGGCAATGCATGAAGTATTTTATATAATATATATATATATATATATATATATATATATATATATATATATATATATATATATATTGTGTGTGTGTGTGTGTTACATATTATATTTAGGCAGCAATTTTTTGCTTATAGAAAACAGACATGGAATGGCAGTTCAGCTTTTTGGTGAGTTTCTGCCAAATGTTAATCATTTTCAAGGAAAGGAAGTAGGAAGACAAGATATATCCAGTGGGGTGTTTATGCTATTAATGGTTCAGAGTTTAAAATTAATGTGTGTTTACATCCTGTGATGAAATAAAAAATGACCAATGATGTTCAAAATTACTCTGAACTCTACCCACAATTTTTATCAACATCCTTTACTAGTTTCCACCCAATATCAAACAAGGTAATTACTCATTTGACACTAAGAGAAACACATACACATATCTGTGTAATCGGGCTGTTTAGGAATTAATGCAGGTTTTTAAACATTAACATTAAAATAATATATCTCAGTTTAGAATAAAATTTATTAATCCAAATAAAAATCATTAGAATGAACACATTTTTACCAACAAGATACAAGTTTGTTTATTCTGGTAATATAGAAGTAGTTGGTTGATGAAAAGTCAGGTGAGTATGCCGGTTGTGGCAGTTTTGTAGCCCAATTCATTCAACTTCTGGAACATTAGTTGAACATTGTGCAGTTAAGCATTGTTTTGCAAAGGATTGGACCATTTTTGCTGACCAATGGTGAATACATATGCTGCAATTTCCAATGCATTTCATTGATTTCATGATAGTACTTCTCTACTGGGTTTTGCCAGAATTGATCAAAACTACACTGGATTAATTGAGCTGCAGACCCCAGTCACCATAAACATGTTTTGATGCAACTTTGGAAAGTGTCTCAGAGATTCATCTTCATCCAACTACTGTGCTGTGGTTGTTGATACATTGTGCATTTATTAATACTTCTGTGGCCCCAAACTTTATTGATGTTTGTGCTACATTGCAGCCAAGTTTCATAATAAATTTAGCAAAAATACTGTTTTGATATATTAATTTCAAAGATCTGAAAATTGAAAAAAATCTCACATTAAAACTCAATCAATTTGGAAGAGCTTTAAAACGATGCATAATTTTTTACACAAATTGTGTGAGTTTTTATTCTTAAAGAGATGTTGCAACAAACAAAATCATAAAACCTGCAATAATTTCTGAATAACCTTATATATATATATATTCTTAGGGAGGGGGCATTTATGCACATTACTTGAGAGAAGGCCGAGCACCCATGTCTTGCATATTTACAAAGCATCCTTAGTCAAGGCTGTTACACCTGTTAGCACACCACTCCTAATATGCATGACTGCATTTAAAAATATTATGTTTTCTGTTAAAAAATGCTCTTAAGGGCTCTAAAAACTAAGACCTTGTTTTATTCTTTTTTAATAACTTTACAGTTGCTACAGTAATAATTGTAAACAATAAGTAAAAAAAAGTACATACATGCCTCCAGTGGCCTCTTTATCTGCGGTTTTGTTTTTCTGCAATCAACTCTAGATATAAAGAATTCATAAGTTTTAGTTCCCAAATCACAAGAGTAATAATGCTGGCAACTCTGATAGACCCAGAGAAGTTGTAAAATGCTTCCTTTAATTGAAAAGGTGAAAGTTCTCAATTTAAAGAAAGGAAGAAAAAATACTAGGTCGATGCTGCTACTGAAAGATCAAATGTTTATCCCTCAAATAACTTTTATTACTCTCTGTCGTTATAATTGTTCTATTTTATTAGTAGTCATTATTGTTAATCTTTCATTGTACCTAATTTATAAATTAAACTTCATAATTGGTACATATATTTAGCAAAAAAATGTATGTCAGGTTCAGTACTACCAAGTTTAAGACATTGATGAGGCAGTGGGTTGAAAAAACATTTTCTATGGATAAGGAAGATTACTGTATATATTAATAAGAATAAACACGCATATACATCTGTGTGCATGCACTTATATACACACACGCATGCATATGTACATACATATACACTCAATACATATTTGAACCTTTATCTTGAGTTTTCTCAACTAAAATATTAAGTCAAAATTATTCTTTATTGTATTCCCCACCTCAATTGTTAAAATTTACTTGTCTTATTTCAGAAGTTGCAAAGAGGATCAGATATTTGTCTTCATCTGTATCATAATTAAATCTATATCAAGCATTCTCATGCTCCAATATTGTTTTGATTAGACAAAATGAAATTCATCATAAATAACCTGGGTTATCTAAAACAATATATTTTGGTAGTTAACTTCTGATGCAAGAAAGTTATCTTGTTTGGACTAATATTCTCATGTTTGTTGAGGAAACCCAAAGAATATATTGTATTGATATGAACTTCAATTAATGTTGATTCATCTCAGGATTTCAGACATCAAGAAAACCAAAGAATGTATTGGTTGAAACATTGGGATAAAACAAGAAAAGATTGGGATATTAGTTTATATAACTTTTTTTTTAATACAAAGTCTCGTCCCATAACTTCAGACAACGTTAGGAAAGCCTAAGAATACATTATCCAAAATGTAACAATATGACCAACGTTGATGGGGATTTTCTGTCTGAATTGTTGAGATGAGGATTTACCATTATTTACAATCAGACTAATGTCCTCATCATCATAATTATTATTATCACAACATTTCATTTATTTTTCCTTCTTGCCTTCAATTGTTTGTCATCTAAATAACCTCCAGGTAATTTTGGAGACTGAACCCTTTATTTAATCTGTAGATGTAGATTCTTCTCATTCCACTGTACATGTTTAGGGATGGGAGTGCGGATATCTTGTCACAATAATGGAGATATTAGTCTTAAAATCTTATAACAATGCCATTTATTTAAAATAAAGAGGGGGAGATAAACTGTGACCTTTTAAGTAATAATAATTTCTACCTGATTCCTAAAAAGCAATTTTTCTCTAGTGAAGAGAAATGTACAAGTCATGTTTGTTGGTATTTATATTTTGACAACACAATATATGTTGTCATTTAGAAAAATTTCCAGTAATGGAGAAATATTTAATAGGAACTTACCTATCAGTTAGATGATACATATGTAATGTGGGAACAAGTACCTGTGTGTCTGATTATGAATTAGTGTGATAGTTTTGCAGATCACCGCATGTGTACTAAGCTCACTCCTCAATGCCAGATTAACATATATATATATATATATATATACACACACACACACACACACAGTGAGTCAAAAACACTTTATTTATTGATTGTTTACTATTTATATTACAGTGCAGGTAGAAATCACATTTACTTCAAGGAAAATTAAGGAACTGTATCAAGCTGCAAAACAAAAAGAATTAACTAAGGAACTAAGAAAGTTAATTATCTCCAAGGCAATTATTAACTGGTTTTGCCAGAATCTGAGTGCTACTTTTGACTCAACCTGTATATCAGTTGTCATCTAACATCTGGTGAGTCAGTGTGTACAAAGTGATGTGAATTATTGAGATTTGAATGGGGCATGATAGTGGGTAACAGAAAAATCATTGACACTATGTACTTTCAATGGAATAATTTTAATATCACATTGTTTTTACTAAGATTTATCTTCATAAAAATTTGTTGTACACAATATTTTTTGATAATTCTTCTTTGGCAAAAATGAAACTACTCAAAATAGAAAACTTCTATGAAATGGACATTCTTAAAGGAAGATATTGTTGTGTGTGTGTGTGTGTGTGTGTGTGTGTGTGTGTGTGTGTGTGTGAGGAATCCTTTGACAAAGAGCTCAGTTATGTGCCATGCATGATACAAGCTTAGGTGATTATGTATCTTTCGATACATGACTGACGAGGCAAATTTTTTTCCCACAGTGGGTTGCCACTTCTTTCTGCAGTAGACCAATTGCCATCCAAATCTATAGAACCCGGTCTGTCCTGCTATTTACCCATAGCTTGGGGGGGGGGGATTTCATACCTTTCCCAAGAGTATTAGCATATAAGTGAATGTAATGGATTCGACTGGAATTCGAACTCGGTTCTCTGATTCCTCAATCCAAGCCGCTATCCATTACTCCACTGTGCCTAATGTAATATTTAATGTCAATTGGTGGTTGACATGATATGGTAATTGTTGATTGGTTATATCCGTGATTTTCAGATTTCAATAAAATTTACACCAAAACTTTAAAATATAAAGACTAAACATTTCTTTGAAAATATTTATTCAACTTTAATAATCAACCCTGTCATTTTATGTTATTTGTTTTTTACTAAAATTTATTTTAAAAAATAGAAAAGTTTTCCTTGAAGTAGGAATGGAATGCAAATAAGTTAAAATTGGTAGAAGTTTATTTGACAAAGTGGGCTGAGATAGTTGTTCTGTCTGTTTTCAGTATTTAATGTTTGTTCAAAGGCATTATCTCCTCTCTGCGAGTTACACACACACACGCACACACAATGCCAGAAAAATAATTTAAAGTTCTTAAAGTAGAAGCAGAGGTTTGACAAAGTTATAATTATCTTTTGGTAATGGTAATTAAGTGTTAATTAAATCTTAGTTCTGTCTAATCTTTTATTCTCTCTCTCTTCATATTTTTTTTTAGGTAAATAGTCTGACATTTCTTAGAATCATAAACAAAGATTTTCCCTCCAAAGAGGCACAATTAATATTAATAGCATTATATTAAGCAGATTTTTTTTTTTATTTCTAGCCTACAATAATGAAGTTTTTTTTTTTTTGACATTGCTATTTCATTAAATTGTAAATTATGTAAAGTCTTTGTGATCCCCAATTTAGGAACTACTTATGTGAATGTTTTGACCATCACAGATGCTCATAAATTTTTATTCATAAATAACAAGCTTGTTTGTTTTTTGGTTTTTTTTTTTAACATTCAAAATACACATGTAGCCATACACGGAATAGAGTCAGTAAGTTTGACCACTTATCAGTTGGATGAATATATATATATATATATATATATATATATATATATATATATATATATATATATATATATATATATGCCTATTGATATTTACTAATCTTAATTTTGTACTACACAAGAAAAATGGAAAGAATAGGTAAATTGTTTAACTGATTTGTAAGGTTTTACACAGGTTTTAACACGCATATCAATGAGGAATAAGCAGCTACCTCAGCCACTGCAGTTAGAAACTTAGAGTACAACATGAAATGGGTGTAAAAAGATTGAGATTGATCTTCCAAGTGGGGAGGCTAAGCCTGCTTTCAGAACTAACATTCGAAATCCTAGCTTTATTCTAGTCTGGTTGGAAATATGTAACTTTTGACTTCTGACCGGTTGGAAATATATAACTATCTCTGCCAAAAACGAGCCCTTTGACCTTTAGGTATTAAATTCCAATCACAGGAACAGCTTAGATTGGTGTTATATGCAGTGAAATGAAGTTTTCTATGTACTTAAGAAAAATATCAAGATGACACTTGTTGGAACATATGAGTCCCACATTTTACAGTTGTGTAGAAATACAGAACATCTGATAATGGTCAGATGCTATGACAATTCTGTAAAGAACTCAAACCTTGAGAAAATTTCAGTGATAATAAATCAGTTTATTAGAAATAAATAAAACATTTAAGAAATAGTAGAAATACTTTTAAAAAATTACAATAAAAACAAAGTGACATTTTATTTATTCTCTTACTAATATTCTTTATCTATCTTTAATGCTATTGGAATGTGTGCAAAATATTGATTTCTTTTTCCTTGGTATACTTGTGTAAATTTTTAGTAGGAAAATACCCAGTGAACTCTTTATCACAGATTGTAAATCAAATGAATCTTGCAAGCCATTCTTTACGAGTTACTATGTATTCTTGTATTTGAGATAGCTTATTTCAGATCAATCAATATTGAAATTATTTCAATTTAAATAAAACATAATGAGTATGGCAATAGTTTTAATATCTTAAGTGTACAGAGTATGTTTGCCTGCACTTTTCAGAGGAGAATATTTTGAAATGCAGGGAGAACTGCCTGATTCATGTTCATCTTATTGTTACATCCTGTGTCTGGCATGTTCCCATAAATGCCTTGAAGGCTTGGTTAATGATCATTCTTCTGCATTTTGTTTTTAAGGTTTTATCTGTTTACCCAAATATGAACTTGTATTGTTTGGAAATAACACTGACTATAATTAACATCTGCTCATTCTTGAAACTTTACATGTCCACAATGCAGTTCTTTCTTTAAATACAAATTGAAATGGGAAGAGTGAGATGATCTGCCATGTGTACACATAGATGTGTGCATTTATAATATGCTAAATTTGGCAATGTAAGATAATTTTTCTTTATTTTTAACCCTTACCTCCCTGAATAAATTTAGTGTGCAACTTTGTGACAAAAGGATACTCTTGTTTGCAATAATTTTTTCACTATCTAAATTTAATATGAAAAAGAAAATTTGCAGAAGTGATTTACTTTTAAATAGATATTATTCACTAATCAAATAGCCATCATGCAAAAATTTAATCAACAGTTAATTTCTGAGCAAATATTTTTTTTCTTTTTTCTCAGATTAAATTACCTTGCAATAAATATGAAGTAATATTGCTTTTCTTTCATAAACATTAACATTTTCATATAAATGTTTACTGAAAAGAAATGTTGGATATTTGTCATTTTAAAAACTCTATGCAATAATAATTTAAAGTTTCTTTCCCTTTCGGTCTTTCATTGTTGGAAGATGTAAGGCGAGTTACTATTTTCAAAAACAAATAAAATGATGAATAAATAGAGAATGTTAAAACATTTGAACCTGGCAAAGAATTCATAGCTGTTGATTTTAGAAGCACTCAGCACAGGGGGGGGGGGGGTATTTCTCAGAATTGTTCAGTTAACTAATTATTTTTTTTGTTACTACAATATTTCTACCAGTCCATTCTGCAGCCTTCTTCTGATGTACAAACCATAAAGAAAGAGAAAAATCTCTTTTCTACAAGGAAGTGCTGAATTTTTTTTTCTTAGACTTTCTAAGTTAGGCTGAGAACTTTTCAGCATCTATGCCCATGCATATGGAAATTGGTGGCAAACAGAGAAACGGTGAATAATTCTCAGTAACATAAGCTATGCAGACAATACCATTCTTGACAACCTTTGTAATAAAGATATTCTATAGTTATTGGGGATGCATTCCTGTTCCCTCACTGCTGAAACAATCCACTTGCTATATTAGCCAATATTTCTCTTTTGTTCACCATATATTTTTTGTATAGACTAAAGCCCTCTCTTTGCTTTTGGATTTTACACTTGAGAAAGGCAAAAGAATGGATCAATTCAAATAAATATTCTAGTAATGACAGTGAATGATTTTGGTTATTTAATCGAGGGTTCAAATAAAAATGACTCTTCTAATAATAAAAAAAAAGTTTGATATTTATGTTTTAAAACATTACTTATACTTTCTGTCTGAATTTTTGGAATGAACAATTATCATTATTTATATATTATTTATATTCAAACTATTGTTTTCATTTTCGTTGTTGTTATCACAACATTAGAGTTGTTGTGCACTCTGGCCTTCACCAGGTATATATCAATCTGGGTAACCTACAGGGAATTCTGAACTGAATCCTTCATTTAATCTGTGGGAGTAGACTGTTCTAGTTTCACTTCCCATGTCTAGGGTTATATAGTTTTTATTTTTAGTACTGCTCAGTTTTGACTCTGTGGAAATGGGTGAGCAATAACTGAGCAGCAATAAAAATAAGAACTAGACAAGATATCCCTAGGCATGGGCAGTGGGAAGAGAACAGTCTACTGCTGTAGATTCGATAAAGGGTTCAGTTCAAAATTCCCTGTAGGGTACCCAGATCGATGAAGGTCGAAATGGTTTGTAAATTTTAATACCTCCAAAATTAAACTGCTCTCATTTAACCACTACAGAGAAACTTTTCTGCTCACCATCAGCATGGTTGATGCTAGACTTCTGGAGAGCAATACACTGCACCTTCTTGGCCTCATGTTTTCAGCTGACTTGAAGTGGAGTGACTATATCAAATCAATTGCTGCATTTACTGCTAGAAAATTTGGGCCACTGTGTTGTGTAAGAAAGTTTTTCTCATCAGAGTCCATCTTGCACATTTACAAATCTACCATTCGTCCACATATTGAATACTGCTACCATATCTGGTCTGTTGCTCCTGCTATTTATCTCAAGGTTCTTGACAAAATCCAAAGAAGGATCTGTATTGTCATCGATCCTGACTTGGCATCTTGACATCAGTCACTTTCTCACTGAGGTAACATGGCTTCTCTGTCTTTTCTACAAATATTTTCACGGCAACTACTCTGATGAGATTTTTTTTCCCTGGTGCCCCAATTACATGAATTTAAATGTGTTACTAGAGTGGCATCTAGGTCCCACCCATTTACTGTTCAAATAGTTAAATGCATCCACCACTTCTACTCCAACAGTTTCTTTTCTTGTACTTCCCAACTTTAGAACTCCCTTCTGTTTACTTACTTCCCTGATAAATACAATCTTTAAAAATTTAAATGCAGCATCAATCACCATCTTCTATCTTGAATCCCATTCATCTTTTGTCCTTTCTTCAATCTTCCCTATACTCGATCTTTTCTCTCACTCTCTGTTACCGCCTACATACTAGCGGCATTCCCACCTTGCTTGGGGTGAAATGATTAAAAAAAAGGAAGGTCACAATGGCTGAAACATTGTGATAACAACAACAAAGATAAGGACAAGAAGCCAAATATAAATAGTGTAAATATTACTTATACAGTTTAGAGTTTAAAAGAAAGATTCTACAATACAAGAACACTTAAAAAAACTTTCAGTAAAATCAAATTTTTCAATGTTAACATATTTAAAGCTTTTGTAACATAAAAGCAGCAGAACTTTTATATCACCTTAGATTATTTTCTTTTTCTTTTCTTTTTTTCATGAAATTTTAATCTCTTTTTTTTTTCTTCATTATGTCAAATTTTGTGCAACCTCAGCCATAAAAGTACCATGAGATTTTCTGTTACTGATTGTAGATCCTACCTCTGAATAAAAAATAAAAAATAAAAAAAATATCCATTTCATTTTTATAGATATGGACAGTGATTCATGACTTGTTATCCACTCTCAAAAAAAATGGTGGCCTTAAAAAAAGTTTTTTAAAAAAAAAAATACTCCTCCTTCCACATTTATTAATTTGTTACATTCAGATTTGTCAACTGCGAGCAAGCACTATCTTCTCTCCTTTTGCAGGAGAGAAACATAAAAAGAGTGACTAGTTCAAAGTAGTTTCAGTCTGAATGCTTCTTGTTTTTCATCTCAACAGATGCTCAAATAAAAACTGAAGAGTTGCCACTAAAGATAAAACAAGAGAACACTGAAAGTAAGTCTTCTTCTAAAACCCTTTCTCTTTTGTAGTTCTTCGACCATTCAATAAACCCTTATTTTTTTCTGTTTTTTTTTTTTTTTTTTTTTTTTTTTGCTTGTCATCGTCACTCGTTTTAGCACATTTAGTTTTGTAGATTTATTAAGTTTAATACAACATAATACCATATGAGACAAAATTGAAATAGTGAGATTGTGTTGCTCCAATCTTCCAAATCACCAATTGTAATTCCAATTTTTACCAGGGTTTCATATTTACAATGCTGAACTAAGGAAAAAAACTGAAGATGATTGTACTGTGCCAATCTTCCAAGTGAAGAGCCTTGAAAATCAGCATTTGAAATCTTTTACTATTAACTAAGCTTAACTTATATACAAGGAAAAATCAGGATGCCTGTTGTTCAAGTGAGGTTGGCCTACATGCTTAGCTTGAATATCAGCATTTATCTAGGCTTAAACAATATCCTCTAACACTTATAGCAAATTCATAACTATTTTAGCTACTCACATATATAATTCAAAATACAGTACTGTATTCCCCAAAAGGCTTTAAATAGTTATGGCTCTCTACAAATTCCAGATCAGATTATGTATTACAATGACTGTTTACTAAAAGTGTTGACTTCAACCTTTTGCCAGATTTGATGTCAGATATTCTTATCAGTCACTTTTTATTCAGCAGTCACTAAAAATCAAAATTGACAAAATAATGTTCTCTACAATTGGCACAAGCTGATTGGCCAGTTAAGAATTTCAGCTGATATCTTGAAAAAGAAAATTCTTACTTCAAACTTGGCAGTTAGCAACAGCAACGTTTTTTGTCTTTACTTAAAGGTTATCTCAGTCATACATTAAGGGTGCACAGCTTCAACTTAATGTAGTTGGAAGCCCTGGGTAAATCTAATCTGTCATGACTGCAGTTATTAACATCAATGAAATTATCCCTCTTCATACCTATGGACATTTTTGTTCCACAGCCAATTAACCTGTAACTATACTATGCACCTGGCATGTTGTGTGTGTGTCAGTCAGTGTTTGATTTCTATCATGTTAGGGAAAAGACATTTTCCTTTAATACTTTTGATTGCCTTGGAGAATAAATTAGATAGATATTTGTTTTGTCACTTCAAAATCTATTGCTAACTTCTTCCCCCCACACACACACACACACACTATGGTACATTTGAGCATTGACTTTTTTATTATTATTAACTCTTTAATTTATAACAATTTTTACTTGTATTGGTTGATTCTGTATTGATGACTGTTTTGTGTTCTATTCGTTCTCTAGTTCCTCTGAATGTCCTAAAGAGATAAAGTTATCCAAAGAATTCTGTTCTCCAATTTTTATAGCCATTATAGTCCAGGTAGCAAGAACCACTGAAGTTTTCATAATTTAGTAAAGAATTTAGTCAAAAAGCAAATATTTTGTTAAATTATCTAAAATTCATGTTCTTCCGTAGAACAATACATTGTAATACTCTTTACTATTTAATAATTCTTTGCTATTTACAATGTTTGTATTTGAGTTTTGCCTTGTTTATTTGAAGACTATGGAGTCAGATGCACTGGGATAGTTTGTGATTGATGATGAATGTATATTTATTTATTTCACTTCAACTCTGATGTTTGTATCTTCATTCTTGAGATCATCTCAATGCATCTATCTGCATATTGTTGTTGTTATGTAAATTGTTTTGGTTAAATGTAGAATTAATTTTAGGCTGCTGCTGCTGATGATATTTTAATAACCCTATGTAGGTGTCAGTGTTCAAATAAAATGTGTGTGTTAACTTCTTTAACATTCTTATCTTTTATTATATATCGTTGTTTGCTCTTAAGTATTGTTTTGTTTGATTTGTACATTGTTGGGGATTGATTATGTTCTTGACATTTAATTTTTGTTTTTTCTTTTTTTTTTTGCATGTGAACTTACATTATAAAGAAAAATAAAATAGTAATAAAGAAAATGAAAGTATTTTTTCTGGTTTTCTTATCTAATTTAAATTTAATTTTTTCCAGTATTAGACTAGTTATATAGTAATAAAAAAATTTACGTATTTAGTAAATCTTGTTTGGTCCTCATTGCCAAAAGTTGGGGGGAGAGCATAATCAGAATAAAAAGATCCCCCACACACACACACACACACTAATATTTTAAGCGTGGAAATTGTTCCTGCTGTGAAAATTAGCATTTATAAGTCATGCTTTTTTTTTTTTTTTTTAATCTAGACACAAACAAATAGTTGCATATTTTCAGTTAGTACTATATTGTCTTTTGTAAGCAAGAAAAACATGTTTATTAAATTAATATAAGTACTACATGGATGTAAAATCAGCCTTCAGAATTCTGACTTTTTTTTATGAACTTAAAAATGAACCACTATTTGTACAAGTAGGGAAAGAGGCAGCATTCTCAGCTATGAAGCAGCTTCATAGAAAAAGCATGTAAATTGTGTTTTAAAAAAATTGAATTACTTCTTCCTCTCATGATAGATACCAAATTTACTTTACAACAATAGTTTCCATAGTTCAAATATTTTCTCTTGTTAAATAATTTTGTTACACTGAATTTTTGCATCAAAAGCAAAATTGGAATTCATTAATATCATAAAAACAAGAAGAAAAAAATGGAGGCTCTTTATATTACTTTAGAAATACAATGCAAATCGATATCTCTTGGTATTTAAATTTAATTAATTTTATACAAGAAAACTTAAATCACATGTTTCAACTTCTTAAAAATTACAACCTAAAATTTAAAAAAAGAATTGCCTCATTGTGAAAAAAATATTGTAAAAACTTACTCTAATTTGTCTAAGGATTACATTGAACAAAAATAAATAGCAAGTATTTTTTTTTGTTTAAGTGGGACTCCACAGGTACTTGAATAAAACTGTTATGATATATCATTGGAAGTGTTTTCAAAAGTATTCTCAAAATCTGAATAGAATTCAGATAATATCTATCCATTAACACTTATATTTATTTCTTCCTTTTTATATTAGAAACCACTTATATCAACCTAAATTACAGTTCTAATAGTTTAAGATGTTGTGATTTAAGGTATAATTTTTCTATAAGTTTATATAGGAAAAGAAAAGACCTGTTGAATCCAAGAGACTATTTCCTTTATTAGTTCTCTTTGGATTTAAGTAGAATTTCTTGGAGGTGTTTTTCTTTCCTTTCCCTTAAAGGAGAAAAGGAAGTCCTCAGTTGACCAGACTAATTCAACATACATTTCTATAACTTTCCAAATTCTCTTAAATCTCACTCTTAATTTTATTTTCAAAATGGCTTTCTTTGTTATATTTTTACTATAACCATCACACAATATTAACAATATATCTTTAAACTTTATCGCATTATCTGAAACATTTAATGCTAGTCTTTATATTTCATAATTTTAGACTAATAAAAATGTATCTTTATTTTACTGTGAATATATTGTTATTTTAGCATACATAATAAATCTTCATTTATGTTGTACAGTGCACATGCTGATAAAAATCCTACTTTTAATCCAATCAAAATTACAAGATGATATAACAACATATTTAGCATTTGTTTGTGTTTCTATTAAACCATAGTATATTAGACAGTAAAATCAGCCAAATGGTTAATCTGAGCTGGTTCATGTACCATGGAGTATAAATTATAAAACACTTGGACGTGTGTATTTATGGGAAATACATATCTTCATAATGGCTAGTTACTTGTTTTCCAAACACACCCATCTGTTAGAGTGGCTAGCCAGTCCCTGTTGTAAACACCTGCTCAGGCACATTTGTGTTTGTTCAACACCTACAGTGCCCATCAGTCATTTATACTGCAACTATGCTGAGTCAACAATAGTTACAATTTCTGAGGGAGATTGCATAATCTATCATGATCATCAGTTTGAACAGTGTCAGTAAACTCTCTCATGATGGCTTTGTACTAACACAGCTATCAACGGCTTCCAAACTGTTCTGTCTATTCTATTTCAAGGTTTGGATCGACCCATAGTAAGGTAATCAGGCACTCTCCAAAGATGCTACATGCTGGGATCACCTCCCCAGACTGATAACATGAAGAAGCAACCTTCCTGACAAATTGATGAGATTGAAACCCAGGTCTTATGGTTGGAATGCAAACTTTCTAAGGACTTGACCACATGTCCATACATACGTGCACACAGGCAGACACAAAATTTAGTGGATTTCAAAATTACCATGCAAATTCCTACTAAATATCACAATTTTATTACATATTTGAATGATATAATTTAATAGTAAAGATAGTAAGTAAAATATGTTGCCAAGATTTTCATTATATTTTAAGCCCTGAATAATAGATATGCAGAATTTGATAAATTTATTTAACCTGAATGTGTTTAGGGTTGGGGTACAAAACTTGTTGGTGATTTTAATATATTCTTAAAGAAACATTTTATTGGGAAAACAAGCACTAAGTAGATAGGAATAAGATCAAAGTCTATTTCTGGGGAAAATCTTTGACATTTTATAGCTTCAGAAATCATCTACAAAATTAATCAGTTTTTATATTGATTTTGTTTTTCTTTCTCATTATGAATTTTTGATAAGGGCAATTTTTCAAATTTTCTTATGTTCATTTTAAAAATACTGCATAAATTTTGTTCAAATTTTTTTTTTTTTTTTTTTTTTTAAATGTTTTGCATACTTAATTTTACTGTAAAAATAACAATGATGAATAGGTAACTTAAACTATTATTACAGAACAGATTGTTTTCTTTTTTTTCTGTTTATGCTCAAATAAAATTCTTTTCTAATTTAAAGTAAAATTATACTTATTTTAAACAAATGCAAATTTTATCTTTTGTCCTTTGAACGAGGAAATATAAAACGCAAATCCCAAAATTATACATAATGAAATGAGGAAATGTTTCACTATCTCTCCTGTTTTTGTTTGTGCACTACTTTATCACTATTCCCATGGTCTCAGCTCTATTCTTTACTTCTACCAGTCCAGGCCTTTACAGCTAAGAAGACCCACTATGCTACATCCATGGAGTCAAATCTCTCTCATTCCTTCAGTATTCCAGTTGTAAGGAAGTTCCACACAGACAGCTTTCTCCCAAGAACTGCGATTTTGGGGGATGGATTATTGTGTGGGATACCCATCCACACCCGTGAACACTACACTCTTAACCCCTCAGTCAGTTGTTATCTTTCTTCCATAACCTCATAATCTTAACTTCATATTTCCTCTTACATTCATATCACAATTCTCATTCAGTAACCCTTTACCTTGAGTGGGTCTTAAGCCCTGTATTGAGTAAACATTAGTTTTAAAAAATGCATCTAAATAGATTAAGTCTGGCATTGGGTGCCACATAAGGATTAAACTCGCATCAGAAGCAGGTGTCTTCTCAAACTAGCATTCTAACAACTGCCCTAGAGAAGGTTTGCTAAAGATATTAATCTTAGTGTAGCACATGGCCATCATAGTGGTTCATCTTCTAAGGATTGAACTTACGATGCTATCCTATTAGTCTGCCAAACCATCATTGTTCTATTATAAATGTCTCCATTCACATATGTATATGCAATATTTTTTATTTGTTGATTTATTCTTCTTCCTATCATCAGGTTCTCATTGTCCACAAATCGCTTTGTGACATTGAAAATGCATACGAATATAAACATTTATTGCTTGGTTGTTCTTTATTGAAAATGGACATTATTGTTTAACTTTGTATAAAAAGTAAAGATGTTTGTCAATACAAAAGGGAAATACTCAACACAACACCTTTCTTACTGTTTATTAAAGATAATCACAATTTAATGCAAAATGGAGCTTTTGAATTTTTTTTTAAGTATTATTTGTTATTGTCTTCAGTTGGTTTTAGGTTGAATGAGCCCAATCTATTTACTCGACATCATGAATTGAACTTTGACCCTCTTAAACAAAAGGAGAGTGTTGCTCTCCAACAAATGTTTTAGTTGTTCCTCTCCAAGATAACTATATGAAAAGATTTAACAAAAGCAAAAAGGAGTTAACTTTGGGGTCAGTTGCAGCATGATAGCCAGACAAGGAACAGCATGTCCAGTTTTGAGTCTAGGAAATGATGAAAATAAAGTCTACATTCATAAAAGTAAGAAATTTATGTACATGATGAAGATAAGTAAAAACATTTAGAAAAACAATTCCAATCAACTCTCACTCACTCATTCACAAACACACAATTCAAATTTTGCTACAAATTACCAAGCTCCTATGACCCAAAATGTATTTCTAATTTTAATCAATCCTCTCCTTTTCATCATGGTCATTCTTGCAATCCAGATATCCTAAATTTATTTTGGTGCTGATCAGGTGGGGGGATTTTTTTCTTTACATTTTTTTCATATATAAAAATCAGTATAAAAATAAAAAAAATTGTTCAAAATAATGTTTTTAAATCTCAAATATTTAGATGATTTAAAAGGTAACATTTTAAAATTAAATTGCATTTTTCTCAAGTTTTTATTTAACATAAATCCACAAATAATTACTTAAACTTTTTTTTAACTATTTTCTTTTTTTTAGGTGCTGAAAATATTGGTCGATCTCCTGCCTCGAGTGATCTGCCTCGAACTCCCTCAACTGCTGTGGGTCCACAAACAACCCAGACACCAACCAATGCCTCTCAGAGTCAGTGTGCAACATCGGGGGTATCCCAGACACAAATGGTTGGTGGTAATTCAAAAGCCCTACCTACACAAGCGAACTGTACAAATCCCACACAGGGCCCTCTCCACCCTCAAGGAATACCAGGCTGTGGGCCTGGTCAGGGACCCCCCTTAGGTCAAACCCCTCCACAGTCTGCACAAGGGATGCCCCCTTTTCCAAGTATGATGTCTCCAAATCACCAACAACCACCCCAGCAACCTCCACAGTCTGGGGGTCCCATTGATGCACATTTCATGCAGCAGCACAGTCAGATTTTTGTTTTTAATACAAGTTTAGCTAATCAAGCAGCAGATTCATATCGCCAGGGTCAACACAAGTCTATTTTGGCATTTCATATGGACCAGCCAGGCACTAAGCAGTTTTTACAGGTAAATATCTCTTAATTCTTGATCAATATTATCATGAAAGTATAAATATAATGTTGATCATTAATTTTTGACTGGTTTACTATTATTTTCCTCTCATTTAGGGTGGAGGTAAGGTATTTCAGATTGTCCTATAATGTTTAAATGAATGCCATTATTACTAGGAAAAACACAAAAGGAAAATATAGTCACATTTGGGACTCCTTTCAGCCATCAGAAATAATGGGGTGGAGGCTCATCACTTATACTTCAGCTTTTGCAGATTTTGAATTAACAGGTGTTGGTTCTTCTAGCTTTTAACAGATCGTTAACCATTTAATAAGTTTCAGGCTTGAATTCTGGGTTTTAGATGTTCTTTCTCAAGTAAATCAGACAGAATTGTTTAATTCACAGAACTATCAAAGAAATACTAAAAAGCATAACTTTGAGAAAAGAATTAAATAGCTTAATTATTCCATAAATTTTTCAAACCAATCTTCTCATCCTTGCTGAGATAAATTGTGAAACAATGACCAATAACTCATTTCAGAATTTGAGACGATATTTAAGATAAATAGCTTGATGTTTCTTTTTATATAAAATGTCCTTAGAAAAGTTAATGAATTTAAAAGTTATAAATGTTTACTCTTTGTAGCTCCGGAGATAACTTTTGTTTTTTGGTAAGAAATCTCATAAAAGATTTTTTTTTTTTATTATAAATAATCTTTAAGTTTATTTATTTTCCTGAAATTATGTTTCTCTTGAGTTCTTAGAACATTATTTGCTGAACACATCCAAAATACATTCTTATCAAAAATTAAATTTATTGAAGGGTGTTTTTGTTATCATTTAACCTCCACTTGTAGAATTTTATTCATGTTATACAGATGGAAATTTTCATTAGCAATTAAAAGTTCAATATTTAGCTCTTTGCCTAAATGACTGAGTTATTACCAAATCTTTGTCAATAGATAGGCAAATGACAATGCTAGATTATTTATTTTCAACATGCATTTCAGAAAAAAATCAAATCAGTTAAATTCTTAGACATATAACTTATTCTTTGATTTTAACATTCATTACAAGAGATCTGGGTTGCTAAATGACTTCATTTGAACAGTTTCAGTGGAGCAGGGAGTAAAACCATAACCTGACCATTTGAAAGAAATGGATCCATGCTTTTCTCAAAATAACTTGTAAAAAGCAAACATAAACTACCCGAGTTGTAATTTGAACTCTTGTATTTCCATTATAGGTGTTGATAGCCTTTACACCACCCCATAATCTCTCATCTTAATCTACCAGTTTAACAGCAACTAAGTCTGTGTGAATAAATGTTTAAAATAAAAAAATAAGTAGCTCTTTATTGAACTTAAGACAAATCCATATTTTACAGGGGGGGTTCTCTCTTCAAGTTTATCAACGATCAAATTTATTTGGTGATTGTCAGTTCTTTGGTATTTAGATCTTTGTCAAAATCTCATCTTTTGTTTTGAAGAGGACAATGGCAAAATTCTCAGTTATTGTACAAAAAAAAATTGTCAAGTTTTGACAAAATTGTCTCAGAATATCTCTTTGGGACATTAAATGTTCTCATTAGTTACCTTTTTTTTTTATGTTGAGATAACACTAATTGCATTTTACAAGTTGAAATCTTTGACTTGTCTCATTTCCTTCAGGCAGGAATAATAGACATTCTTCTTAAAAAAACAAGCATTACTCTTTATTTATTATTGGGACAATTACACTTCACAGATGTACATTTTTGGATTATAATTTAGACATGCATAGGTACAGCAATAAGACTACAGCCTAATGGTAAAAAATAGGTTTCTTTACATGAGGTATTTTTTCAACTTAATCTCCTTCCTTGTCAATGCACTTAATTCACTGGTGAATATTAATCATATGGATTAAACCTTATACAATAAAGATTTTAAAATTAAAATTTATCCATCTTGTTCATCATAAGGCTTTTTATGCACTTTGGCTGGTTTTTGTTTTTTGTTGTTTTTTTCTTGGGGGGGGGGGGTCATATACTTTTAAGCTTTTTATTATCTTTTTTTTTTCCGGAGACAAAGTGTTATTTCATCTTCTCCACACTTTTTCTAAAACATAATGTTGCCAACTTATCTTCAACATGGCTCAACCTAAGCAGGTCATGGCTGACATGATCAAAGTACATGTTGCTCATCTTCAATACACTTTCTTAGCCTCATGTTTTCCAATGACATGAAGTGGAGTTATATTGAATCAATTGCTTCACCAACTGCAAGAAAAGTTGATTCACTATGTTGTGCCAGAAATGTTTTCTCATCAGAATCCATCTTGCACATTTATAAATCTACCATTCGTCATTGAATACTGTTGCCATATCCGGTCTCGTACTCCAGCTGTTCATCTTGAGATTCTTAACAAAATCCAAAGGGTCTGTAATACAATTGATCCTGACCAAGCAACTCAACTTCAGTCACTTTCTCACTGACACAGTGTGGCTTCCCTCTGTCTTTTCTACAAATATTTTCATGACAACTGCTTTGACAATCTTTTTTCCCTGATGCCCCAACTATATGAATTTAAGCATGCTTCTATATTGGCAACTATGTTCCACTATTTTGCTGTTGAAATAGATAAATGCAACCACCACTACTTCTCCAAAAGTTTCTTTTCTCATACTTCCCACCTGTGGAACTCCCTTCTGTTTTCTTGTTTCCCTGATAACCACAATCTATAAAAATTTAAATGTAACATCACCCATCATCTTTTATCTTCTTGAACCCTGTTCATTTTTTGTCTTTCCCTCAATCCTCCCTATTCTCAATGTTCTCTTTCAATTTCACTCCCTGTAACCCCCTGCATTCTAGTGGCATTACTTTTTTGCTTGGGATAAATTGATTCAAAAAAAGTAAACCCTTGCAGGGCATTGACTTTTTTCATGTTTTTCAAGCACCTAGTATTTTAAGTAGGTATGAGGAAGCACTAGTCATAATGTTAGAGGGAATCAAATGGTTTGCTATGAATAAACCTCATATTTTGTTTCATTTTTCTGAATAAAGAATGAGCTCTCAATTGTAGTGACCATAGCAGACAACTAAGGTACATTATGTGGTAGATTTGTGTCTAAACTCTTACATGAAACTTTTGATTGGTTATTATTAAGCTTACTTTAACTGGCAGAAGGCCACATTAGTAGGGCAACTAATAAGAATTCAACTTGCTGTACAAGCAAATTGATCAACAAGACAAGCTAGCTTCATGTGACAATAGATGCCTAACATTAATTTCTTACAATGAATTTAACATTAAATAAGTTTAACTATTTTGGCCCAAATAAAGTACAGTTTTTTTTTTTTTAAGAGTAATCTTAAAAAATATCATACTCAGAATTGTTTGACATTCTTGAATAAATTATTTCCATTATTTCACACACTTATTTGTTTTATTAGTTTATTCTTTTCCTTTCATTTAGCCAATCAACATAATATTAGTGTGAGAGTCAATAGTCAAAACAATAAGATTTTGAAAATATTGTGATAAAAAGCCAAAAAATTAAGAAACTAGTGAAATAAATTTAGAGGTCTCTTGCCACATACACTCTCCTAAATATCTGAAAATAAAATAAAAAATGAATCAATTCTTTGGGGTTGTTGACAAACATAGGACTGAAATAATTCACTTCTATTACAAATATTTATTTGGTAAATTTTAAAAAAATAAGTATGAATAATATATAATGCCATGAGATAAAATAGAAATACATTTCTCTTGAGTTTAATTAGTTAAGCAAAAATGTATAAAAAATACTCCATACCCAATAAAAACAACTATTTGTAAAAAAATTTGGAATTCCCAAAACTAAATTACAATAGCTTAATTCTATTTTTAATTGATTGTTGTACCTAAAGACAAGTGTTGGTTCTTGTTAACAAGGATAATTAGGTTTTTAAGATAAGTTAATGTACCATTTTTGATGCTGTATCAAATCACTTCTAATATTTCAACAGGGAATATTAAGAAATAGATTTTCAGTGTAAGGATGCTGAGTATACTATGGTCCAAACATGTGAACAATGACAAAGTTTAGGCAACATGAAAACAAAAAGGAAACTTTTACTTGACACCAGAAAGAGCTAATTGAGGTTTCCAGGGCACATAATGAGGAAAGAGGACTTGGAAAATCTGATACTCACAGAAAAGATTGAAAGCAAGAGGGACAGAGGAAATCAATGCATAACATACTCAGTGAACTTGAGTAAATGGATGGCAACATAACAGAAAGACAGAAAGCATTACAAGGGACAGAAATTTGTGGAGAGCCATGATCTGAGGGGACATGGCACATAAAGAAGTATGTTTTCATGTATACTTCAACTTCACATTTATAACCAAAGCATTTTTTTCTTTTTTGTGTGAGAGGAGAGAGGGGTCTTGTATGCCATCATATCTAGAAATACGTCTGTCCTGATAGATTATTTCAGATAGGTCTGTCTGCACACAGTTTCTCTCAACTATAATGATTTAGTTTTACTATTGCTAATTAATCATAAATCAGATAATTTATTTTAATTTCTGTATCTTCCATTGAATTTATGGCCACATCATATTGAAACACCAGTTCCTGTACAATCATCAAAGTTAAGCAATGCTGAACCTGGTCAGAACCTAAATGGGTGACCACTTGTGAATACCAGGTGCTGTAAGCTTCAATGTACATGTGGTGTAATGGATAATGACTCATACTTGTTAATTGGAGAACCAAGTTCCAATTCCTGTTGGGTTTGTTATCTTCACTAATGTGAAGATACCCTTGGGAAAGTTATGAATCCTCTTCCTCTCATCCCAGTTATGGGTTAATTAGTAAGACTTATATCACTAAACCACTGTTATCTCCAAAAAAAAATCTTACAATCTGAAATTTTTTTCTGGCTTTAAATAACCTGCAAAACACAAATCAGTGTTTCATTCATTCTTATGATAAAACAATTTTCTCATCTTTAAGCCAAAAATAAGATATCCATTAATATAGATTTTTGATTTGCTAATACGAGAAAACATAGCAAAGAAAGTTAACCTCTCCAAATGTTGTATACTTGAATCTTCATCCTTTTTTATTTCTTTCTTTTTACAGAAATTTCCTCCTAAAGGAGGTCCATTTAACCGGAACCCTGGTGGTGTCCCAATGTTTAGCATGAATATTCGGCAACCAAATATGTGCCGCATAAAGAACTCTAATATGGCCAACATGGGCCCAAATCCTAATTCAGCTGTTGCCCAGTGGGTGCAGCAGCAGAATGCTAATCTCCAGGAACAGGAATATATGAACTTTCCAAACAACCCCAATAACCCTAATATGATGCCCCAGGGCCAAGGTGGGGGCATGATACCTTGGCAAGTTTCTCCTGGCCACTCCTCGCAGGGACAAATGGGAAACAACTTTCCAGCATTACCAGACAATCCGGGATTTGATCCCGAGCCATATCGCATGTGTGGTAAAGGCTATAGAAATTTATTACAGAATAAAGTTCCTGACGATAAGTTGACTCCTGAACAATTGCAGAAACGGGAAGAGTCACTAGCTTCTTTGCAGAAACTACAGCTTCTTCTTTTTCCAGAAGAACTGAAACAGCAGCGAGGCTTCCCTCCTGGGGCAAATATGATGCCTCCCGAAGGAATGCAGCAACCCCCTAATATGTTTCCCCACAGTATGTCACCCCATGAAATGTCCCCACAGTCTGCAATGATGCAACAACAACAACAACAGCAACAGCAGCAACAGGGTATGATGGCACAACAGCCGATGCCCCCACAACACATGATGTCACATCATCAGTTCATGATGCAGCAACAGCAGCAGCAGCAGGGTATGCCTCCACAATTCAGTCCACAGCCAGGAAACATGGAGAATATTTCCACAGCCCAACGTGAATGGGTACGTCTTCAACAAGAATTTTATGCAGAAAAACGGCGAATACAAATGGCTCACCAATTAAACTCTGGTATGGAAATACCCCCCAACTCAATGCATGCTTCACCACCATCTTACTATAGTTCGATTTCTCAAAAACGGCAAGGGGTTGCTGGAATGAATGCATCTACCTCACCTAATATGAATGGCCCAATGTTGTCACCTTCAATACCTGGACATGGTCATCCAGAATCTCCTGACCCAATGCATTTATTTTCTGGTCCTCGACGACCGCCATCTTTAAGCTCCCTAGAGCAGGCTGGACTTGGTCGGATGGGTCACGGCTTTTCTCCCTCTGGACTTCCACCATCTGGAAACATGGAGCCTCCTGGTGTTCATGGACCACACCCAGGCCCGCCCATGTCTCCAGGTGGTATGAACTCCCAGTTTAATATGCCCCCATCAGCAAAACAAAATTCTAACCTTACTTTGCAGAGAGCTGGTAACCCTGAGCAGTTTCAGCCTGATATGAGTGTGGGCCCAAACTCAAATAACAAACCCCCACCCAGCTATGCACAGTCGACAAAAAGGAAACGTGAAGACATGGAAGAAATATACAAAAACCTTCAACCAACCCCATCACCCCAACAACTGAATTACCTCAATGCGTTTGAGGGTCAGGAATTAACGATAACAAAGCAGCTGAATACTGCTTATCGGGAACCCGGGCCCCCTGGAAACCAGCCACCAAACACATCCTCACAACAGCAGCAACAGGGGTCAGCAGGTGGACAACAGCAGCAGCAACAGCAGCAACAACAAAATGTACCGAGCCATCCAGGTACCCCATCACAACATCAGCAACCAGGTACACCTGGATCTCAGTCACAGCAGCCCCAAGGTATGACACAGCAGCAGCAGCAGGCTATGCCTTCACAACAACAATCACAGCAGCAGGGATTACCTCCACCTCAACAACCAGGCATGCCTCCACATGGTATGTCGCCACAGCATCAACCTGGAATACCTCCACATGGTATGTCCCCAGGCATGCCCCCACATGGTATGTCACCACAGCATCAGCCTGGCATGCCTCCACATGGTATGTCTCCGGGCATGCCTCCACACGGTATGTCGCCACAGCATCAACCTGGTATGCCTCCACATGGCATGTCGCCACAGCATCAGCCTGGTATGCCACCACATGGCATGTCGCCACAGCATCAGCCTGGCATGCCACCACATGGCATGTCGCCACAGCATCAGCCTGGCATGCCTCCACATGGCATGTCACCACAGCATCAGCCTGGCATGCCTCCACATGGCATGTCGCCACAGCATCAGCCTGGTATGCCTCCACACGGCATGTCTCCACAGCATCAGCCTGGTATGCCACCACATGGTATGTCTCCACAGCATCAGCCTGGTATGCCTCCACATGGTATGTCCCCAGGCATGCCACCACATGGTATGTCCCCACAACATCAGCCTGGCATGCCACCACATGGTATGTCTCCTCAACATCAGGGTATGCACCCTCAACCAGGTATGCCTCCTCATAGTATTACCCAGGGTATGCCACCACACAGTATGAACCAGCAAGGTATGCCTCCACAGCAGCAAAGCATGCATCCTCATGGAATGCCTCCCCAGCAGCAGCAGGCAGGAATGCCCCCACAAAAACAAGGTATACCACCACAGAGTATGCCTCCTTCTCAACAACCACCACCCCAGCAACAACAAGGCATGCCTTCATCACAACCACAACAACCTGCATTACCTAATGAAAACCAGAGCAATAATTTTCCTCATAGCCAGGTGAATTCTCCGATGCATATTGGACCTGGTTCAAATAAGGGGCCGATGTCTAATTCAAGTCAGTCGTCCAGTGTCGGCCCTATGTCCAGTCCAGGGCCGCTGTCAGGGCCATCGCCAATGTCCAGTGGTTTACGTTTGTCCCATTATGACCCACCTTCAATGAGTTGTAATTCAAACATATCAAGTGGGGGGACAAGTACATCCAGCAGTGTATGTTCGTCCACGAGCTCGTCCAAGACCAGCAATATGACAAATATCACATCAGCCAGTCTGGCGAACCTTGCAAAGGGAGTCGAACACTTGTCTCATCAGATGCAGCAAAACATGATGCAAGGTGGACCATTCCACAGTATACAGATACAAGGTAATGTTAGCAGTCAGCAGAATTCAACAAACAATCCACAACAAGGATTGACAACACAATCTAACAGCAACAACAGTAATATGGCTGTTTCTCAAAGTCAGTGTCACAGTCCAATGCCTCCAGGCCAAAGTGTGCGGTCAGGCCAGGGTCCAATGACACCAGATTCAATGACCCAAGGTCCAATGCCTGGCCCCAACAACTCCTTCATGAATGCTAACATGCCACCAATGCAACAGCTTAATATTGATGGACCCAGTTATAGTCCCTCCATGCAAGTACCGCCAGAAGCTGCCCAGATGGGTATGGGGCAGGTGCCTGGGCCGAGGCCACCTGGACCTCTACCACCACAACAAGGTTGTCCTGGTCCAGTACCAACCTCTGTCAGCCAAAACCAATCTATGTTGCCCAATGTTGGGCCCCATCCAAATCCAGGTAAACAGACAAATGCAAAACCTGGAAATCCTACAAACCCAATGGTCAATCCAAACTCTCGCATGACCCATTCACCAGGCTTCTCTTCCAATTCTGTGGGCAATGCTAACATTCAGATCCAAGCAAAAACACCTAACACTATTCAGTACTTGCCTGCACAGCCTGTTCAGAATTCCCAAAATATGAATGCAAAACATCAAAGGCCTGATTTGGACTTCATGCAAAAACTTACCTCCCCTGGCCACACTTTAGACTGCAAACCACCACAAGCAAAAATGCCACGTTTTGCTGGACCTTTACCAGAAATGAGGCCTGGTATACCTAACCATTCAGGTGGTATGCCACCCTCAATGATGATGCAAAACCCCAATCCAAACATGCCAGGAAACATGCCTGGGCCTGGTATGGGTAGTCCTGTTCATATGTCCCCAATGAATAATCCCATGGGAGGTCTCCCTAGTAATATGGGTCCGTGTGATATGATAGGTCCAGGCCCAATGCCCAGCATGGGGCCAATGAATGGTATGAATCCAGGTGGTGGTAATATGTGTGGCAGTCTTCCCCCACATGGAATGGATGGAAACTTGCCCCCCCACGGTATGCACCCTCAGTTCAACCCACAAATGATGGGGGGTGGACCACCAGGAATGATGAATAATGGGATGATGCAGAGTCAACAGATGATGCAAGGTCCTGGGCCTGGCCCTGGAATGCACCCAGGCATGCCAATGCAAGGCATGCCCCACCCATCCATGCAGCGTGGTCCACGTGTGCCTGGGCCACCTCCCAATGGTCCACCTCAGGGTTCTGGCTCTAACCCTGTCAGTCCAGCTGGATTCAACCAACAGTTTCAACAATTCCAGCAACAGCTTTATTCTCAGAACCGACCTCGTCAGATTTCTCCAATGGGCAATATGATGCCGAGTCCTGGTCAACAGTATATGGGCATGATGCCCAACATGCCTGGCCCCACCTGAACAAACTCTAAAGCAAATGGTGGTGCAAATGAATGTCAATTATCACTTGATAATATCAGGAGGCAATAGGAATGGGGAGGGGAGATCATTGGTGGTGTTTGCCCCAAATGCAACTGCTTCGTTGCTTTTGGCAACCACAATACAATCTTTAAAAATAAAACAAAAAAAATAAAACAAAAAAAAAAGAAAAAAAATTCCTGCTGTCTGTCTCACATCCAATGAACTGGCAGGTGCTACCAGCAACCCTTCCTCTCTTTTATCTCTCTCTCTCTCTCTCTCTCTCTCTCTCTCTCTCTCTCTCACTCTTTCTTTCTTCCTTCCTCTCGGCTTTACCCTAGATTCATATCTCAATGGAACATGAGCTGTTGTTGACACTAAAGAAATAGTTATTTCATGGCTATAAGAGGATCACTAAGACTTGATAATTTTTTTGAGCCCAATCATGACTTGTAATTAAATTTGAAAATGAAAAAAATTGAAAAGGAAACTACTTTTTATTCCTCCATGAGAAGAGCATGCATATATGTATATACATTTAACTGACTGCCCAAGAATTTTTCTTTTGCATGTGTGTTAGTGTGTATACATTTATACATGTGTATAAAATCACAAAAATCTAAGAATTGGCCACTTAAAATCTCTAACTCCAATAATAATTTTCAACTTGATTGACTGAAATGAAAGAGAGATGTGAAAAAAGAAAAATAATTTGTTTTGGAAAATTAGAAATATTCTCAACTTCAGTAACAAAACAAAAAAAAAACCCACTACGACTGCAGATATTGGACAATTCTGTCACCTTCATCTTGGGTTGGGGGAATTTTTTTTTTTATTATTAAAACTTTTTGTGACTTCACCATTTTCAGATTTTATTTTATTTGACTTTTTTTTCTATACAAGGAACTGGTTTTACCAGCGACGAGTTTAAAGATGAAAAAGAAAAAAAGAGAGAAAATTTCTCCAGTTTACAGAAACGAAAACATCAATCTTTATTTTATTCTATTTTCCCTTCATTTTATTTTTGAAGCTAAAAGCAACAGGGAGACCCGTACAGTTGCTACCAACCTCTCCCTGCCACCCCTGATCTGTTGACTGTGAACAACTAATGACTTCTATGAGTTGGTGTTTCCAAATCCAGGAATGTATATAAAATGAATAAATGGTTTGAAACTAATTGTCTGCACTAACGAAACATGGGATCTTAATTTGCATACCCTTTTTGATCAACTCTTTAACTTTTACACATCTCTCCTTCTGCATACACATAAGAGTGTATGTATAATGGCATGTATATTTACATGCATACATATACACACACACATATGCGTACACCCATATACAACAAATTAGACATATTCATGCTGAGGCATACACTAGCTTCATCTGTGCTGACTGATCCCTTGCAGACTGATTTTTCTGCCAACTTAGCTCCAGTTCATACTGACAACTTTCAAATTGAATGAACTGGGATTTCTATTTTTGTTAAATTCTAGACATTTTTCTCCTTTTGTCATGTGACTCCAACCAAAACAAAAAAACAAAAAAAAAAACAAAAAAAAAAAAAAAACTCATCAGAAGTGAAATGAATCAACATTTGAAAAACAAAAAGAAACACATGTAAACCTTTACTGGAAGAGACTTTCTTTCTGTAAACTCTGACCCTACCCTCTGTTTATGATGATAAACTTTCAGCAGTTTCTCAACTGCTCAGTATCTTCAGGGGATTTGCTGTAAGTGTGCAGTGTATGTGTGTGTATGATTGTGTGAGAGAAGCTTGTATGTTAAAAAGGGAGTGTCCCTTTTTTTCTGTTTGCCGACATGGTCATTGATTTTGGTTTCTGTCATTTCTCTGTGACCACTCATCATATCTGTTTAAAGAAAATACATTTTCTTTTTTTTCATTTTCTTTTTCTTTTCTTTTTTTATACATATGTTGAATTAATCCACTGACTTTTATTCTGTCTCAAGGTTGATGACTGGTCTTTCTCTTTATTTTTTTATTTCTTTTTAAGTTGCTGTGAAAGTGCAGCGTTTTGTTCAGGCATCACGCAAATCATATAGAAATCATTTCTTCTCACTTCATCATTCATGTCTGAATGATTATTATTATTATTATTATTAACAACAACAAAATTTTTAAGAGAATTTGTAAATAGCAAGTCATCCAAGCCCTCCTCACATGATTTTAGAAGCATATCGTGGAAAACTAATGGACAAAACATCATAGAAAAGAAGAAAAAAACTTTTGTGAAGGTCATTTCTGGTTTAGGAACTAATCCCTACTCAAGACACGTGCACGCACGCACGCACACACACACACATATATATATATATATATACACACACATACACACACCTCTGTCTTTCTCACTCTCAAAAAAAAATATTTGGAAGCTGTCCATTTAAATTCTTCCAGGTTCCCTTTGAAGGGGAGTGGTAGGGAGCATATATACGATTTTCAGAGAATGAAGCATAAACATGCCTAGATGTTATTCATTATTTTTCTTATTGTGTTTATTTTTATTTTTTTATCAGAAGGAAAACAAAAAGCATGTAGTTACAATGTATTAAAAAAAAATGAAATCTTTACTTTTTCTTTAAAAGTCAGAGACAAGTGTGGGTCGGAAATAAATTAACAAATTCAGCATTTGACTGCTGTGCGCTCTTGCGCCGTGCTCCCCTCCTCAGTCGCCTACTTTAACATTGCTGTGAATTCATAAAACAAAGAGTGAAACCAATTAAACAACAAATATCCTGTAAAAAGGTGGAACCATTTCCAAAGAGTTCTTGGCATGTAAAACAGAAATTCAAAATTTCAATATAAGAAAAGGCAGAAAAAAAAAAAAAAAGACTTTAGTTTCTTATCAGACCAATTTCTTTTTCTTTCCCCCAGCCACTCCATGTTTATTTTTTATTTGATGTTTTGTCCATCTGTTCATTTTCTTCAAGCTACGAGCAAAGGTGAGGTTGTGGCTTGGTGGATCATCGGACTGTGGCAGCTGACCCCACCCCTCTCCACAGAAAAAAAGAAACAAAAACTTTTCTCCCTTTCCTTCTCTGAAAATACACCTTAAAGCTGCTGCTGCTGTTTCTGCTGCTGTTACCCGTCCCTTCACCCCCACAGGGCACGGTTGTTACCTCACCTCAACTGGTTGTCATTGTCACATATGAAATTTAACAGAAAAAAGCAAAAAAGATTCGTCCAATATACATTGAAGTATATACAGAATGTATTTTCACCTACAGACATATAGACATATACACGCAAACACTCCTCCCCCAAAATAAAACAGATGTGGATTCTGGTTTGGCCTTTCTCATGGGTCCTGTCAGCATCATACAATTTAAAAGAAAGAAAGAAGAAGAAGAAAAAAAAAGAAGAAAAAGGCTTTAGGGTAAAATTGAAAATTGAGGTTTATTGTTAACATAAAAAATAAAAACTTTTAGAGTGGAACCGGTTGGAAATAAATTCAACTGAATACTCGATAATGATTGCTCTTCTTGTTCCTCTTTGTTTTTTTTGTGACTTTTTTCTTTTCCTTTTTGTGATTTTTTTTCTTTCCTCAGGTTTGAGATGCAGGGGTTCACTCGGGAGGTGTTATCCAAGAAATTTCCCCTTTGCTCAAACACACACATTGAACTTGACAAAGCAATAATCATATTAGTCAACATGTTACAATATCAGGAAATGGCAAAGCCAGACAGGTGAAAACAGGAAGATGTTACAAAAGGCTATCAAGACCAAAGGCCCAGGAAAACTGGAAAAAGGGGTTTTGTTTCATCAGGACAATGCTCCAGCATGCAAGCCATTGGTTTCAATGGCTGCTGTGAGGGACTGTGGCTTTGAATTGGTCACTCTCCCTATTCTCCTGATCTGACTATCATCTGTTCCCCAGCATTAAAAAAACATTTGACTGGGAACCAGTATTTCGGTGATGTTGACATCATATCTGCTGTTGACTTTTTTGACAAATATAATGAACATTAAGATTTCAGTTTACCTTAAGAGTTGAAATTAATACATGCTAGATTTCACAGCTCTAGAATAACTCCTTCATAGCCTATGAACTTTTCATCCCATCCTTGTATTCTCAGTCTAAACTCCACAAATCATGCCTTTCTGGCCTCTTCCCCAACACACACTCACACACAAAGTTAAATCATATACACATTGAAATCTACATTAATTTATTAGTTAGTATAAGTATTAATTACACAAGTTTTTCTAATGAAGTGATTAGCCTCATTGATTCCAACCATTAGAATAATAATAAATGAAGAAATATTAATATGAAATAATGTGAATTAGATTCACAAAACAAGAGGAAACTTACACAAGAAGAAAAGTCAATACTGCTTACAGATTAATGATCAACTACATGTTAATGTATAAAAATGTTATTTCCATCTTACACTGTATTGTCAACCAACCCCAAGGTTTTGGAGAACAAGCACTTTTTTTCTTTTTTTTACATCACTCCAGTCTACTGACAAACCTCTTCTCTCTGAGTTTTTTTCTGATTGCTTAATTCAGTCACCTGATTAACTAAGCCCAGTAAATTTTGATTAGAATTGATTTTTATCCAGCAACACTTTAAAGTCATTCTCTCATGTTATTAAGTCTCTTTATTGCCTTTTTTTTTTTTTTTTTTTTTTTTTTTTTTTGCAATGTCTCAGATTAAAAATGCACTTACTGGTAAAAGTATTTCTTGCACTAGTTTTATTCATCTTTTAATTAAAATATATTTATCATAGGTACCAAATGTTTTCCATTACTGTATTATTCTCACCCAAGTTTTACAAATATATGTGGATTGCACCAAAAATTCTCATTTTAAAAAAAGTTTTCTTTGTGCAAGAATGACTTTGGACATAAAAAATATGCAGGAAGAACATGAGAATCTGAGTGGCAAACAAAAATATTCATTCAAGTTGTGCATTTGGCAAAGACTCTGTTTTGTTCTTTGCCCTTTAATAATTTTTGAATTTATAATCAAATTTAGTATATCTGTAGGATAGGTCATTCATTTTTCATTCATTGAAGTTTACTACTATTAAAAGGCTTGTTTGCTCATCGAAATTTATTGTGAGTAAAATTCTGCTGATTTTAAATGGCTGAAGAGAAAAATAAATTTAGGATTGGTCAGGGTGTGCATCAGAAGTTTCATTTCATGGAGAGAAATCGGGTGACTCCTGGTCAAATAGTGGTTCAATAGGCCAAAGTGATGCTGATCCTTCTTCAGAGAATAAAGGAGACTCTATTCTCAATATTTGGCAATGGTGTAAAAGGAATTATCAGTCTGCTAATTATAGTTTTTTGCCTCTTTACAATTTTAGTGTGAAAATGATAACGAATGATCCTGTATTTTTAATTAAAATAAATGAATTTATTCACTCAAACTAGTTTTAAAAATTGCAAAGATAATTCACAGATGGAAATAGAACTTTTCATTTGTTGAAAATTCATCAGGGAATCACTGAAGGAATTATCTTGGGATAATCCCCATGTTTTATATTCTGCATGATTTCTTTTTATTTAATTTAAAAAAGACAAAATATATTTGCTACATGGACATTGTATATTTGAAATAAAAACAAAAGTTCAAAATTGAAACCATATTGAAAAATTTTTTAAATTCTTAAGGGGTTGATTATTTCTAGTTGTGCACAAGTTAAAGATTAATTTAGGATTGACTGAAGAACAAAAATTATATGCCTTTCCATGAATATTTTTATTTTTATATTGGAATTTTTGGGATGAGAGATTATCATTATTATATACCTTTTAATTTGAACTAGTATACAAAAGTTAAGTTGCTACACAAGCTAAATGAGAAAAATATATTCCTGTGGATTCAATAAAGAGTAGAATTCAAAATTCAGAGAATGTTGGAGTATAACAGATACTCAAAGAAGACCGTAAGGTATAACAGCCAAAATACTGTGATTGCAATAACCAAATGGAAAGGCATATCATAATAATAAAATCTTAAGAGATCAGTATATTTTCAGAAATATTTGTACACATGTTTAACAGAAAAAATATTAATGAATCTTTTTATGACCTTGGAAGTGACTGCATGTCCAAACCAGATCATTCTTGTTCCTGTTGATCATCACATTCATGATAGTAAATTTCATCCAAAACTTGACCCCCATCTTTAGCACCTCAGTATAGGTGATGGTTTGACTTACTGGGACCATGGTTGATGATGTCATGAACTTGATGGTCAAAGTCAGATGTCCTAACAAAGTCTGACTACTTAAAATGTTTCTTGGCCACAGACAATGCCTCCTAGCCAAGAATCTCTAGTTTTTTTGCTGATCTTTAGCATGAACAAACTGACCATTGTCTTTCTATATGTTGCCAAGGTCGACAGCTCATACCACAGGCATGGTATACTTGCTTTTTTATTTCCTTCATCAGATTTGAATGTGCCATGTGACTGAAATATATTCTAAAATTTGGCATATACCACCTAACATTATGCCAGGTTGTCTTCTATTTGTATGTAGCCTGTTAGTATATTTTCAAATACTTGGCACACACTCATACAAGCACAGGGTGTGCCAGTTCTTTGAAAATATACCATCCACCTTGTGCATGTGTAACTTTTTAATGTCACTACAGAAAGGGAGATAATTCTAGTTATCTCCCTTGCATTGATGATGCCAAGTGACAGTGTTTTTATCACAATGCTCAAATGAATAATGGATGCAAAGAGAAAGGATCATCTCTGGGAAATCAAAAAAAGACAGAACAAAAACACAAAAAAAAGTGATCTGAAGATATTAAGAGGTGGACATGCAAATGAGTAAACAATGATAATTGGGGAGGAGGGGGAGAATATATTTAAAGATTCACCTGGGCAGACCTAATGATAGGGCTTAATATGCTGTCGTAAATAAGCATCTTTGTGTGCAATATAGTTTTTTTTGTTTTTTTTTCTTATGCAAATCAATGTTTTCACAGTAGGTATTAATCAGCTGATGCTAGTAGAATATTTCAGGATATGATTATAGACATACCTTGTGAACTTCAACTTACCTATTTTAATAAAAATATTTACATTAGCTTAATTGATGGTACAAGATTTTATTATCAAACTGTGTTTATGTGTGTGCTTATTTATCTATCTATTGATTGATCAAGAGCATGGGTGCCTCATAACCAGCTGTTTTTGGTAGATGGAGCTCAACAATCCAGAAAGGAAAACACTGATTTTAAACCTGCACTACCTTGCAATCATAATCAAACATGGAAAAGGCTATAGAAAGTAAAACTGGAGTGGAGCTCCAAGGGAGTTAGCTATGTCATACACACATACACATGGTAGCACAAGAGAACAAACAAAACGACAAATACTGCCACTGAGGCAAAAGGAAAATAAGGCGAGAATTGTTAATACAGTGTAACCCGGATATAAGAGAGCTTTTCTCTGGTCCCAAATTAGAGCCTGTGTTAAGGTATATATAATAGACAAACCCAGATATAAGAGACTTCGGTCCCGGCAACTCTCTTATATCCGGGTTACGCTGTATAAAAGTTCTTTGTATTGCCAATAGAGTGGGATGTCTGCGGGAAAAAGAGAAGTGTCTTAGAGGAAGGGTAACATTGGTAGGAGCTGAAGCATGTGTTCAATCAGTTGACCAAGGTCACTAGTGATGACATTGAGAGGATTAGTGTCCCATTCAACACAATTCTGTTACAGTTATGAGCAGCATTTTTAAAAGCAAATGTGGTGGCTCGTAAACTCATCTTTTCATGCTTTTTCTTTGGTGGCAGCATTTGTGATTGGCTCCTTTTTTTCTCTTCTTTTTTAGGGGATTTGTTTTGTGAGTTGGATGTGATACTTGGAGCCACTGCACAGAGCATGACTTTTTTTTTTATTTTTGGTTTTGCTTTCTTAGCATTCTCATCCAGCTGACACATAGAGGGAATCAAAAAGAGATCTAATTTGAAGCAGAGTATAACAGCTGTCAACACTGACAACTTTCTAGCAATTCTTGCAGCCAAACCAGCCCCAAATGTCCTGTATTCCTTTGGATCCATGTAGTCTGGGCAGAGTATGACCTCCGTATACCCTTGCCCGGACCTGTGCCATGGAGAGGTCACACTAGTCTCATCACCAAAGGGTGCTACCTTTTATCTTGCATGATAAACAGATGTCTACAAATATATAGTAACTAATATTTAATTTTTCATTTCAGATATAAATATTGCCATGGATCATAAGAAAGAAAAGATATAAGCTTAAAAGAGAAACAAAATATTGCAAAGTTACTGGGTGAGGAGAACACAACATTGGAAATTGCACAAAAGTTTAAGAGATTACAGAACAATCAAAAATAGAAATTGAAAATATTGGCAAGATAAGAACAAGAAAAAATTTAGCTTTGATAATGTAACAAACAATATTTGAGAAAAACTCAAATATCAAGAAAAAATGTTTGAAGAAGCCAGTCTTGCAAATATAATCAGAAAAGATGCAGAATATTAAGATTGCTGGCAAAAGATATGAAAGCAACTAAAGTACCACATTGCAAAAAGAAATATCTACTTTGAGAGAATTAGATGAAAACTGACTTCTTAAAAGTAATTTTTCATGATGAATGTAGAGTTCCATTGGATAGACCTAATGGAGGAACTAGAGGATGTGTTTTTCAGGGAATTAGTCAACTGACACAACTTGGAAGCCAACAGATGGATCAAATATTTTGGTAGTAAAAATTATAGGTCTTTTCAAAGTTGACTATAGTATAAATGAACAGGTTTATTCTTATGTTTGACAACATTTTTTAAATGGTACAGGTTCTAATCAGGAAATGTACATTTATAGAAGATAATGCTCTTTGATATTTTGCAATACTGACTACTTGCTAAAGCGAGTTTCAAAAACATTAAATTAATCGAATTTAGCCCAACCTCTCCAGATTGGAAGCTAGTTAAGGTCTTTAGAAGTCAATGGTCTTCTAACTTTGACACATGGCCAGCCCAACACAGTTGTTTTATGTTACAATTCTGAAGTCTGCACTCTTGAAAACTTTGGTGTTTGTAATTAAATCATTCCAGTGCACTTTGAGAATGGTGTCAGGTTAGTCATGGTAAAAGCATTCGAGGTATTGCTGGTATACAATCCATGATTGGGCACATGAGAAAATAGTGAGCAGTACAATACTTTCTTAGACCTTAAATTTGGTCTGTTTCCTGAAGTTTTTGTTGCTCCAGATACACTTGAGAAGTTTACCAAAATATATACAAGGAGGTGCTGAAAATTTATAACGTAACCCACATCCCAAAATCTAATCCAAGAAAATTTTTAGATTTTCTTTCTTAGAATTTTTCAGCACCTCTTATATAGTAACTCCCCAAAATGATTGTAGTTAATATTTGATTAAAATATTGAATATCTCAAAGCATGGTATGTCAGTCATGCCTTAATGTTTTACTCTTAAAATTGTTATGTAAATCAATAAGTTATATACAAAAGTTTAAGTAGTCTGAAGAGACAGTTGAAAACTTTCTTAAATGGAAACTTACATCTTAAATAAAATATTGGGTGTATTGAGACAGAAAATGTTCATTCAAGCAATTTTTGTTGAAGATGACATGTGCTGTCATATTTTTTTTTTTTTTTTTTTTTAGCAGTTCTTTTGTTAATAGATTAATTTTGATGTTATAATGCTAAACTTGCTGTACACTGAACCACTTATAATCTGATGGTGTCCTTGTTAGGGTTCTGAGCTTTTGGCTGATGCCAGTCATTCTGAAGAATGAGAAAAACTGAAAGTCATTTTTGTGACTTTTCTTTTTGCATGTTTTGGTCCCTTGGAACTTTCACAATAACTAACATGAACCGGGGATGTTTCCTATATAAATTTTATATCACAATACAGGAATTAATCCACCAGCAAGAAAAATTGATGATTGTGTGTGTGTGCTCATATAATATATGCATTGCTGAATGGTTAGAATATTTGCTTCCTGACTGACCTGGGTTTGAACCTTACCATAGTTGATTTGTCAGGGATATGACATCAAGAAGTTATCAACCTAGGGAGACTATTTGAGCATGTGACATCATTAGAAAGTGCCTGATAAAAAAAACTTGGGTTAACCTAATCCGTGTCAGTGAAATTGGGTAGACATAGCTGTTGAAAGCCATCTATGATTCGGCTGTCACAAAGTCGCACTGTGACCAAGGGTTTCAGCATATGGCCTTATTCAAATTGTTGATCAAGCCAAATTGTGTGCTTTCGCTCAGAAACTGTAACTATGGTATGGTATATAATATATAAACGCACACATACACAAAGTTTTTAACTTATGTGAAATATTTTATTTGTTCTGATGATTATTGTGATGCAACAAATTTTAGTGGAGTGCATTGAAAAACAATAATCCTGGTCATATTTGATTCATTTTCTATGGCTTGTCAACCCTTTTCAGGTTATTTAAAGCCAGCAAATATTTTTAGATTTCTAACAATTTTGGGGGGGATAATACTGGTTTTAGTGATATGAGTCTTACTAATTAGCCCCTAGCTAGCATGGAGAAGAGGTGGATTCACACATTTCGCAATGGTACTTGCATGTAAGTGAATATAAAAAGTACTACACAAAATAGAACTTGGCTCTTCGATTAATAAATTTGAACCATTATCCATTACACCACCCGCACATCCAAGCTTACAGCACCTGATATTCTCATGCAGGGAGCCATCTAGTTACTGACCAAGCTCAATGTTGCTTAAATTTGGAGATAGTATGGGAACCAGTGTTACAGTGTGATGTGGCCGTAAACCATGTGGTCCTATCTGAGCCTTGTATATGCCAGTAAGGTTTCAATTTCAGCTTTGCTTTGCTATTCCTCTGCAATTACCCATCATGCTTAATGAGTCATTTTTTGCACTCACAAACTATTTCAACAGGAGAAGCCAAACTGATGATTTTTATCTAAAATTCATTTTAACAATATTCAGCAGTCAGTCTGAATTTTCAGGAATTAATGCAAGTATTACTGGCAGAAAAAACACTTTTATCTCATGAACTTATTAAACTGAGTTTCACATTAGTGTGGAGATCCCAGTAATGATTGAATTCACTCCAGTCATAAGAGCATGTCACATAGGTTTGCTCACCTGTGTTCCACAATATGTACTTCATTTAATAAGACATAATGACCAAACTCACCACAAGTCATGATCTACATGACTAGCTTGCTAACTATTGATCCATCATCAAGCTTCCTGTCGGTACTTATTAACTTAGTAAGTGTGTGGTGCTTGGTAAGCAGTAATGATCTGTAAGGCTTGTTTACTCCTCCTAGCATGAATATCCCACATCAAAGGCAAATATTGGCAATAACCCATTTTTTTTATTGTTACAGATAGTAGCCCTGTGGTAGTCTGGTAAAATGCTGTCTGACATGAAAGTGGGTATAAAGCTGAAATGTGTCATTGAATTGCTCCATGTAAAAAAAAAAAAAAATGCTTCCATTGACTTTCATCAATGTTTGATGAACATACAGGTAATGCATTTCGGCAGTGATAACTGACATGTGCATTGTGGGGGGTGAAGCCACATTTATATGCACAGCATGAGGACTCATTTTTTTTTTTTTTTTATCACTAGCAAAAATGTATTGTTAGTTGTGGTGACTATATAGGAAAATAGTGTTTTTTTTTTTTAGCTGAAATTTTTTTCTAATACTAATGGTGATCTTGTGCACTCAGTATCTCTTGCTGTTTCTGTGGAAATAAATATAAAACCAATTGGTCACACAATCTGATTGCCCCTTCCTAGTAATGAGATATAGCATTTTTAACCATTACTTTGTCATCAACATAAGATAGATTTGCACAATGTTATATCTCATTAGAATGTTGGGGAGACCAGGTTGCTAATCCACTTCTTTTAGTTCATTCAGTCTGTTAGATTTCATTGGAGTTTTTAAGGTAGTGAATGCTGGACACTCTCCTCACATAGGAAGAAGAGACTTGAAGCAACAGAAATGTGGTTCAACAGAAGGATGCTGAGAATACCATGAACTAAACGTGAGCAACAACAAAACTTTAGAGAATATGGAAACAAAAAGGACGCTTATACTTAACATTGGAAAGATTTGAAATTCCTAGGAACATGAGGAAAGAGGGCTTGGGAAATTTGATACACACAGGACAGATTGAAGGAAAGAGGGACAGGGGAAAACAATGCATAACCTACCCCATGAACATGTAAATATATGGCAGAACAAGGTTTATCTGAGAAAACAAAAAGACAAAATTTATTAAGCTGCAAAGACAGGAAATTGTGGAGAGCTATGATTGCCACATAGAAGATACACCACATAAAAGAATCATGTATATAAAAGTTTCTTTTTTTTTAACATTAAAAAATGTATCCTCTGAGGATTTGAATTTATTAGATATTTCGCATTAAGTAATATGCCTTCATCTTATTAATCTGCTAAATCAAGGCTTCACTTTTATATATACATTATATATATATATATATGTGTCCAAATTCTGTTAATAACAATACTGTGCTAATGGAATTATGATCAGATACTGTATATAGGATCAGGGCTTGTAGTGAATAAACAAAACTTTCAATAATATAAAATGTGTTTTCTTTTTTTAACTTTCTTGGCTTGATACTCCTAACAAAAAAAAAAAATAAATCTATGGTGATCATTTTTCCTTTCATTCATTTATTGTCTTGAGTTACTTCCCTTGAAAGTTCTCAATTTATTTCCTCAATTTTGCTTTTTTTCTGGCATAAGAAGACAAATCACCAACTTTGGAATGCCACGCACTGTAAGCACAAACTGCTTACACTACCTGTTGGTATTCCAAAATGGCCACTAAGTTGTAAGTACAGACCTCGTTTTGAGTTGTAAAATCTCCATTCAATTAGATTTTTTTTTCAGTGACATTTTGAAGCGTAGCCATTTTCTTTTTGTATTTTTGTTATATGCACAAACTCGCTTTCTGTTTTATCAAAGAAATTACTAACAAATTTTGTTTGTTAATGTTCATGTCATTCATTATTATTATTTAGCTGTAATTTCTCACAATTATTTACATAATCCTTTCTTCTTTACAGTTTTGTCGAGTTTTATAAACATATTCAATATGCTTAATCTGATATAAGTCTTTAGTTGTAGCAAAAATCAAACTCATCAAAAATGTCCTATGAGAATTGTCTGCTAATTACTATATCTAGGACCCAGCTTGTTTAAAAATTTATGTGGACAAACTTGTTGAATAAGTTAATATTTATACATCTTAGATCAGTTTCAATGCAATTATAATTTTCAGCCAAGTTATATGCTTTAAAAAAATTGCCAGTGACTTTATATTATATCTAACTGCAATGGTATTTGATAATTATATGAAGTTACTTATATACTTATCTCAAATACAATGGAAGGACCAGGATGGTTGAAAGAAAGGAATGACAAACATGTATTGTTCTCAAAGAGATATTATATAGATATCATATACAAATATGTGTATACCTGTTACTATTTGTCCCACACAGAGAAATTATAAAATATATGAATAAAACAAGCAGTATGAATGAGCAAAAACAAGAGGGTCTTACTTGTAATATTTCCTGAAGAAAAAAAATGAACAGGCTAGTGGTGTTCTCTATGTTCCTTGGCAGACCATGTTGTTTTTATTTGTTCACTCTACTGCTTTGGACTTCTGTTGATATCTTCATCACAATCTGTATAACCACTGGGGTTCATCACCTGACATCACTCACCAGCCAACATGTGACCCTCATGAATTCATCTTACCCAAAGGGAGGTAATCATCCTTTGTATCCCAATACTTATATAAAATATTATTTAATAATATTACAATAGTTTAGATGTCTCTATTTTCTGAATTATGTGATTATTGGGGAATTTGCTGTGTTTATAATGATGACATTATATAAAATAAATAAAAATTCAATCATTTTAACTATTTCAAAATATTGGAATGTTGTCGTGTTCTTAATGGATTGTAATGTGCTGAGTATTTTAAATTTAAATTTTGCAGTCTATGTTTGTTTTGCATATAAAAATAGGATATCTGGTAATAATTCAATAATGTTATCTGACTCTGATGAGCATTGTCATGTGAAACTCTGGAATTGATCAATGAGATAAGTCCTTTGAATATTTACTAATTAATTTACAGATTAAAGTATTATTTAAACAAATATATCTACCTGCAAAGGTAATTAATATTTTTCAAAAATAAAAGAAACTCTAGTTAAAAACCTGTAATGGAATAGGTATTTACTAAGTTTAACTAAGTCCAGTACAAGTTTTGTTGACCCAGTAAGGATTGACCTCACTACAAATTGTCTTTTATTTGAAAGGTGCACAAATATTTACTGAGCTGCATCTTAATTACTGTCTGATCATTATAGATAAAGAATTGTTGCCATTATTATCCACTGATTTTTTTAAAACTATTCTTGACAACAGGGTTGTTTTTTTACTAGAGCAGTGGTTCTTCAACTCTGTGTAATTTCCCAGATTTGAGTAAAAATGGAGTTTTGATTTTGGTAAAAAAGACACATAAAATATATCCTGAAATTTTTTGCATATTATCAACACCTGATAAAAAAATGACCAAACCATAAACTTGTATAAAAGTGAATTTTATTGTCAAAATCTTTGTGCTTATTATTTTCAACTGATTCAGTCTTTATCAAATTGTGAATTAAGTTATCCTGAACAGCCACTCTCTAGATCCTTCTGTACCCCCCCCCATGGTGCTATATCCTTGGTCCTACTTTGTATTTAATTTTCATTAACAACCTTCCACATGACATCAGCTTGGTATCTATACTGATGACACAACCATTTACTTCTGTCTTGAAACTAATGCTGATCTCAAAAACGACCTACAGTCTGTTGTTAACTGGAGTAAATAATGACTTGTTAATTTTAACACCTCTAAAACAAAACTACTCTCTATTAATCATCTGAGAGACCTTTCTACCTTCCATCAGCATAGCTAACCTCAAGGAGAGTGACGTGTTGTGCCTTCTTCGGTTATCATTCTCAGCTGACATGAAGGTAAGCTGCTTGTGCAAGACAATTTTTCTCTCCAGAATCTATCTGATATATCTATAAGTCTACCATTTGCCCATGCTTAGAATATTGTTGCCACATATGGTCCAGTGCTCCAGCTATATATTTAGAGATTCTTGATAAAATCCAAAGAAAAATCTGTAATATTATTGGTCCTCACCTGGTGTCTCACCTTCAGTCACTTTCCCACTGCCATAAAGTTGCTTCCTTGTGCCTTTTCTATGAATACTTTCATGGTGATTGTTTAGATGAGCTCTTCATTATGGTTAGTATTTTCATAGAGACAGTGAGGTATTATGGTGGTTGTAGTAAGAACGGTACATATGAATGTGGTGTTTTGGTGTAAGGAATATTGTTCGTACGGTTGGGTCAGTGTTTGTGGCTAGCTAAGTTATAGTTAAGACAGAAGAAGACCGTCCCTTTCCCCAATCCCCTCCTTCGGCCTTGTGCCACATTTCTGTAATTTAAACAGAATAAATATCGCTCTTCATTATGGTACCTAGACTTTATAAATTTAAGTGTAATACTAGATTGGCAACTAGATATCATCAATTTACAGTTGAATTTGCTAGATGTAACTGTAAGTTCTATGCTAACAGTTCCTTTTCTCACACTTCTTGCTTGTGGAACTCTCTTTTGGCTCCATGCTTTCTGGCCAACTTTGATCTTTAAAAAAATTTAAATGCAATGTCAATCACTATCTACTGTCTTCATGGTTGTTTTTCTATTGTGCTTGCTCTTTAATAATGTTTCCTAATTCTTTCACTCTGCCTTGCTTGGGGTAAACTCAATTAAAAATATATAGGTAATTTTGTTTATGGCATCAACTTATCCTCAGAGATCCCAACCAATTTTCCTTAAATTTTCCTTTTCGTCTTACTGAAGGTGAAGAAGCCAGAGGGAGTAGATACTCTCAGCAAAACATGTTGTTTATATCTTTTTCATCTTGTTTCATTTTCTCCACTTGTTTTGGATACTATTATATATCCTACACACACACACAATATAAAGCAATACTGAATTTAGTATATTCACTTAGTTTCAGCTCATTAAGATTTATTTTTAATACTCAGGATAATAAACAACATGAATACATAATAAAAAAAAAGTTCGAGAACAGCTTCACTGGAGGCGCTGAAAAGTTCTCAGTTTTTTGCTTTTAAGAAAAAAATCATTTTTAATGTGGCTACTAACCTAGAAATTGAGTTCAACATAATACGTTCTTAGGCTATTTGACATCAAAGCAGAAATCAGGAATATTTTTGGTCTATGAACAAATTTATTGGGAAACTTAACAAAAATGTATAAAGCAAAAGTTTGGGACATGCATCAATAAATTACATTCAGTATTTAATATTGTGCTCATTATTTGCTATGACAAGTTTTAGATGTTTAAAATAATTTGAAATAAGTTTCTTACATGAATTAACTTCAATTTTATTCCAATCACCTTATGATTGCTCAAGTTTTGGACATTCCTCTGATGAACTCTACCTTCCATAGATTTTTTTTTTAATCATTTCACTCCAAGCAAGGTAATAAAGCCACTAAGATGCAAGTGGTTACTGAGTGTGAAAGAAAGGCATTATTAAGGAGTGGGAACAATAAAAGAACAGGAATAAAGAAGACAGAAGATAATGATTAACATTGCATTTAAATTTTTTAAGATCAAACTTGACTGGAAAGCAAGAAGCTGGAAGAGAGTTCCACAAGCAAGAAGTGGAAGAAAAGAAACTGTTAGCGTAAAACTTATGTTCTATTGGATTTTGATGAAGTAACTGACTTGGCCTCTCATGTTCCATTTAGTATTCTTCAGATCATTGACATGTTGGAACTTCCAACCTGGAAGTAGTTAAAGATCTTTTACAGACTGACCCAGGGTCTGCTCCAGTACTTCACAATACATATCAATGTTCATTGTTCATGAAACACCTGAAACTCTGGAAGAGGAACAGGCTTATGGCCACATCACATCAAATCACCAGTTCCCATATGATCACTAAAGTTAAGCAACATTGAGCCTGGTCAGTACCTAGATGGGTCACCACTTGGGAATACTAGGTGCTGTATGCTTGGATGTGCAAGTGGTGTAATGGATAATGACTTGGAATTGTTAATAGGAGAACCAAGTTCCAATTACCGTTGTGTTTGTTATATTCACTTACATGTAAATACCTTTGGGAAAGGTATGAATCCACCTCTTGCACCCCAGCTATGGGTTAATTAGTAAGACTTGTATCATTAAATCATTATTATCTCCAAAAATAAAATAAAATTACATACAAAATATTTAGATTTCAGCATTAAATAACTGATAAAGGTTGATATGCCACAAAAAACAATAAACAACAACCCCAAATTTTTATGCTTCCATTACATTGTTTGATTGTTGGGATAATGTTTTGATAGTTATACAAAAGGTTCTTTTTTTATTCAGACATGTCTTGAATAGTTTCCTTGAAAGAGTTCAATTTTTGTCTCATCAAACCATAATATTTTGTCTCATCAAACCATAATATTTTGTCTCATCAAACCATAATATTTTGTCTCATCAAACCATAATATTTTGTTCCAGACTGAAGAAAGCTCCTTGAGATGATTACAAGTAAAGAGTAGATGAAAATTTGCATGACTGGCCTTCATAAGAGTTTTTTTTTTAAATTTTTCTAGGAGTCTGAGATTGCAGTCCTATATGGTGGAGTGTCCAATTAATTGTATATTTGCTCACTTCTATCTCGACTGCCTGCAGGTCCTGAATTTCTTCTCAATTATTGAATAAGTTTCAAGTTACTTTCCAATAAATGGATGAAGTTGCATGCTTGCTTAATTTACGAAGATGTTCTGCTTGAGGAAGTGTTGTCAGGTCATCTTGCTTTTATCTTTCAATGATAACACTTATTATACTGATGGAAGCTCAAATCAGATCATTCAGTATCCCATTCTAAAATCAAGATGGTCAATTATCCCTCTACAAAGTTCTTCAGTGAGCTCCTTCACCTTCGAAGGCTCTTATGACTGGTGTGAATTCAATCACTACTGAGATCTCCACTCTTTGCATATGCTAACCAGAAATTTCAATATTATGTTTAAAGTGCACACTACTTTTAAATTGTAAATATTTGCTTAGTGTTCTCTGGTTGGTTAGAGGAAACTTGCAAATTAATAATTTGAATATAATTTGGTTCTAAATGCAAATTTTATTCCATTTTCTTCATAATTTCAGAATATGTTCAAGGCTTCTGTGTTCCATGTATGTTAAATTTCTCAATAAATTTATGCATAGACAAAAACTTTCTTACTTCCACTTAGATATAGAATATCCTTAGTATTTATGATGTTCAACTCAGTTCTTAAGTTTATAGTCACATGTGGTAATAAAATAAGCACATCCCCTCTTCCCTCTCACTTGTAACCATTCATCACAATAAAACGTTTTTCAGCGTTAAAGCTAAATTAGTAAAATAAAGCTTCAACTTAGAGTTGTTGCTATATTAATATCACATTAGGAATATTTTTGTTAAAAAAAACTTTAAAATTTTCATCAGCCCAATATTTTTTTCATATGACTGTATATCCACTGAATCACTGGCTTGAAGTTGATGTAATTTTGGAAACTCCTGAAGCTTTTTTTTAATATTAATGTCCAATATTTGCTATCAAGTCAGGTTTTTACTTCAGTATAAATTTGTTTTATTTTTAAGCCAAATGGAAATTACCAAATGGACACCTAAAAATTACAAAATTATTTAAAAAATAGTAATATACAAGTAAATTGGTTTATCATAGAAATGCCCAACTGTAATAGAAATTAAGATTTCATTTAGGAAAAATGTGCATTTCTAATTATCATATTTATGAATAAGAGAGACACTGAGATTGGGAATTTGCCAAGTAATTTTGTTAATTGCTTTTATTGTTGATAAAAATTTGTTTAACAATTTATAAGAACAACATAAACAATTTGTGATTGTTCAAAGAATAAACCGACCAAATTTTATAAATACTTTTAATATTTTATAGAAGAAAAAGAAAAAAATTAACAAAGAAATATTGTGGTGAGGTCAGCACTCTCTTGAATTCAAAACACAGGACTTGGCTTGGAGCCTCTGTTTAAAAAATCATCTTGGGATTCAGAAGTTGATGTGTCATACTGCGATTGGTCAGTCATTGTGGTGAATCATCAAAGAGTTACCCAATCAAGATAGAATACACAGTAAAGGCAGAATGTTGGGAGTTGAGCCGAATGGCAGTTTTGATGTAAGTCAAGAGGATGCCGGTTTTCTATAAGCAAATATTTGCTTATAGATTTTAAAGAGATTTTTTCTCTTCTTCCTTGAACCATATTACAATTGTTTCTGCATATAAAATTCTATCCATGGAATTTTTATGTGGCATTTGTTGTTTTTTATGAGAAGATACTGAAAAGTTCTTGACCAAATGGTCAATTTTTTTTTTTTTTTTTTGAAGGGCTTCTCAATTGGGCTAAGAAATTTTCAGCATCCTCTGTATAAAAATGAATATTCCTATTACATCTATACTATTACATCATATTTTCTTTCCACCCTTGGCACATAAAAACATACAATGTCATATTCTGTTTTAATAAACATCTTCCATTTTATTAGTAATTTCTTTACTATTATTTCTTTAGTGTTATTTTCAGTTACAATTGATCAGGCCGTCATTTTTTGTTGTCATCAAAACCACAAGTCAGAAACAAAAAACTAACTTTTTTAGGAGGCTTAAACTTGCTTCTTTTCCCCCTTGGGAGCTTTGTCAGCTTGAGCTAAAAAAGACAACAGTTGCAGAAATTCAACTCTAAAAAATCATTTAATTCTTTATCCCCCCCCCCCAAACATACAGCGCCACTATCAATGATGTAGCATTTGTAACAGCATTATTTTAAGTATTATTATTAGATGAAGCATCTTTACTTCATAGTTTTTAACTATTATTTCTTTCATCTTAAGTTTTGTTACTAAGGTAAGGTCACTTCTATGTGCCGTGTCTCTTCAGGATGTGGGCAATCATGGCGTTCTGCAATCTCTTACTATAAAAAAAAAAGGAAGCACACAAGAATATGGGATGCAAGTTCAAATCATGCTTAAAGCTTATTTGGCAAAGTTTAATGTACTTACCCAGTTTTTTTCCTTGAATGTACTGTATACTCCTTCAGCAATTTTGATTGTTTCAAAAAGCTATTTCTAGAATTTTACTAAAACCCAAATATATGAGACTGGATTCATGTATTCTCTTTTTTTTCTTGAGAATTGACATAAAAGTATTAAACACTATTCTTTGTAAATAAACAGTCTCATAAATAAATAGTGTTTAATGTTTTTGTTGTCACATCTCAAGAAAAAAAAATATAAATCCAGATGCTCTCAAGTGAATTTATGTGGTGAGAACAAATGAAAGAATTTTTCAAAATTTATAATTACAGTTAGTCATAGTTGTTTAAATTTTTTTATTCTTTTCTTCACTGACATTTTAAAAATTTATGAATAAAAATATTGTTTTCATAGTTATTTTTTTGTATGGTAAATAATAAATATTGCTTTGCAGTTGATTTATATATTTTTATAGTCTAGTAAATATAGAATTATTCTTGTAAGTAAACAAAATCTAATAAAATAAATAGTGTTTAATATTTTTGTTGACAATTCTCAAGAAAAAAGGAAATATAAATCCAAATTAGTTCAGAAATATCTTGAGGATAAGAATATGAAAGTTTTACTTTGATTTTTTACAGACTTCAGTCTTGAAGACATTTGAAAACTTATTAGACGAATTGAAAAGACATGTAAGAGCAAAAGAAAAACCATGTCATCTTTAATGACTTCAAGATTCTGCACATGAAATCTGGCCAAATATGTAGATGTTTGTGCTAATTTAGTAAAAGGTTACTGAAGAAGATTAGAAAAAAGTTCTAACTGATAAAGCTTGACTATTAATTTTCTTGTGCAATCAACAGTTATTTTCCCTATTATCTACAATTATAAAAAATATTTTTTTTTAAATTGTTTATTTATTTAATAACCTCATACATAGATCTCAGTTTTTTTGTTTTCTTTTTTGTTTTAGAAAATCTTGATGACTCAGTTATTGGAACTTTGCTCTCCTATTAACAATTCCAAGCTATTATACATTACACCACCTGCACATCCAAGCTTACAGCACCTGGTATTCCCAAGTAGTCAGCTACCCAGATACTGACCAGACTCAATGTTGCTTAACATCAGAGACCATATGGAAACTGTAAATGTACCATTTGAATTTCAGCTTAGAAATAAATTTTTATTATAAATTTACATAACTGATTTGGTGGATGAAAGATTTTATTATGAAATTCGATGGTGGTTAATCATATTTTAAATAAATGTTGGGGCACCTCGAGGCGGTGTAATGGTTAGCAAGTTTGTCTCGCTAGAACAATTATCACTGAGTAGTGAGTTTGATCCTCACTGGGTACCCCATACATTCGGCCTTGTGCCACATCTAAGCTACGCTTAGAAAATCACTATTTTAAATAAATGTATATAATAATATTATTACTGATATTTATTTTTTGGTTTCCGATATATAAAAATTACGATGGGTTTTAAAAAAAGAGATATAATCTAAAAAGAGAAACAAATTTCAGTGGTGTGCATTTTGCATTGAAAATCAGAAAAACGGAATTTGTAATTGATTAAGACAAGCATTATTAAAGAATATGGCTAATATGCATGTGATGGAAATGTATTATTAAAGTTTTTGCTATAAAAATGGATTGAAAATATATTTTGGAGACAGCCTATTTTTGATATAAGAATTACTTTAAAAAAATGTGGATATGTACAATATAAATGCACTGCAAATAATTTTATAACTAGCAAGGATACTTCATGATGCCTGGAAAGCAAAATAACTTAAAATATAACAGCACAAAAAAAAAATCTGTTTTTCATACTCAGGAAAGTTTACTTATGCTCTTTGCACATGAAAAATGTAATTTCTACTGAAAAAATGTTCTGATGCACAAAACCTAATAAATGATGTAGTCCTTGATTTTAACAGGTTTTCTGGATATGCAGTGTTAATGGTTCTTCAATTAGGAGTCAATTTGAAAAAGTTGCAAATCCAATTCTAGAACAACCAGTATAGAACTGGCTATGTGAAAACATGGAAAAATCCTGGTTAATCAATTTTAAGAGATTGTAATTTTGTCTTACTGATGGTCAGGACAAAATTCTCTTGGAATGAAAAACACTTACATTCAAATATTGGAATTCTAGGATTTTACTCATACTCAATATCTCAGTCCATTTTTTTGAGAAATTGCATTATTTTTTTACATATGACATACTGGGCTTTGATAATTGCTGGTGACCTTGAATGACCTACAAGAACAACCTTATATAACCCTTGTTATTACTTGAAGTTTTGGAGTTTTCTCTGCGAAAAGAAAAGGTCTTTAGGATTTTACATTTTGCTATGATGTTCAAATATACGCACATGCACAAAAAAAGACTTTATCATTGAATTATAGATTAAAATGCATTGTGACATTACATTACAATGCATTATTATAGGAATGCATTGAAAATCATGAAGGAAAACAGTTGTTTGCCAATAGTCCAGAGTTAATACAAGCATTAAGAGTGAGATTATATATATATAAAGGGACTGTTTACTTGGGCTTGCTGTGCTGGGTCTCTAGCATCTTTTGTGGTATTACTTTGAGTATATATACTTTTTTCTTTTTTTTTAATTTTATCTCTTTCTTCCCTGCCCATTCAGTCATGTCATCCATAACAGATATTTTCTTCATAATTTCTATTCCCCCGTTAACAGTTGTGATGAGAGGGGACGAAACTGGTTGACTGGTGTTTTTATTTTAAATCTATCATGGCCTTTAATAAAATATTTGTTTTTTATGCCTTGATACGCTTCTGTACCATTGCAAATATATTCAAATATATATATTTAAGTGAACATTGAAGTCAACACTTAGAGGCGAAAGTCTGTTTCATGCTAGACTCAAAGGTTCACTTTTATATTTACACACACTCTATCTCTGATATTGAGCACTTTATCCCATAAATATAGCACACCTTAAGACTATATTTCTTCACATATATATATATATATATATATATATATATATATATATATATATATATAAAATACTGCCTATATTTCTGAGATGAGTTATTGTAACTATTTCTTTATTTTCTTAATCATTTCACCCCAAGCAAGGTGGAAATGCCACCGGTATGCGGGGGGGGGGGATTGAAAATGGAAGAAAAGACTGAATATAGAGAGGACTGAGGAAAGGACAAAAGACGAACGGCATTCAAGAAGATGGTGATTGACATTGTATTTAAATTTTTCAAGACTGTAGTTATCAGGGTAGCAAGTAAAGGGGAGGGAGTTCCACAGGTGGGAAGTGCAAGAAAAAAAAACTATTGGAGTAAAAGTGGTGGTTGCATTTATCTATTTCAACAGTAAACTGGTTGGACCTAGATGCCAATCTAGTAGCATACTTAAATTCGTGTAGTTGGAGCATCAGGGAAAAAACATCATCAGAACAGTTGCCATGAAAATATTTGTAGAAAAGACAGAGGGAAGCCACACCATGTCAGTAAGAAAATGACTGAAATTGAGTTGCCATATCAGGATTGATTATATTGCAGATCCTTCTCTGGATTTTATCAATAACCTTGAGATGAATAGCAGGAGCACCAGACCAAATATGGCAGTGATATCCAATGCATGGACAAATGGTAGATTTGTGAATGTCCAAGATGGATTCTGACAGGAAAAAATTTTCTGACATGACACAGTGACCCAACTTTCCTTGCAGTAGATGCAGCTATTAATTCAGTGTCATCAATCCACTTCAACTCAATTGAAAATGTAAGGCCAAGAAGGTGCACTGTGTTGCTCTTGAAGAGTCTAGCATTATGGTAGTTAAATGAAAGCATTTCAGACTGTTGTCCTCATTTTTATTGCCATATTCATGACATTTCAGCTATTGTACACTCTGGCCTTCTTCAGGGGATATACATTGGAATTTTAGAACAATCTACCCCTGTAGACTAAAAAGGTTTGTTTTGAAATTCCAGTGTATATCACCTGAAGAAGGATGAAGTGTGCAGCGGTCAAAACATCAAGAATATGGCAATAAAGATGAGGAAAACAGTATGAGCAATGTAAATAGTGTAAATATATAATGTATGTTCATTTTTACTTTACAATTTTTAAGTAACATAAAAATTTGTTTTTGTGTCTGCATTTTGAAATGAGTTCTGATCATTTATTTAGTAGTTTGTGTTGGTCTGGAAAGATGGTTATAGTTATTTTCTCCTCCCAACATAGTTTACAATTTTTGGGATTTATTGTTACAGGCTGTTTTCCTTATTTTCCATGATAATTTGGGAGTGATTTGAACTTTGTTTTTAATCTCCCAGATATGTTTAGAAAGCATATTGAAGTATTTACTATTTGTAAAGTATGATTTGTGCATAGTTCCTTTGTTTCCAGAGTCATTAATTTACTCCTATGTATATTTTTGCTTTGTTATCTTCTGATTTTACAGTGACTTGGTATATTATATTGTTTTGCAAACAACTTCCATTTAAGGGACATATATTCTTTGTTCTGCAGTTACACATGGTTTTGATTTCTGTGGGTGGCTTGTTGGTTGTTTTTCTGTTGTGCTTTTTTATTAATTGTGTCATGTTGCAACTGTACTGTGTTTTTGTTGAATATCTTGTGGGGAGTGCTTGATGGTTGGGAGTGTTTATGTATAGGCTTAATGAATGTTTTTGCTAAATTTGATTTTAAGTTTTTGTTGTACGGTGAGTTGAACCATATGATGTTTCTTTTCCATTTGACTTTGGCATTTTTGTGGTGTGTATATAAGTGTTGGTGGAATCCACTAACATTTAGGGCCATTTCATAGTCTTTGTTGGCTTTATTGAAGAGGTTTTCAATTGAAGAATTCTCAGAAAGCCTACGGTTGATTATTTGTAGGATCTGCTTGATTATTGATTTCAGATGCTTAGAAAGATGCGAGTATGTACAGTGGATTGCCATTTGGTTTTCTGTATGGTTGATATGGACCTTTTTTTAGGTTGAATGAGATATCTAGAAAATCTATATCTTTTAGGTTAGTTTTTATGTCCATGTTAAATCCCATATTTCTGAAAATTTTTATGATTGTTTGTTTTTTTTTCATGCTTGTTTTATATTTTACTCCTTTGAAATATATTTTACAAAACAGTATTTGTTCAATAAAGTCTTGAAACATTAAAGTTTTGCTGATTGGGTCAACAGTGGATAAGAAAAATTGGCAATATATATTTCTGGGCTCAATGAATTACTTAATTATGATTACTCTAAATGTATATCCTAGCTTGACTCAGCTAATGCTCATGAGAAGCAGCTAAGGGTCAGTAAGCAGACGTGGCTCTTTGGGCACTGTTCTGAGATTATCCGTATACCTGAATGAGTATTGCTGCAAAACTGAGTGAGTATTGGCGATATACAAGTTTAATTTGTGTGTTCTTCGTCACCGACACCGATGGTACAGTTTGTACAATGCTTACATTGTATAGAAATGGTCTGGGTTTGATTATTGGTAGTGGATGCACACTGCTGATGAGTCCCAAATAGGATGAAACGGCCGTCCAGTGCTTTCTGCATTCTGTTGAAAATTATTCTGGGCTCACTGAATTACTTAATTATGATATATATATATACATATGCATACATGTATATATATATGCATATATAAATATACGCATACATGTATATATATATGCATATATAAATATACGCATACATGCATATATATGTGCATATATAAATATATGCCTACATGCATATATATATATATATATATATATATATATATATATATATATATATATATACTAGCTTAAAAGATTCCCTATCAGGCTGCATTTCAGCTAGCTCCTTTGTCCCAACAATGGCACTTCATGCATTGCATGCATATTAAATTTTATTAAAATTTAACAATACTTTTCAGACAACAGTTTTCATCAAAACAATGATATAATTTGTCTATTTGGAATTTATTGCAAAGCTACATGATAAACAATATTTTTGGCATTCCCCATTTGGGGTCAGTACAAATAGCTTCTTTCTATCCCCAATTCTTGAACAACCAACAGAGCTGACTGTGAGAAAAGCAGGGTTCTATCAGATGAAGTCCAGTTACTTTCAATGATTGTCCTTGGGCCTTATTGATTGACATTGCATATAAACTGAAGTGTTTTGAACTCAAAAGATCAGGAGGAATTAAGGGGATTCTTGGAATTAAAACTCTTCCTTTCCTGGACCAGTAAGGATCTCTGCTTCCAAAAGACAAGGAAGCATCTTTTTGACAATTAAACTTGTTCCATTATAAAGCTTTGGAGGATCCAGAATTCTCAATAGCATAACTGGCACATTTTATTTTAGTTCCACTTTGTGTGATGGCATTCCAGGAGGATTCAATGAGTTCAGGAACTCGATTGGATAATTTACTGCTTGCTCTTCTTCAACAACAGTGTCAATGGAAAAGTACTTCATGCTTTCTTTTGGAATTTCTTTGAGAAGTTTCCAGTTGATGCTATCCAGAGTTTGCCATATTGGCTCCCAAGAATCAATCTCACAAAGTCAGTTTGAATCCATGAACTGGCCTGACTATTCAAGAAATCTTTTCAGAAAAATATGAATCCTCTGGCAGGATTCAGATATGGGAACCATCAGACCTTGAACTTCTAGTCAAACAAAGCTTGAATAGTGCCTTTTGAAAATATACTTCTTGAAACATCCATATATATATGGATGTTTCAGACAATTTTCCTAACCTTTATTGTCATATTCATGAGGTTTCAGCCATTCAGGTACACTCCAGCCTTATTCAGTTGATTGAAATTTCAAACTGAACCCTTTATTTCATCCCCTGGGGTAGATTGTTCTAGTTCCACGTACCATGCCTCTTCCAGATGTTTCAGTTATGTCCCTTTAACTCAACTATCCAAGTTTTTGTTCACCACTGCAGTAGCCAGGTATTGAACTCACAACTCTTTGGGTCAAGTCAATGTTTCCTTGAGAACATCAGTGTATGAATTTTTGGGAATGACAAACCTAATTTCTCGGTAACTAATTTTTTTTACCAGAGCTCATAGTGCAATTTTGATGCTGTTGCTTTTCTCTACCACTCCATATTACTGGTTCCCATATTGTATTCATTTCTCTGCATGTCCAGCTTAGAAGATTTTTGTGGCATAGCATATGTGCTGATTGCTTAAGTTTTTGTGTTTTCCAGTGATGTTCTCTGCTTATTATTTCACCCTCATCCCACAGGGGATGGTGATCTCTCTTTTCTCTCCATATGTGGTTAGCTACGCCTGATTTTTTTTTTATTTCCCCTTGAGTTACAGCTTTACAATGTTCTTGCAGTCTTACCTTAAGGGGGCAACCTGTTTCGCCTTGATATTTCTTACCACAGATGCATGGGATGACATAAACACAGTCCTTATCCAGATTCTCCTCTATGGAGGGATTTTACTCAGAAGAGGTGTCTTTGAAGTATCAAACAATGTTTGAAGGTTGTCATATGTTATATGAACTACAGATATTTTGTATTTTCTCTGATATTCCCTTCACATAGGGTAGGCAAACTGAAGCAGTTTTCTGATTTCTGTTATCCTCTTGCATCCTTCTATCACAGTTTGTTGGACCTGCTGCCATGTACCCAGGGTAGTTGTTACATTGTATGGTACTGACCATTTCTTGTCGATATGTCTCTGGGTCACCAGTTATGGCTTTTGCTTCATGTTGTAAACAGTGGACAATCCCTTCCTTGACACTGTATGTGTGGTGTGAGTTGAAATTGAGGTATTGTCTGGTGAATGCAGCTTGCAAGTCGGGAGATCATGACCAATAATATTGCTGATTCTACTTTGGATTTTATCAAGGAACTCAAGGTAAATAATAGCAGGAGCATCAGATAATGTATTGCAGTAATATTCTAAGCATGGACTTATAGATATGCAAGATAGATTCCAGTGAGAAAAATTGTCTTGCTTGATACAGTGAACTGACTTTCTTAGCAGCTGACCTAGCAATGGATTCAATGTAATCTTTTCAACTCATGTTAGCTGAGAATGTTAACCCGAGAAGGCAAAATGAGTCTCTTTTTTGGAGGTTAGTGTCAGCCATGCTGATG
>OZ038484.1:106132378-106414878 GCA_964036315.1 Acanthosepion esculentum
TTTCATCTATTATTTAATTAAAATTAATGTTCTGTTTTAATTTTTCTTATATACTAATAATTTTTTACTTAGCTTGTTTTATAATAACTTTTTACAACATTTTTACTCAATCTTAAAAACCTCTTTATTTAAAGCTAGTTAATTCCTTATGTAATTTTTCTTATTTAATAAGTGTTAACATTAAATTTCCAACCATCTTTAAGCTTTCGTCTAGACTCTATACAAATCATTATTCCTTCTCCATCCATCTCTTTGTTCTTTTTTTTCTTTTTTCTTTCTTTCTCTTTCCTCCCTTTTTAGATCACTTTTCTCTTATTTAAATTTTTTAAAAAAACGTTAGGTTTCATATTTTATCTAACTTTTTAGTGGAAACGTTTGGCATTCATTGACTGAGCAATCAGTGTTAGGTTTGGTTGAAATTTATAAAATCTCTCTTAAAACATTTTTTGGGAAAATAGGTTTCACTAGTTCAATAGCTGTTATCGTTTTTTTCCAGTGTTCCCGAGTGCTTCCTTCCTAAATTTCTGTTCGAAGTTGTGTGGAATGTTAACATCTTTATTATGTCATTATTCTCTCTTCAACTTATGTGCCATTTTAGTTGTTACTGCTGTTGAAAGTCTTTAAGTGATGTGGTTTCTGTTATTTGGTACAGTTCTTTGTCATTCTGTCGCAACCGTCCACCAGGATTGAAGCAGTATGGTCCTCGCTAAGAGCTACAGGCTTCATTCACTCAAAGCTAGTATTATCCATTTATCTGAGAAAGTGGTTGTATACAGCTGTCAGTTTAAATATTTGGTATGATGTATGATATTCATATGAAAGTCTCAGTCTGATGAGGCTATCTAAGAACGTGGCTCAAGTTTCCAGGCTAATGTTTTGGTTTTGTAGCAATTTGTGGTATAGGGCGAAACTACTCCTGACAAAGCTTATTTTATATATAATTTCCTTATCTTCTATACTAAATTGGTTATAACTGATTAATACAGTGAACTATTTGAAATGTTTGATATTTACCAATGGTGTCTTTCAGTTTCACACTGTAAGACCTCATCAGACTTACATATTGATATTTCTATTGTCCTTTATATTTTTATATATGCAACCTATACTTGTTTTCTTTGTGTATTTCCTTTATGTAATATATTCCACACATGGAATATATTACATCCTTATATGTATTCTTTATATACAAGAGAGGGTCAGTAAATTGGGTGTAAACTGATATATATTTTCTGAATTATTTCCTGGATTATGAAATGATTAAATCTGTTCGTGGTGAGAAATTTTTGTGTCAATTCTTGTCATATGTTTAATAAAAAAAGAAAAACTGCCTTGTATTAGATAAAAAGCATTTATTTCAAAAGAGAACACGTCGGATCAGATTTCGATGATTACTGAGGTTGCTTCAGTGATAAACCTGCAATATGAAGTGTTAATGCCCAATTACATTTATATTTGACCCACATTTTAAAACAAAAATATCTCCTGGGTCTTATATGGGAAGTTAAGGCATCTAGTAGGTTAATATCTATCTATATGCTATACTTTACTAATACTTCGTGTAGCCTTATGTAGCCTAACTCCTTCATACTATAATATTAAATGTAAAAAGGTGTGTCTTTATATGCCAACAAATACACTATTTAATTTTATTTTAAATTCTTATGGTTTATTAATTAATTATTTATAGTTAATTAGTTTATTATTAATTAATACTCTAAAAATGAGACGGCATCTATTAATGGGTTAACTTAACTGAGAAGAAGAGATCAGCTAAAATTTTTTTGAATATAAAAGGCAGAAAAAATAAATGTTATAAGTAATCTCAACTTGATTTTTTATTCTTTTTCTTATCTCATTGTTTATTTTCTACAATGTTGTGAAGTTAATGGAACCCAACAAACAAAATACATGAGTAAATTATCAAAAGTAAATTTTACTTGAAAACATCTTGAAAAACATTGGGGGTGGGGGAACAACATTAGTCATTTTTACTTTCTTTGTTGGCATCTTTTAAAGATCACTTCTTTTAGAATATAGTCCACCAGTGTGTGTTTTACCCTTACTTTCTCTTATGTTCGATTCAAAGCTCAACAACTCCGCTTATAAATGAAGCCTTGTCAAGTTAAATAAAAAATATCATTTTCTTTTTGCATCATACTGTTTCATTTTGATTATGATTTAGAAAAACTCTTCATTTTTGTTTGTGATTTTCAGTGTTTGTTTTGTTCCCCCAAGTGATTCTCACAATGTCTATTTTGTCCCCCATATGTGGGTCTCACAGTGTCCATTGTGTGGTTCTAGCAATGTCTATTTTGTCCCCCACATGTAATTATCACAATTTGTTTTTTTGTTAATGCCATTTTCACAATGTTGTAAACAAAAAGAATTTTATTTTAATAGTTTAAAGTTTATTGCATTTAATAAATTATTTTTTGTGTGTTAAACTATAGATCATGAGACTATTTATAATATAGCCCTATAAATTAAAATATAGATTTGCACTGAAAATTTCCACTGTAGAAGATATAGACAAAGAGACTCAAAGCATTGCATTATTTAAAGGGGCATGTTACCTGGCTGGTTAATTTGAGCTTACTTTAAAAAAAATAGAAAAAATATTCCAATAAATCAATTTTTTTCATCACCTAATGTTACAAACATGCATATAGTAGCACAGAAGAACAAACTAAACAACTTTAGTGAGGCAAAAGGAAAAGAATACAAGGGTTGTAAAGATAAAATTATTTAGTATTGCTGACACAGTGGATGTGAGCAGAATGTCTCTGTGTGGGAAAGGTGTGGTGAAGCAGTCTGGAATTGATGCATTTGTCAGGTCACTTGACTGAGGTCATGGTGGTGGTAATGAGAGAGGCCTGGATTGGATTAGTGAAGTGTGCTGTTTTCTGTGAATCAGACTTGGTCTTTAATGGATGGCTTTCTTAAAGCAAATGTAGTGGCTCCCAGACTCATATTTCTTTATGTTTTTTCTTTGGCAGCAACATTCATGATCGGCTTTATGTTGTGTTTTATAATTTTTTTGTTTTGTGTTCTGGATGTGGTGCTCGGAGCCCCTGTACAGAGAATGACTTTTTTATTTTTGGTTTTACTTTCTTATAAGCTTTCACATCCAGCCAAAGTGTAGAGTGAATCAGAAAGAGATTTAATTTGAAGTGGAGTATAACTTATTTGAATTCATTTTGCCCTTTTATAAAAGATTGAAAAAATTGACATACACATCTTCATAAATGTATTTCTAATGAGAATGAAACATAGATATTTTCTCCCACTCATACTGGGCCACCTAAAATTGAACAATTGCCAATTCACCCAAATCAACCTTTGTATAAACTATCATAAATATCAAATGTGTCATACTGACCTCAGACAATGTACATGTTAATTAGGACTTATACAACAATGATAAACTAATTTGTAATTACATTAATAGTAAATGTATTTTTCACTAACTTCACTTGATTACCACAACTCAGATCTTTTATTTTTCCACATTATATTGCAAATAGTCAGATTTTCTTTTCAAATATGCTTCACAGGTAATCTCACAAAGTTTTTTTTGTTATCAAAGAAAGCACCTGTTTGTAATATGATCTCTCAAATCTGGAACTGATGCTGTCTTTATATAGCCCACATGCTGCCTGTTGCCTACCAGGTTTGTCATGCAGGAGTAACCTGTGTGACAAAATAATTTATATTTAGATCCATTAATATCTTTATATCAGTTTCATAGATTATTTTTCTTTGAGAGCTTAATGGTTAGCGTAGAACAAACTTGTAAGGTAGATGGATCAAATCCTCGGGTAAGTTTTTGAATTTGTATGAGAAAATAGTTGGACTTAATGTAATGTTCGATTCTATATAGGCATAGCTTTTTAATAGAGTAAAGGATATTTCAAAACAAGGCGATATGAAACGGAACAATGGAGCAGCCGTATTCTCCACTCACGGACTTCAGCCACCAGTTCCTCATACTGAAGCCTCTTCAATCCCTTTCTCCCATACTACTATCAACTCACCAAGACAGATGCTTCTTCTTGCTATCAATTAACACTAGATCTGGATTTAGTCCACAATAACCTCCTCTGACAGTGTAGCATCAACCAACAGTGTCCATTTTGTTAAGTCCTCCAACCTGGTCTTTTACCTTGTTTTGCAGGTGCATCAAGGGTATATCAGCACTACTCAAAGCTGCTACCACAACCCCCAGGACCAAGTTATGTTTAAAGTTGTACCAGCCATTCTGTAGTGCCTTCGGACAGGATGACAGTATGTGGCTCAGGTTTTCGAATGCACCACACAAGTGACAGGAGGGTGACTCCGGCACTCCTCATTGCTTCAAATTTGCCAATGATGGTACCATATCATATGCTGCCTGTATGAAGAACATTAAATGTCCTGCACTGAGACGCCACCAATCAGACCACCTGATCTGAATACACACACATATATATACATACATATATACACACATGTATATATATTTGTGTGTGCACACATCTCGTCCATTGAGAGTCCTAACACTGATAGGATATACATTGGGTCAACGAAGAATAAATTTAAAATTAGATGGAGACAACACAAGAGCTCCTTCAACAATATTCAAAATAGAAATCAGACATCTCTATCCCAATATTTCTGGCATTTAAAAGAAATGAATAAAACACCAAAAGTAAAATGGAAAATAATAAATAGAACAAGAACTTGTAAGACCTGGGATGACCCATGTCCTTTATGCCTACATGAAAAACTACACATCATTAAGTTTCTAAAGAATGAAAAGTTATTAAACCATACGCAGGAGTTAAGGTTTTTTGCCAACATCAACAAATTTTCGCATAAAATAATTAACATAAAAAAATAGATAAATAAATAAACTCCATAGTTTAATAAAAGTCGTAAAAGCTTAGCCCAATCATTAAATAGAAAAACCCTTTGTGAGGTCTTCAAAGAAACAAATTGTAGTCCAGTGCAATGCGTTTGTATAAAAAATAACCATTTGAATAAACAAATAAATAAAGAGATTAATAGATAGATAATAATAAAACAATATCCTCTCGACACTTAACGACTGGCCATCGCATCATGAAATATCTTTCGCTTTAAATTAACCAGACGGTGACCGCCACCATCGGCTTTGAAATAGACACCCCACCATAACCTGGCATAAACTTTCTGAAGGAGACTGATCTGTAGATAAGAATTAACTCTTCAACCACCTAACCAAAATGGCCGCCCCCAGCTGTTTCCATAGTAATTAATATTGCAAAAGACCATACTTATAAACACACGCAAACCACAAGATAGCTTATTCCTAAATTTTCACTTGAGGATGAAACAGGACTCGAGACCTTAATTCAACTTAATTTCAATAATTATATTGAGGGTTTCGGCTCTCGTTTTTGAAACATGAGAACTCTTTTGTAGCGAAGGAATCATATTTAAAAAAAAAAAAATTATAAGCTCTACTTCTGTATGGTGTACTGTCTTTTTAAAAATAAAAAAAAAAATACAAAAGAACTCCAGATTATTCACCTAACGTGTTCTTTCCTATTTTTCTGCATACCTGCACACACACACACACACACACACACATATATATATGCACACACACACACACACATATATATATATATACATATATATATATATATATATATATATATATGCACACACATATATATATATACATATATATATATATATATGCACACACATATATATATATACATATATATATATGCGCACACACACACACATATCTATATATGTGCACACATATATATACATATATATATTTATATATATATGAGCACACATATATATACATATATATATATGCGCACACACATATATATATATGCATACATATATATATATATATATATATGCACATATATATATATGCACACATATATATATATGCACATATATATATATGCACACATATATATATATGCACATATATATATATGCACACATATATATATATATATATATGCACACGCATATATATACCTACATACTTATATATATGCACACACACACATATATAAACATACATATATATATATACGCACACACACACACACATATATATATATATATATATATATATATATACATACATATATATATATATATATATATATATATATATATACACGCACACATATTCCAACTTGATCTAGGATCACCCAGAAGTTGCTAGCTTTTTACATTGGTCAAGAATCCATTATTCACTTCGCCTGGCATAATTAATTTGAATTTAAATTTCTTTTTTTCTTCTGTCTCTTTTCCATTTATCCTACTTTTAGTCTTTTAATCCTTACTTAATATAATCATATCTATCTATATATATATATATATATATATATATATATATATATATATATACATATATGATTATATTATTTATTTGCATATGAATTTAATGATAATTCTTGAGTTCATTGGTAGCTTTAATGGAAGTGTTTGTTGGTAAACTGATCATGTTTGTTCTGACACTTTTCTCAAGATTCGTTATTCGGACTTATACTTAGTTAGAACTTAATAGTTAATTTCATTCTCTCAGTTCACAACCTATCCCATGAAATGTACTCAAAACATATCCCAAACACTCTCATTCCAATCCTTTAATTCCTTTCCTCATCAAGAGATTATGAGGGGGGTCGAAATATATAGGCGCAGTAAACAAATCAAACTCTTCATAAACTTAATTGTTCTTAGCCGACAATAACAAAAAATAACTGTATCTTATTCCGAGTCGTAATGTTCCACTTTTGTATAGTCTTGACCAATTACTTCTGTATTGACGATCCTCCCTACTGTTATTAGTACACATCATTGAAACATTTTTAACAATAATAAATATTTGTCTTGCATATATGCTTGACAACTATCATATATTATGAAGATTCTTTTTATATTTAGTGATTGACTTCCAGTTTTCACCATGGTCCATTTCTGCCTCTATCCTGATATCAGTATGAATTGTCTACGTGTATGTTTGTGCATATATTTAAATCCTAAATTCCCAATAATTTTAACCTGAAGTGATCTAATTTATTAATGTTTCTCTTGATTTCATCTCCTTCAGATAGCCATTAATAATTCAGTAATACCACCATCTATGACCTGGAAGATGTCTATATCTTTATTTGGCTCCCTTACTAGAGATCATGCCTCAATAAAATTGCCCAGCTTTCTGTGCTGTGAACAAGCAAATAGGAGTAGATAGACTCGACTATCACCTGGTCTACAGTCCTTTCATGTTTATTGAACAGGAGTAGAGGTTTATCCCTTGTTTAGGATATGGTTTACTGGTTCTTTCTCTTTTCTTCATGGTTATGATGATTTAACTATCTTAATCTTTTGGTGATCTGACTGTTCAGTGGCTGTGACACTTCATTATGAAGGTACTGGGTTGGCAGTTTTCTGGTTGCTGCATCTGACTAGTAGCAAAGAGCCCAGACACTTTGGTAGCATTTAGAGAAGCTGCTCTAATCAACAGTTGCATAATATAAGGGCATTTGTAGTGCCATGTCACACATGCTTAGGTGTCCCTGCATGTACCTCCAGTGAGCAACCCTGAGGCCACATTGTGCATTAGTCTCAGCCATGTTCTGGTCAGTTTATATTGCCATTGTTAACTGAAAATTAATTTGGTTGCTTTTTCCTCAAAACAAATCTCCTTAGGACAAATACAATGAAAACAAATATGAGAAAACCAGTGATTAAAAAAATCACCTACCCTCCTCAACTTTTCTTTCTCCAATATTCAGTGGTATCTATTCCAATTTCTACTGTATTGAATCTTTTCTTTTACAATGGTCTCCATATATCTTTGCACTTTATGAAACCAATTTAAATTCTCCCATTGCTATTTTCCTCTTTGCCGTAAAAGACCCCTTGGAATTTATATCCAGGAAAATCTGTCAATAGTAAGAGAAGTGTCCCTTGAATCCCCAGATTATTTTTTCATGTGCTTTCAACTTTTATTATTGCACTCTGTTGACTATCTCTTCCTTTACAACTCTCCAGAATCTTCTCAGGACTGCAGTATATTGTACAAAATTTCTGACTGTATAGAAAAGGCTCTCTCTCTCTACGCTCGTCTGCAAACATTGTTGTGGTTGATGATTTTAATGCACATCATGACAAGTGACTTAAGCATTCTAATCTTACTGATATTGCTGGTATTCAGACTTTCAACTTTTGTGTTGCTCAGTCTCTTGTGCAATTAGTGGATTTCCCTACTTATTTCCCTGATAAATCTGATCAACATGCTTCCTCACTTGATTTGTTCTCACCTCTTGTTGAGCTTTGCAATTCTGTCCTCTTGGCAATACAGATCATGCTGTAGTATCTATGGTTCCAGCCATTGATTAAGCAGGAAACCTCTTATACACAGTACCTTTTTCCGGTACTGACTGTGGTTCACTTCACAATTTTCATTCTCAACCTTCCTACTAAGAATTGTGCCAGTGAGGATCCTTCTTGGCTCAAATCGGGCATTGATGCTTTTGTACCCTATTGGAAAATACCAGGTGAATCCAAATGCTCTCCATGGTTCACACTGGCCTGCTCAGCCACCATAGCCCACAGGAATTACTTTTTCCAACTATATCAGCATGACAGATTTTCACAACAGATACCTATTTGTGGCTGCACGTAATAAATGTAAACGTGTCCTCAAAGCAGCTAAGTCTTTGTTTGCTGATAGAATGAGGCACTGTATAGCTTCTAACAACTTTGGCTCTTGCAACTATTGGAGGCTTTGTAATAGTATATTAAATAAGAGTAAGTTTTCTATTCTTCCTCTGTTCACTCAGTTTAAGGTGTTAGCATATTTTGCTGATAAGGCAGATTTTGCCTGTAGTTTCTCTACAAACTCTACTCTCATCTGGAGTATCCTTGCCTAACTTTTCACTTAGAATTGTATCTGTTGGGTGTTATGCATATAACTCCTTCCATGGTTTCTGCTATCATCTCTAATCTGGATCCCCACAAATCATATGGAACTGATGGTATCACTGCAATAGTCCTCAAGAAATGTACTCCCAGCTCCTGTTCTCTCTAAACTGTACAATAAATGACTTGCTGACACTTGCTTTCCTGCTTGTTGGAAATCCTCATCTGTTGTCCCAGTCTTTAAGAATTCTGGTAAACTGTCTGACTCCTCGAAATATCGGTCTACTAGTCTTCTTTGTCTTTTTGGTAAACTACTAGAGGCTCTAATAAACTTCAAATTGTTTAAGCACCCTTTGGTGCATGGCCTTCTTTCTGACAAGCAATATGGCTTTTGCTTCACTAGATCAACTGCTGATGTATTAACAATTATTTGCACATCTTGTAAGCATTTAACAGGGTTGGGCATATCGGTCTTCTCCACAAGTTGAAAGGCTATGGTATTTCTGGACAAATTTTTGAACTAATTCAGTCTTTCTTATCTATTCGCGAAATGAAAGTTGTCCTGAATGGCCACTCTTCTAGTTCATTTTGTACTAATGCAGGTGTTCCCCTTGGACCTACTTTGTTTTTGATTTTCATCAACAAACTTCCTGATGACATCAACTCTCAATTTGGTATCTATGTTGATGACACAGCCATTCATTTCTGTCATGATAATAAGTCTGATCAGTGTGATAAGATGAAATTGGCAGGTGATCTAAAAAATGACCTACATTTTGTTGTTAACTGGGGCAAGGAGTGGCTTGTTAATTTCTAGTACTGCTGCTAAGATAGTCAGATCATTGTGTTGTGGTAGACAATTTTTCTTTCCAGAATCTATTTTGTATATTTATAAGTCTACCATGTGTCCATGGTTTGAATACTGCTGCTCAGTGCCCCCACAGTATATTTAGAGATGCTTGATGAGATACAAAGAATAAGCAATATTATTGGTTCTGATTTGGTGTCCCACCTTCAGTCATTTTCCCATCACTGTAGTTTCCCTGTGACCTTTCTATAAATACTTTCAAGGTAATTGTTTGGATGAATTCTTTTCTATGGTACCTGAATTTAAGTGCAGCAGTAGATTGGTAGCAAGGTCTCATCAGCTCCTAGTTGAATTGGCTAGATGTAACTAAGTTATATGCTTATAATTTTTCTCACATTTCTCGTTCATGGAGCTCTCTCCTGGCTTCATGCTTATCGGCCAACTTTGATCTTCAAAAATTTAAATGCAATGCCAATCACTATCTACTGTCTTAATTAGTATTCTGTTCTTCTCAGTCCTTAATGTTTCTCTTTTTCTTTCTTTTTTTGTTCTTCCACACTCAATAACCTCTTAGTGGCTTCACTGACTTGCATGGGGTGATATGATTAAAAAAATATATATATATGGCCCACTGGATAACAGTGTTGGTTGATTGATTGAAAAGTAACTTGACCCAAAAGAGTTGTGTGTTCAATCCTTGGCCACAGCAGAGAGAAAACTTGGCAAGTTGAGTTATCAAGAGAAATTTACTAAAACTGAAATATCCAAAGGCATGGCACATGGAGTTAGAACAATCTACCCCTGTGGATTAAATAACATGTTCCGTTTGAAATTCCAACAAATATCACCTGAAGAATGCAGGAGTGTTCAATGATTGAAATGTTGTGAATATGGCAATAAAGATGAGGACAACAGTCCAAATAATGTAAATAGTGTAAATATCTCTCTCTCTCTTATATATATATATATATATATATATATATATATATATATATATATGTGTGTGTGTGTATTTAGGCAGCAATCCTTCTTTCATGCACATTTCATTAAAAACGACTGACAAGGTGCTTTTATTTAGTTTTTTATATAATTTCTCGTGCGATCTAATAAAGTTTTTCATTACAGAGGATAAATTATATAAAAACTGTCCGAATGTTCTTTTTATCTGAGCGCTTTCGGCTATACATTTAGCCATTTTCAAGGATTATATTTCAACTGTTAGAATTAGAAATAGAAATAGTTTGTTATATGTATGTTTTATAAAGTGATTCATTTTTTTTTTGTTTCAAAACACAGTCAAGATATTATATACACACACACACACACTGGCTTACATAGTAAATGTTGGAAACCAGAATAGTTATGTAAAATATTTTAAAATTCCATATATATATATACACACGTACACACACACACAGTGGTTGGTACAAAAGTAATATCTGTTTAACCTTTGTACCTACAAAAAAATCAGTGTGTCAAAGGATGTTTTTTCTTGGCACAACTATTATTCTATACTCTTTCAACAATGTTTGTTTATTATTTTATGTTTAGAAATTTAATAACAAAAATGTTACACACTATTTAGTTGCTAGATTGTTTATTGACATGATTAATTTTATATGTACAAGACAAAACTATATGAACCAACTACAATGCAATATTTTTTAATTTTTTAATTTTTTTTTTAAGCATATCACCCCAAGCAAGGCTGGAGGCCACTATCACGCAAGGGGTTATAGAAGGGTTGGAGGAAGAGCAGATAGGAGTGGTAAAGGAGAGGATGTGGAGAAAGAGAAAGATGAAAGGATGTGGAGAAGGGAAGTGGATAGATCAAGGCAACTGGAGATGTCGATTGACGCTACACTTAAACCGTTGGAGATTGTATTTGTCAGGGAAACAGTAATAGGGAAGCGAGTTCCATAGGCGAGATGTGCGAGACATGAAGCTATTGGAGTAGAAGAGATGTCTACATCTAACCGTTTCAACGGTGTAGGGGTGGGAACGGGATGCCAGCCTCATAGGACGTTTAAATTCACGAGGCCTAGGGACAAGCGAAAGCAGCTCCTCGGAGCAATTACCGTGAAAGTATTTGTAAAAAAGACAGAGCGAGGCAACATCGCGTCTGTGAGAGAGCGACTGCAGACGAGATGACAGATCAGGGCCAATCACATTGCATATCCATCTCTGGATCTTATCAAGAACCCTGAGGCAAACAGCAGGGGCCCCAGACCATATATGGCAGCAATACTCCATGCAAGGGCGAATGGTCGATTTATAGACTTAGAGGATCAATTCCTTTGAGAAAAATTTCCTGGCTTGGCACAGGGAATTATCATAAAAGTAATTATTCATAAAGTTATAAAAACATCTGAACTACAGAACAAGAATATTTAAATAAACATAATTTTTCCAAACATTATGCATTTTCCTCTCAGAGGATTTTATATCTCAAAATACTTCTTACCTAATCAATAGTAATTCAAAGCCTTAAATTCCAGCAATTATGGGTTAACCTACTCTTTCTTTTTCTTTCTTTCTTTTTCTTTCTTTCTTTCTTTTTTTTAAACAATAAAAACATAATTTTGAAACATTTGCATGAAGAATGCTTAGAAAATCTGCATATATCTATTGTCAGCCAATTGATGACTGAAGAAATTTTAAATGAAGGATGGACGCTAAGTACCTTGACAATAGCAATTGGTGAAGCCTGTTCTTTAGAATAGGTAATTACTAATAAAATCAAGTATTTACATATTTTTATAATCTTGTAAGTATAAAATTATATCACGTAAATAAAAAATCTAACAATAAATAGTCTGTGATATTCAAAACATAGCTTTTTAAAACAATAAACATTGATGAGAGAGCATACAGTAATAGTGGTGTCAAGAGAAAAACCTTCATTTTCACACACTGCCTTTTTGGGAGAATAAAGGTTAAACATGCCAGAAGCAGGAAACTTTGTGTACATAACATGGAGGACATCAGAAGCAGTGGTGACATCCTAAATTTCCAGGAACTGATTCTATAAAGGCAGGTAATCTTTAGGAATCTTTTCTGCTTATTTCCTTTTTAATCTGAGAATAGAAATAAATCATGTTATAGTAATAAAAACAATGAAACAATTTCGATAATTTAATAGAAAACATTTATTTATTAATATGTTTCCAGATTGAAGTTCTGTTCTCATCATATATCTGTTCAGAAGTATAATGCTTCTCGACTTTAATGTCTTCAGCTGGGCTATGGTTTCTTAGCCTCATTTGAAATGAATCGCTGATGTCCCAAAGATCCAATGGAAATCCTATTAAATTTATAACTAGAAGATTTGCCATATTTTTTCTCACTATGCACGAGCATAGTGTAACTAACATTTTACCTAGACCATCAGCTATTAATATATAAGATTATTTTCAGATAATCCAGCAACCGGTTCACTAAGCTTTTATAATTTTAAGAATTGGTCTGTGCAAACTAGTAGGATGCCATCATTGACCAGAAAGATTTGCACATAACTACTTTTTTTTTTACCTTGGTTGAAATTTTTTCTTACCCCCCCCCCTCCATTTCAGGTTCTTCTGGATGTTTCAACTTGTTCAGTAATCATTTTGCCTGGAGCAACCATTGTTTTTGTTTGTATAAAGTTGCACATGAAGTGCCATTTTCTAATCACGTATGAGTTGTGCTGAATGTAGACAGACACCGCAAAGTGGACTGTACCCTTGAACACCTGTAGATCTCTAGCAGTGGCCAATAATGTTCTGCACCCACTGTATGAATTATGATGTCCTGATACTGTCAGAATACAGTGAATGCTTTTTGCACTTCACTACAGGTGGCTTGTCCCCACAGCAGGCTTCTAACTCCTTCCGAACTTTGATCACAAATGGCCTGGAAACTTCCAAAATAACATGCAATTTCAACCTTTCTGTGCTCTGTGTGTATCACAAAAATTACGGCATATCATTTCATTTCAAATATTGGCTGATAGTTCACCATTGATGTTCTGTAAAGATAAAAGCACATTAATTGGTTATCACATAAGTAAAGGTATACAATCATGTGTCCTCAAATATCTTATACACTGTGTGTGTATATATATATATATATATATATATATATATATATATATATATATATATAAATAAAATTAATGTATGAGCTGGAATTGTAGGTGACTGTCTGGTAGGTCCATATGTTCTCCCAGCACGTCTTGCAAGGCTGCCTTCAATGACTTTATTTTGAACACACTTCCATACCTGCTAGAGGATGTAGCTCCTGCTAATACAAAGATGCAAGTTGTTGTTCATGCATGATGGGGCTCCAGCACATTTTAGTCACATTATTCACAATGTACTGGCTGATATCTACCATAAAATGTGGATAGGTAGGAGAGGACTAGTTCCATGACCTGCACACAACCTTGATCTCAATGTTTTGAATTTTTATCTATGGGGAAACCTAAAACAATTGGTTAATGCAGCAGACATTAATAATGCAGAGATGCTTCAACAATGTGTCATGGGGGTATGCAAAACCATTCAACACTGTGTGGGAGTATTTGAAAGAGTCTGCTAGTCAATGATATAACGGGTGTATGTATGTGTAGAAGCAAACAGAAGACATTTTGAACATTTGTTATGAGTTACTGTGTACAAAGGTGACCTTTTGGACTTATGTTTAAATGGACATTTTTCCTTGTCTTGGCGTAAGTAACTGGCCCCTAAAGTTTGTAAAAGTATTTTTGATACACCCTGTATGTAATATATAAAATGGTTACTCACTTGCAATGAGAAATTGAGCAAAAGTTTTGTTACACGGTGAATTAGAAATTAACCAGTTTGCACATTGTCTTTCAATTGATGATTTTATTGTACTCAGGTTGGGTAAAATATTTCTGTGACTATCACTTTGTTGATTGCTTCTATGAGGTAGTGTAATCTGTACTTTCGCTGAATAACTTTTGCTGATGGTGAAGCCATCATGGTTTTAAATGTTTCAACTCTCCAAAATTTCATAGCAGCCTTCATGACACTCCAGCATTCCTTGATTGGAGTTAGAGGCATGCTGTATAGGGCACTGTAGATAATCTTATTTTCTTCTATGTGCCATGTCCCTTCAGGACATTGATGGCCATTGCTCTCCACAATTTCCTGTCCTTTCTAGCTCTTAATAACTTTTGTCTTTTTTTTTTGCCATCTCTCCCAAACCCTCTTCTGCCATCTATTCACTCAAGCTCACCAAGTAGGTTATTTGTTCCTTTTCTCTTACCTTCAATCTGTCATGTGAGTATCAAATTTTCTAAGCCCTCCTTCCTCATTATGTGCCCCAGAAATTTTAACTGTCTCTTCCTGATGTTAAGTATAAGTATCCTTTTTTTGTCATTGTCTCTCGAACTTCATTGTTGCTCACATGTTTGATCTATGGTATTCTCAGTATCCTTCTGTAGAACTACATTTCTGCTACTTCAAGTCTCTTCATCTGTGAGGAGATTGTCTGGCATTCACTGCCATATAGGAAAAATGATATTACATGACAGTTCAGTAATCTTTTCCTTGTTTCTAATATTTTTCTGTTTAATACTTTGCACAGCTTTTAAAAGACATCTTTTGCTATTCCAATATACCTTTGGATTTCTGTGTCTTTCTGTCCCAGATATCTAAATTGTTTCACCTGTTTGATTTTGGTATCTCCAATTTGTAATTTGCATGTTAAGTTGTTCCTTTTGTTAACAATGCTGCTGATAAATTTCTCTTGAATCACTTTCTCCAAATCCACATGAACAGGTACATTGTCACAGATAATAGCTAAATTTGTTGCTTTGTCTAAAATGCTTCTGAGAAGTTTTCTCAGTTATTTGTAGCATTTGTCCTTTATAAATGATACTCTTTGTCTCTCCCAGTAGACCAGACCAATTTGTCCGATTTGTCTAATGATGCCTATTACTGTCTCTAAATGAAGCTATCTTCACATAACATCTGGTCTATTTCTTGGATGCTTCCTGTGAATACCATAAAAACAAATTGCAGTTTGTTTCATTGATATAAATGAACTGCTTTGCCAGTTGATTTCACTTGCTTGATTTTGTTGCTTAGGAAATTCATAGTGGTAGGTTCTGAGATAACTATCATAACAATATACCATTGTCCTCCCATTTTTTTGGTGGATTGTGGCAGTTGACACATGTATTTGTTCTTCAGCAGCAAGTTTCTCTTTAAGTTGTGTCAGATTTAAAAGTAGATTATCATTTAAACAATCCAACATTTTCTCTATGTGATCAGGTAGAACTTTGTTAAATCAACTACCTCTCTGTAGTTTGCTTTGTCCAAACACTTTTCTGTATCTAGCAATAGGATGCCATCACCACAACCCAATTAGTAATAGTCACTGCTTTCCAATCCCCATTCTCATCTGCATCAAGCACCCCTTTTTTTTAATATCAATTTCAGTATAACACTTTTAATTATTTTTTTTTTAAAACTCTTTTTTTATCTTCTCTCTTTGATTCTTCAATATTAAATGACTCTTCATTGTTGTTGGTATTCACCATCAAACAGTTGTAACTTCAAACAGCATGCTCACAATTCCAATGTTAAGCAGGGTAATTATAAACAAACTTGCTGTAAATCTGAGGGGCACAATTTCTATTAAGTTATTAAAGCTAAACAGGTTATTGGTCAATCAAAATGGTAACTAATTTGTTTAGGAAAGAGGCAATCACAGCCTCTAGTTGGTTACTTTCATAGGTCTTTACTTTTTAATTTGAAATTCAGTCATTTTTTTAATTTGTGGGAAAAATGTGTAGAACCTAAAAAACAGTGGAAAAACATTTTTTCATTCAAAGTTTTAAAAGATTTTTGCACACACTGAATGTTAATACAAAGAATCAATATATTTAAGTATCACTATTTCATTTTTTTTTTTTATAATTAATAATTCTTTTACATAAGAGATGAAAAGTTGTTTGTAAAACTGCATGGCATGGTTATCTTACTTAGAGATACAATATAACCTATTGTCTTTGTGTTGTGTTTCATTTGTTTTAACAGATATAGAGAAAATCAACCTTTGATGTTGACTTCATTTTTACCATTGATTTCCACTGGGAAATAAAATTCATCACCTGATAAGAGTTTTATACATAAACTTATATCTGTTTAGGAAAGAAGTTAATATCTCTGAATGTTCTATTTTATGTTGATGCATTTTTAAGACACTGTTTACCTGAGAGAAAACTAATGCCTGAAAGCTTTCTCTGTAATTTCAATCTACTTCCATACACCCACATATGATTGTGCATATGTTTAGTGAATTTCAATAATTTAATCAGACTTTTTCTCTCTTATTAACCATCATTTCCTGAATCTTGCCAGAATTTCACACATTTCTCAAAATCACTGCATCACGAAGTAAAGAATCTTATTTTTTTTATAAATTCTTTTTCCTTTGTTTGAGGAAGTAATTTTGCATTTTATGTTCCCTGGGATTTTGCTTAGCCCCTTGTGTGTGTGTACACACACACAAACATATATATATATATATATATATATATATATATATAATACACACCTACACACAAGAAACTAAAATATTGGTAAAACCAACATGAGGCCTACCAAATGAGCAAAGAATAAAACCAATAAATTGGAAACAAAAAAATAAACAGTAGATTTTTATGTATTTAAAATTTTAAAATCATGAGATTTTTATGTCATGGTGTGCATTTTGTAGGTTCCCCCTGAGAGTATGCAGTATTATGGTATATAGAGGATTGTGGCCTTGTGCCACAATTTTGTATTCTTTACAAAATAAATCGATGACTTAACTAAACAGTACAAGAACGTGCTCTGTGTCTAAATGAGAAAGACAGAACAAATACGCTACCCAGTGACTGCTTCTTGAGTTTCATGCTACCATGAATTTCAGCCGACCAGAATACCTGATATTTGCAGTAGCATGAAACTCAAGTAGTGGTATGAACTTTCTGTTTTTGAGTTATATATATGTAAGATCATGACAAAAATTTGTGCCATATTTACATTTTCAATATAAAATGACTGTAACTTGACACTGGTGTTTGATTTGGTGCCAATTTCTGGTGTGACAGACTTTGTTGAAGGTTGACATTTTGTTCACAAATGAAGGCCTTAAAGATGGAGGATGAAAAGTTGAACATTCATCATATTATGCTCTATGAATTTCAGAAAGAAACTGTGACAAAAATCATTCAGAGGTTCTTCAGTTCTTTGGATAAGTCAAAAAGTAGTTTGTCAGATTTTGTCAGGATGAGTTTAACCTAAATGTTCAACCATGCACCAGGCAAACTTCCTACTTTGATGAAGACATTCTGCTTGCGATTGTGGAGAATAAACCACACATTTCAATGGAAGAGATTGTTAAGTGTTTGAAAATCAAAATCCCAACTGCCTTTTACCATTTGAAGAGACATGGGTTTGTTTCCAAACTCATAACTTGGGTGCTATATTTTCTGATGGAACAGAATAAGCTCAACTGTGTTACTGCAGTAATTTCTTTGCTGTTACACCATGAAAAAGAGTTGTTCTTGGACAGAATTGTCAGAGACAATGAAAAATGAATCATTATGATAATGTTAGCTGCAATTTTTTGTATGTAAAATTTTGTTTTTAATTATCTAACTGAGAACAAATGTTTGAAATGATCTAAATACTCCTAGAAAGTAAAATCTGCATATACCAGCCATGTATGCAAAGCTTCATTAATTTTGAGGCCACTAGAATCAAAAGCAATTGATTTCAAATAGTCACAATCTTAAATATATGCATAATATTTACACTCAGGTGCAGACATCACACATGCACATGAATTGTGAAACTGTGGTTTCTAAAATACATGCAAAAATGCTTTTATTTTAGAGAATCCTTTCATAATTTAAGTAGATAATAACTGCATAATATTTTATGGAAAAAAAAACAAGATTTGAAGCATCAATACTTATCATTTGTTTCCTTATAAGATACTTTGCATAAAGGGAAGGAATACATTCTTTCATGACAAAGATGAGAAAATCTGAGAAAAGGAATGGATTGCCAATATTTTAAGAGATGACTCACTCAAGTAGTAGATCATCACTGATTAGATGTTAACAAAACTCAAAATACTGAGTGTGAAAAATTCTGTTCTTTTGTTGAAGGCAAAAAAAATCAAGATGAAAATATATAAAGATAATAATGAGCTGTGTGTATGTAATTGTCTCAAAACTATAAATTATGGCCATGTCACATTGAAACACCAGTTCTTGTATGATCATCGAGCATGGTCAATACCTATGGGTGACCACTTGGGTGTACCAGGTGCTGTAAGTTTGGATGTGCAGGTGGGGTAATGATAATGGCTCAGAATTAGGAATTGGAGAGTTGAGTTGCAATTCCAGTTGGGTTTGCTTTATTCACTTACATGCAAATACCCCTGAGAAAGGTATGAATCCAACTCTTTTCTCCCTGCTGTGGGTTAATTAGTAGGATTCATATCTGTAAATCATTATCCCCAAAAAATTCTTACCATCTAAAAATATCTTCTGGCTTTGAATAACCTACAAAAACCAGAAAAAAACAAGTCAATTAATCAATTTTTCAAAACTATAAGATTTAGACACATAAAATCATATATATTCTTAACTAGCATTATCCCGAGGAAGGCTTTTATACCATTTTCTACCTACAAATCTACATAGTCATAGTAGCTTTTAAAACATCTGCACTCTTGCAGCCATTCTGGGTATGACGATAAACTACATCCAACAGCAAGGCCTCTGATCAGGAGGTTTTGAGGAGCGTAGAACCACCTCTTAATTGCTGTTGTTCCCAGGTCCACCCTGACCCGGGGTAGTAGCACCTCTTAGGTTCCCAGCTATGGGCAAATAGTTAACCCCCAAAACTGAGGTGAAAAGCAATATAAATGTGTAAAAACAGGTTTTAATACCAGAAATACTTTGTAAAAAAATTATTACCAGAAATAAATTTTTGAAGAAAAAAATTATTACCAGCAATATATTTTTTTAAATATTACCAGCAATATATTTTTTTAAATATTACCAGAAATATATTTTTAAAAATAATATTACCAGCAATACATTTTTAAAAATAATATTACCAGCAATACATTTTTAAAAATAATATTACCAGCAATACATTTTTAAAAATAATATTACCAGCTATACATTTTTTAAAATAATATTACCAGCTATACATTTTTGAGGAAAAAAATACTACCAGAAATTTTTGACAAAACAAAATATTACCAGGAAAAAAAGTTGTCGGCATTAAATAACCCATTGAGGTTGATATGCCATAAAACACAACAAACCAAACCAAACCACTCTCACAACAATGATAAATCCAGTTATCATCTTGTCAGTTGGGCATGCCTGAGCTTTTCTTTCAGGTGAAAAATCCAAAACAAAGTAAATACAAAAAAGATAAGAGAGAAGCAGTGTTTCAATGGAAAGGTAAAATGTTGAAAAACATCACAAGTGATACGAATAAAACTCCTGAAGATTGTTTCTTTATCATAAATGTAAAAGAATTGAAATTCAGTAGTAATTAATATCAGATATTTATTTTAGTTACTTATTGTCAAGAAATAAGATGAGACAAGCAAATTTTGTTCATATATTTTAACATAATTATGTTAAAACTGAATAGAACTTAGATATATATCTCGGGACACTGTTTGATTTTAGGCTAAATAGAAATTAATTTTGTTCTCTTGTTATTACTGCTAATCTTGTTAGACTCTACTGTGGAGTAAAGAGTCAGTCTTACCACACAAGGAGAAATTGATTTTGATGATTATTGAATCATTGACAAGATGATGAATTAATAAAATTTGAGATGTTAATCAAGTTATGTGAAAAGTTCTACTAGAGTTGACTATCATTTAATGTAAACAAACCTACATGAAATAATATTAACATCCAGGGAAAGTAGAAAAACATATTTGCAAGATAAACAATTTCAGATGATGTGAACATTTTAATTAAATTGGAATTCAAATTAAAAAAACTTTTGGCTTTTTTCAGGTAAAAAAATTTTAATTCAAAATGTGGTTCACATGGTTTTTCTACTAGCAATGTAAATAACCACTGGAATTGATGAATATTAATAAAAACCAAAGGCCAGGTGATCTCTTATGTAGGTTTTTGCAATTAAAATATCATTATAACAGTTTTGAAATTTCAATTAATTCAGAAAACTTAATTTTAATGTAATATTGAAGGTTTAATTCAAATTTCTGCACCTGATAAGAGATCCAAACTGGTGAAGAATGTTTATGATAAAGACATTAATTAACTCTAGAAGGCAGAAAATGTTTTTCAGACAACAGAGAGCAGTTTCGTTTTGAAGGTGTTAAAATTAACAAGCCATTCTTTGCCCCAGTTAACAACAGAATGTAGCTAATTTTGCAGATCAGTTGATAATTTGGGCATATTGAGCTGATCAGACTTGCTATCTTACACATGATTCATGTTATATGGGTTGCTGAGACTAGAATTGCTTGTACTGCTTGCATGATACTGAATTAGCTGAGCCTCTGTATTTGCAATGATTTTCTGTAAAAGAAACCTTTCCTTATGTATACCTGAATAGTTAAAATAAAAAGTTATATTTTTATACACCGACATGCCAAAAGTCATGGGTTAGTAATATGTACAGGTAATAGTAGATGGCACTACCATACCTTAATATCATACTGATGTCCAAATTGATTTTTTTCCGACATCTGTTGAGTCAGTATAAACATTACTTATGGCAAAGCAATGTGAATTATCAGAGTTCAAATGGGGTGTGATAGTGAATGCCAGAGATGGGATATTTGTGATAGTGTGGAAACATTTGACATCCCTTAATCTATAGTGTCACTTGAATATCAAGAATACCTGATGGCAGGCATTACTACCCACCTTGGAGAGGTGACTACTACCTTGCATGCTTTGTGACCATTTGCACCCATTCGTGGCTTCATGTACCTTCAACAACAATAGGCTATTGGACTGTGTCATCAGTTGCCCAAGTTTCCCAGAGTATTTTGGATAATTCCGATCATTGCTGTGGCCACAATGTGTATCCAGCATGAGCTCAATCAAGCATTTATGTAACATGGAGGGAGAGGTTTATTTGCCTACCAGATCCTGCATCTACATTTAAAAGGGTATGGTAACAACAATTGATTGATTTGTTTTCTATGGCCTATCAACCCTTTGTGTGTTATTTAAAACCAAAACACATTTTGGATTGTAAGAATTCTTTTTTGCATTAATTTTTTGTGAATAATAATGATTTTTCCAAGTTCTACTATTTAACCCATAGCTGGAGGGAGGAGATGGATTGGTACCTTTCCCAAGGGTATTTATGCAAAAGTGAATGTAATGAACATGTCATAATCTGTTGGAACTCCAATTCTTTGACTCATGTTGAAGTTCTTACTTCAACATCCACAGCTCATATGACAAAAACAGTCCTTAATTTCATCCTGCTGTCTACATACACTTCAGAATACTGCTTCAAAATACTAGGTTCATAGACATCTTAACAAATCAGAAAAAGTCCAGGCAGTTCTGGCAGCAGCTGTTCCTGACCCACTCTCTCACTATATAGCCAATGCTGATTTCACCCACAATGGCAGATCTTACCTGGATAGTGTTAGTGATGAACTCCACAGCAGGTAAGCTTAAATGAATATGGCAGACAACATGACTGCACAGGCTATCAACAGCAATGCTTTCAACCAGCGACAAAATCAGCAACGTTCGATTACGACAATACATTACGTTGTTCTGGAATTGTCATCATTGGTCAACTGAACTTGCTTTGTTTCAATGACTTTTGGTTTGTTATTATTAATTACTTTATACCCATTATTATTAAAAAAAAAAAATCGGCTCCCAAAAAATTTGGGGAATATTTCTCCCATGAGTCTACCTCAGTTGACTGCATATGTGTGTTTATTTTCTCCATGTGTCTGTCTTGACTACTACCTTTTGTTATACTCTAAATAAACCCTCAAAATCTCCCATGACAGATATTCGATACCCTGGAATGTGTAATGATCGAACCCTGTAGATTATATGAAATAAAACATCTTTCACTTATTAACTCCATTTGTTTTTTAGACACTTCCACTTGTTTTCCTGCTAACAGTAAAGCTACCATTTGAAACCCGACTGGAATGTGAACTTGACTCTCTGATTTTTGATTGCAAGCCACTGTCCATTATATCACCTGCATATCTGTAGTAATGACAAGGCACCAATCCAGTAATCTGTACAACTCTTGATACAACCTCTTTTATATTCTTTACTTAAAATGATAAAGATATAATTTTGTGGTATTTTATATTTCAAGCAATTGCTACTGTTCCTTTCAATGTATTAACAGAAAATGTCCATAGCCAAATATCTGTTAACTCAAAGAATCAATATCATTATTAAATGAATTTCAGAACTCAATATTTCTTTGTTTCTTGCTAATAATTTCCTTTACAAGATGTTTGGTAAATGGATTTGTATGGTTAATTTACTAAGAGTTGTAATAAAACCTATTGTTTTGTTTCATTTATTTTAACAGATGTAGAGAGAATCAGCCTTTGATGTTGTCATTATTTTTACCATTAATTTCCACTGGGAAATAAAATTCATCACCTGATAAATGAGGTTTATACATATCTGTTTAGGAAAGAAGTTAATATCTTTTACTCCTCTATCTTATAATGCATTTTTAAGACACTGTTTACCTGTGAGAAAACTAATGCCTTAAAGCTTTCTCTGTAATTTCAATCTACTTCCGTACACCCACATATGATTGTGCATATGTTTAGTGAATTTCAATAATTTAATCAGACTATTTTTCTCTCTCATTAAACATAATTTCCTGAGTTTTGCCAGAATTTCACACATTTCTCAAAATCACTGCATCACAAAGTAAAGAATCTTTATAAAAAAAAAAATTCTTTTTCCTTTGTTTGAGGAAGTCATTTTGTATTTTATGTTCCCTGGGATTTTGCTTTGCATCTTGTGTATATGAATGTATATGTTGTTGATAGTGAGAAGGAGAAAGGTAGAAATTTGGCCTGTATAAATATCAGAAGGATTTTGATTGAAATGTATTCCTCCTTTCCACCATGCAACATAAATGACGGGAACAAAGACATGCTGAAGGTTAACAATATTTATTTACAGAAACAAAATATAACAAACTCAAGTGAATTTATTCACAGTGGATGTGAATGCAGTGTTATGAGATAGATATATAGAATGTTCTTGTTTTACTTAGCTGCATGATGATTTGTCTTCAGTGGGTCAAAGTTTTCAGGGTTCATACTGATGGTAGAAATGCTCAGATTTAATCTTTTGCTGCTTTCATCATGATTAGTTTGAGTCGTATGAAGTTGTTGTTTGACTTTGTATTCCATATCATATTTCTATGGTGTGGTAATTCATATGTATTCTTCAGTTGTCTGAGAGGGTAGCAAAAGCCAAAGAAACATGTGTAGCCAAATAGAAAGAAAACCGAATGACATTGCAAAAAGATTGTTAAAGGTATGTCACAGATGGTGAGAAGGTAGAAATTTGGCCTGCATAAATATTGGAAAGATTTGATCGAAACGTATTCCTCTTTTTCACCATGCAGCATAAATGACATAAGGAAAGACATGCTGAAGGTTAACAATATTTATTTACAGAAAAAAACAGAGTTCATACAGATGTTAGAAATCATGCTTGGATTTAATCTGTTATGAGCATGATTAGTTTGAGTTGTATGAAGTTGTTGTTTGATGTATTCTTCAATTGTCTATGATATGATCTCTGTTTGATCATAAAGATGGCAACAGCATCATGCATCTGTGTGCCTCTGCATGTCTCTCTCTCTCTCTTTCTCTGTTTTCCACTGCCTGGGCCTGTTCATTAAATAACCATAGGTAGGCTTCCAGACAGGACTTGGGATTTAAGTGGGACGGTATTTCATTGGTCAGTATGGACCAATGGGGGATGTTTTAAAGATATTGGTATCTCTTGCTATGCTGATGTTGTGTAGGTGTTTGTGTGCTGAGGCAGGTAGCAACATATGTATACATGTATCTATGGGCTTATAGTTAAATGATTAGAAGGTTTACTGTTTGACCATGAAACCCAGGTTCCAATCTCACCATGGTTGACATGTCATGGAGGTGACTTCTTGATAATATCAGCTTGGGGAGGCAATCCCAGCATGCAGCAACTTTGGAAAGTGTCTGAAAACCACATTACAGGTTAATCCAAACCTTGAGAGTGAAAGTGAGTTGATGGAACTGTTTAGAATCCATTGATGCTTTTTTTTTAGAATGAAGTCACAAATCATGACCAAGGGTTTGAGCGTGCTGGTCTTGTTAGAAAAAAATTGATCACGCCAGATAATACACTGTCTGCCAAAAAATGCAACTATGCTCTGCTCAGCATAGATGCAATATAACTCCCAGGCAGACTGTTGGTTGAGTGGGCACCTGTAATAAGGATTTGCTAGCCATCTGACAGATGGATGTACTTAGGAAATGAGTAGCCAACCATTATGTATGCATATATCGCACAATAAAAAAATCTTTTCATATTTCAGTCATGCAAAAATCCATTAATTTTGAGGCCATTACAATCAAAAGTAATTCACTTCAAACAGTCATAATTATATAAATATATATAAATATAATATTTACACTCAGACTCACACTAAACTTACATGCATTGTGAAACTGGATTTCTAAAATGTATATCAAAATAACATTATCTGAACCAAGCTGCCTTTTAATGAATTAAGTAGATAAGAGCTGCAGAATATTTTATAGAAAAACTTTTTTGTTTCTAAACAAGTCCACAAATTGCCTAAAAATTGTGGCCTTGTATAGAATCAAATGGAAAAAGATCAAAATTACTTCAATAGTAATTATCTATGAATCCAACTTCTTAACCATTACTCCCATGTGAAGTGCCCAATTTAAAATGTTTAACAAGCGAAGAAACTAGAGTCTTTTCTTTAACACCCCATTCTCTGTTTTATTTTATTTTATTTTATTTTAATAACCCATTCTCTTTGATTTCTGAAAAGGAAAAAAACTGCTTAAATTCTCTTCTTACAAGGCTCAAATACTGTAATCAAATAACTTATGGGCTACTTTCAAGTTGTGCTCATACTTTTTAGAAACAAAACAGAATATTCAATGTGTGGCTGTGTGTGACAGAACATGAAATCATTCAGAAAATAAGACATTAATATCACTACCTAAAATGAAATATAAATATTTACTAATTAAATTTGGGTAATTGTTCTGATTAGCTTTCCTCATTGGTATCTCAACTTCACAAATTTAAGTGCAGTACTAGATTAGCAACTAGGTCTCATCATTTTTACTGTTATGGTTAAGTGTAAATGTAAGTCCTATATTCATAGTTTCTTCTCCCTCAATACTAGCTTGTAGAACTCGCTTCAGGCTGACTGTTTTCCTGCCAACTACAATCTTCACAATCATCTTCTGTCTCCTTGAACCCTGTTCTTTTATTCTATTCTCTGCTTCTTTCACTATCAATAACACCTTGCATCTTTGTATCTTTTATTGCTTTGATTGGGGTGATAAGATGAAAAAAAAGTTGTCGATGTTATAGATTTTACAAGTATGAAACTGATCAAAAGTAAAAAGTGCTTTTTATCCTAATTTTTTTAATCTATTGTTTGTATTATCACATTCCAATATGTTTCTTGCAGCTCATTAATACATTACCAAGAAAGATAAGATTTCTTTTACAATGATGTTCACCCTGTACAAGGCCCAAGAATGACTAGAGGTAGAGAGTCACAGAGTAAGTGACACAGTTTATGGGGATATGTAAGGAATATACCAGTTAATCCTATACTTGAACAGGTTAAGATTGTAATGATTGGGGAAGAATCCTCTTTGGAATTGGTGCCACAAAGCAGCAGTCGGTGGGAAGAAGCTGCTCGAGTTGAACTTAGCAATGGAATATAAAGGGAATGAGGGTGACTCGCTAAAATATGCGTGGCATGGCGGATCTTAGCTTTGAAGGTTATAACAGATGGAATCAAGGAATGTAGATTGTCTGAACACTTTCCATAGGAATAGTGATCTTTCATAAAAGTTAATTAGTACTGCTGTTTACCTGGGAGATACATCCTCATCTGAGTTTTGTCTGGAACAAAATGAGGTGGAATAGAAAATAGATTATGTTGCCCTAGCCTTCCAAGCAGGGAGGCCGATTTTCAAAACCTGCACGCTTGTCTTGAATACAGATTAGTGAAAAAGGCACAACTATCTAATTCACAAAGCCTGTCCTATTTTTAGTCTATATAATCTTGAATTTTAAGTCTAGAAAAAACATTCAATCAGAGTAGGAATCTGTGATGCTCAGCTGTACAAACTCCTGTAACTCCCATCCTAAACAAAATTCTTTGAAATTATCCTGTATCTTATATCTTGATAGTTGGTTTATCCGTATTAGATTAATATATAAGCACTCTTGTTTGGCACCCTGGGCCACTGATGACCCCAGGACTAAATATATACAATTGTAAATGATTATTTTAATTTTTAATCATAATGTTAAAATATAAAAATAAATCTGGAGGTTAAGTATGATGTATAAAGCATTAGTTAATATTTTTTAAGTCTTTTTTCCAAAATGTTCCTTACCAAATTATAGGTCCATGTTATACCATGAAATACAGTCTCTAAATTTGGATCATGACTGAGAGTAAGTCATAAGTGAAATTCTTTTCTAAGGTTCTTGAGCATAACAAGATCTGACATTCAACTTGGAAAGTTTAGAATGTATCAGTCAAAATCCGAAAGATGAGGATGCTGACTCAAAGTAATTGAGGGAATAATGCATCATATTTTTGAGGACTTATGGCCATATCATGTTGAAATATTGGTTCCCATGAGATCAACAAAGTTAAGCAATGTCAAACCTGGTCTGTACTAGATGGGTGACCATTTGGAAATATCAGATGCTGTAAGCTTAGATGTGCAGGTGGTATAATGGATAATGGCTCGAGATTTTTAATTAGTACCAAGTCCCAATTCCCATTGAGTTATATTCACTTATGTGCAAATACCCTTAGAAAAGGTATGAATCCACCTCTTCTCCCAGCTATGAGTTAATTAGTAAGCCTTGTATGACTAAAATCATTATCATCTCCAAAAGAAATTCTTAGAATCTAAAAATATATTCTGGCTTTAAATAACCTGCAAAGGGTTGATAAGCCATCAAAACAGATCAGATATATTGTTGAGGGTAATCTCTCTCACTGTTCTTTTATCGGCCAAACAGAAAAACAGACAATTGTTTATGTTGATATTCATTAGAGTTTTTCTTCTTTGTGTATCATGTCTCTTCAGGAATTTGGTGATTATGACCTCTTCACAATTTCCTATCCTTTGTAGCTCTTAATAAAAAAGTTTTTCTCTCCTAAATTTTGTTCTACTATCCATTTACTCAAGCTCACTAGGTAGGTTGTGTGTTGTTTTCCTCTTGCCTTCAATTTATCCTGTGAGTATTAAATTTTCCAAGCCCTCTTTTCTCATTATGTGCCCTAGAAGTTTTAACTATCTTTTCCTGTGTTTGTGTCCTTTTTATTAGACTAAAGAAGCCAAATTTTGTCTTGTCAGACATGCTTTCAGGATTTGAGTCCAAGGTTATTATTTTATTTCTAATTCACAGTGCCTATTTTTGAAAACTGTTGATCTAGTGTTGCAATAAAAAAAAATAATCTAAAATTAAAAAAATCAACAAAGTATTGAATGTAATATTTTAATAGATAATGGAAATCCATGCGTTTTTCCAATTGTCTTTTGGAAAATTGTTTTAGTCAAGGAACCAAAAATGAAGACGGGCATTTTTGTTTGCATGTTGGGTCTATATAATTGAAGAAATGCCTGGTACTGATCAAAATGAGTTTTATATTTCATTTGGCTTTGTGATAAATTTATCCCTTGAAAATGTTGCTTCATTGACAGCTATAGAAGATTCAGAAATTGTTTCTTAACTGACAACCCAAAAGGTTGGTTCTAAATTTGCTTTTTAAATAGACTTCTGGCAGGAATTTATTTAGAAACTTTTTCTTTTCATTAAATGTAGTCTATTTTTGCTGTTTTATGGTTTGGTTTTATTTTTATTTTATTTTATTTTTACAGCATATCAACACTTTAATGGGTTATTTAATGCTGACAAAATTTTTAGGATATGTTTTAATGCATGCTGTTAAAAACAAAAAAACAAACCAACCATAAAACTTCAAAAAATACATCAAAATATATTCTTTGTAAGAAATCAGTTTGTAAATTAGGTTTTTTTTTATGTATTTTTGTAAAGAGGGTTTTTGTTGAGTCAAATGTATTGCTGGTAAATTTATTTTTTTTTAAATATTGCTGGTATTTTTACTATAAAAATGTATTTTTATACTTTCATAATGTTTGATAGACTCCAGTTTGGGGGAGGTTAATTATTAGCCCCCTATCTGAGACCTTAACAGGTGCTACTATCCTAGGTCAGGGTGGATCTGGGAACAACATTAATTAATAGGTGGTTTCATACTCCTTAAAACCACCCAGCCTTGCTGCTAGATGTAGTCTATCATCATACCCAGGATGCAGAATTTTTATATGGTTAATCCTTGTTATTAGAAGTGCACAAAGGTATTTGGCATCTATGGAAATGTATAGAAGGAAGACTTTGTTCAGTCAGTTTTCTACTAAGTTGGTTCACCCATTGGTCGTCAAACTTTAAGAGTAACTACCAATGGCTGAACCAATTTTACTATCATTGGCTACCATTTTAGCCACCAAACAGACCATAGAAAGATAGACAATTGTTTATATTTATATACATGTTACTTATGACTATTTGCTTTGCAAGGAATTGATTTTGAAGGTTTTGTTCTTTACATTCGCAAGTGAATATTGTTAAAATTAGTATATTGCAGAGTTTTTATCTGACCTATCTTTTGTTGTCTATGAGCAAGTAACCGTCCTTTTCAAACATGTGATGAGGATTCTCTGCCAGGGAAGTGTAATTAATTTGTTTTTCACATTTTGTTTTGTGTATATGTGTATAATAAAATAAACTGATGACCAAATTATGATCACCTGCTCAATAAGGTGTTGGTCCTTCTTTCACCCACAACACAGCTCTTATCCCTCCTTAGTGTCATCAGTAGACAAATTCTCTAGCTAGGACTCTCTGAGAGAGTCTTTACAATTATCAAGCCCTTTCGTTCGGGTAGGTCATTGTTAGTAGCCAGTCTTCTGAAGCCCATGGCATCAATGCAAACATCTCCCAAGTGTCTCTCTTTGATCTGGGGTACAGAATTGATTTCAACTCAGAACTTAAGGGTAAGGTTTTTAAATCGATGTGAAATTAGTTCCAAGTTTAAATTAGTTCTGTCACTCACTTTACCCTTTTTCTGTTTTATATTAATGATCTGCCCAAGAACGTTCTCAGATTGTTAGTTAATATCTATATAGATTGTACCACAGTTTATGGATGCACCTCCAAAAATTAAGATGATCAGAGTCTGACAACTGATCTCTTCCCCTGACCTTGCTCTAGCAGCTCAATGGCGGAAAGACTGGCCTTTAACTTTCAATACCTCCAAAACCAAGTGACTAACATTTCATCATCATAAAGCAGATTATGAATCTACTCCAGCCATGGTGAATAATTGTATTCTGAATAAGGCTCTTTGATTTGAACACCTTTTGGGACACAAGTTTACCCCAGACCTCTAGTGGAATTCGTATATACTAGCACTAAAGATACTGGGATAATGGCTCCTGGTACAACTTCAGAAAGTACTTTTTCTGCCATGCTTTATCTTTACAAAAATCAAATCAAACCAAAAATGCAATATTGCTGCCGTATCTGGACTGAAGCTGGTCAATCCTCACTTTCCAGGACTGATGGAGTTCAAAAATGTTTACACAGCTTAGGAGTGGGAGGGACTTATTTTTCACCCTACTGTCTCTTTTCCCACAGATGCGATATCATAAGCTTATTGCTACTCTATGGCAAATGTTCAGATGAGCTCCATTTCTTTATTGCCATCAGCTGAGGTGTTTACAGCCAAGACTTAATTTTCTATGTCCACAGGGTTGACACCCCCCCCCCCACCTGCTCCCATTCCCTACATATTTCTTTGGTAGAAGAATTAAAAGATGAAAAAATTTACATGGATTTTGATGTAATTCTGGGTTTTTCTTTTTTGTCCAAATCCATGACTTTGTTTTGCTCATGCTAATTTTTAAAAAAAAAAAACACTTTATAAAATTCACTATTTTTTATCCATAATATTGAACGTGCTAAATTATTCAACTTTATAACAAGAAAAATCTCAAGTTGTTGTTAAATGTTGCCACAAAACATTGTTTATTTATTAAGATGACAGGTCTCTAATTTGTATATAGATACATTGTATTTATTTTTAATTTTTCTAGTTGAATTTTTCACCTATATTACCTATGGTCCATTATTGTACATAATTAGGTTACAATAAAACTTGTATTTTATATGAATCCTACCTTATGAAAATTGAGATATAGTAGAGGGGGGGGGATATCACAGATTTGATGGGGGCTCACAAGACCCTTACACCAGCCCTGATGTCACACATTTCATTTAGTAACCCTCTATCTTGAGTGGCTCTTGAGCCTTGTATTCAGTGAACTTTAGTTAAAACAAAAAAATCAGATCTCCAAGATTTTTAAAGGTTTCTTCTGAAAACCGGTTCCAGGATGCCTACAACAAATCCTTTATTTGCTGCAAGTTATATAGTGAAGGTTCTACCAAATTAAGATGTTCCAGTCCAACCCATAAGTATTTAACAGAATCCATATCTGGACAGTTTGGTGGTCAGAGTAACACTGTGAAGTCTTTCATTATTCTGAAGCCATTTCCATACAACTTCAGTGTTGCATTGCATTGTCTTGCTGAAATATGCCACTGCTCCTGTAGAAGGCCATTGCTAGGAAAAGGTATACCTAGTTTTCAACTAAGTTAAGGTAGATGGTATGCAACAAAGTCTCTTCCCAATAAATGGTTGGACCCAGTATTTCTCCAAACGATTACACTGGTTCTTGCTTGTTTTCCAACAAAGCATCCTGTTGCTATTGTTCCCTCAAGATAACAACCCATGCATTACAAGAATGGGTGTTGTCATTTATAAAGAGATGTTGTTAAACACTTTACCCAACCAAGAAGGGATTCCAGAATAAATTTTGATGTTTGGTCAGATTTTTTAAAGCAAGTTGGGCCAAGAACTCTTCAGCACCATCTCATATTTTATCAAATAATCAGCATTCAAATTTCTAACATTTTAACCGAGTTTGAACATTGATACTAATGGCAAATAACTATCTTCACTACAAAATTGGCCTGTAAAAATGGTATTAGCTGAGACTAGCATGAAGTTCCAAGAATGAGAATCAAATTCACTACTGCATGTAGTGCTAGAGACAAACTTTGTAATCACTACTCTATCAGTATCAAGAGCACTTAATCACTACTTTTTTCTGACTATTCTTCCTTCCTCATAATCTAAGTCTTTTTTTGTTTGTTTTTAGAAATATGGACATTTTTTATTAGTAACGTTTTCATTTGTGAAATATTAAAAAATAAATAAATAAAGAATAATATCAGTCAATGTCATTTTCCTTTTTAGACATATAAATAATCATTACTTCTTTTTTAAATGTGAGTTTTAATTTTTTTCTTCCTTTTAAAATATTGACATTCCTTTCTTTACACGACACACACACAGAAAGGTACCATTGTTGTCACCTCTTTCTGGCGAGAAAATTTCATTCCATTTTGGGAAATCCTCTTCAGCCACAAGAATGTAATTTTCGTTTCCCTTTTATTTTATTTAACCAGATATGGTAAATAAAAAAGTACTATATTACTCTTAGATCTTCTTACAGCAGAGCCTGGTAAAGAAACAAACTCACCCCACTGTCACGTTATCTTCCTTTCACTGTTTATTTGCGTGGGCGAACGAGTTGGGGTTGGGGTAGTGAACTAAACCAGTTGGACAAGGCACGCAGTTGAAGTATACCCCCTCATCTGGAAGGAGACAGAATTGAATTATATTCGAATGATAAAAATGTCACGTATAAAAACAACTTTTTAAAGTAAACTGATGAGAACCATTACATTTTTTTTTTCCTCAGTAAATTTCTACTATTCTGTTGAAAAGTTCTCGACCCGACCTACTTCCTAAGATCAGGAGTTTTATGTTTGGTCAGTGAAATACTGCTGATTTTTGGGAAGTGGGTTGGGTTGAGTACTTTTCGCACCTTTTCGTCGACTATGTTATTTCATTTTAAACATTTTTTTTATCTTAAAGTAAGAACATTCCATTTACCGCCTGCAAAATTCACATCTGCTTCTGTCCTAGCAACCCCGCTCTGCACGAAGGAAGAAAAAAAAAAAGAAAGACAGAAGTAGAGAATATTTATTCTAGGCACGTCGTAATGGTTTTGGATTGGATTGATTACTAGCCCCATAAGATCTTTACTTTTTTATGAATGAGTTTGATCCTGATAGAATGTGCCAAACTTGTGTTTTTGTACCAGAACTAAGATACACTTATAAATAAATAGATATTTAAAAGAAATCTCATTCATTTTCGAATTAAAAGGAAGAATATAAATTATGCAAAAGAAAATTTAATAAATTTTTCTGTCTCATGTTTTTCTCAACTCAACTCAAGCTCCTACAGTTTGGAAGAGAGTGACAAGACTTTCGGGCCACCCTGAAAATTTAGAATTTTTTTTTTTTTTAGTTAATACTCTTGAAATTAATGCATGAATCATGAATTATTTTCTTTCCTTACCTTTTTGATATAAAATATTTAATTGCACCCAATCCAATGTGATCTTTCTTTTATTAATTATTTTGAGTTTTTTAAAAGTTATTGAATTATTATTACTCTTCCTTCCGATAGGGAAGAAAATTCAATCAAAGACTAATTCAGAATTATATTTTTTTAACCATCCATAAAAAAAATCTGACAGCTGTTAAAATGAAAAAATCTTTTAAAAAAAAGTTTCACTCGAAAATGGCATTTAACTTTAGACTTTCAATTCTTCAAAAACAAAATCAAATATGTCTTTTATTTAAAACAGCAACGGGATAAATTCCAAAATCGCACTGTAAATGTGTTTTATGCCAGCCCCAACACTCAATTTTTTTTTTATTGAATTATTTTTGATAATTTTCGGGACGTTATTGTTTACACTTGACTTGACATTGCATAAAAAACTTTTGCTGAAATAATATCTTCAAGCAATTTTTATATAACAAAAAAAAAAATTAACGCTCTCGAGATATCGAATGGCAGTGGGGAACCGGACCCCTCAAAATATTTCCACAAGGTTTTCTATACAAATCATTCATTGAATAAGTACTGAAAATTTTGTAACTTTTTAATTTAAATTAATTTCCCTGATTTTTTAGAAAACGTGGAGTAGCGGGTTTTTTCATTTCGAGGCGGGGGGAACACATTCATAATTTTACCTGATTGTAACTAAGTCGAGTGGGTGGCATGAAACTTACAGGGCTGGTAATAAGTGAGTATAGGTTGGTGAAAAAAGAAAGTTAAGTCTCCCCTCTTTCTGCGACTCATTAGGCACGAGATAGTAAGTAGTACTATTTTTTTTTTTAGCCATCCTTGATTGAGAATGGTAATATGTTTGTTAATTGAACGAATAGTTAAGGAAAAAAATATTTCAGTTTTATTTTTATTTTTTTCACTGAATGGGATAATGATTTTTTTTAAATGTCAGCATTTTTCTCACCAGGTCTAGTAGTAGGACAACCAAATTGAAGGAAACTAAAAAAAAAAAAAGTATAGAGTGATCATTTTTTTTTTTAAATTTGAATATTGGTTTGATGGGATCACACATATATTTCACCGCAAAATGAAAATCAATTTTTCAAGTTTTTAAGTACTTTAAAAGTTGTGGGGAAAATCACATGACTGGAAATGTTTGTGCGTTTGTGTTTTTCCTAAAACGTTTCTTGTATCTGATTCATAGAATAGAAATGCTACGACCAGACGGGTGAGAACAAGCCAAATACTTAGTTACTGTTGCTTTTCTCTCTTCCTTCCTACTTTTAGCGATTGCTTTTACTTTAGTCTTCTACAGTCAGTCACGCTTCTCAGTGTAGTACCGTTATCACAAAAATAAGACAGGGACGTTGTGTTGGTTCTCTTCTTTCCCAAATTTGGTTCACTCTGCTGACTAAACGAAGGAAGGAAGAGGCGGTTTGTTGGGTTTCGTGTTTCAAAGCATAACACATTATTCACTGTTGAAACTGGTCTACCTAGGGAACTGATTTTGTTTAAAAAATATTGCAACGAATGGAAGAAAAACTGAATTCAAATTTCACTCTCATAAAGTTGAATTATCCAAGTGCTTCGAGAGATTAAATTATTTTTTTAACCCTTCTCAAATTTTATGACAAACAAAGGTTACTAAGTCTTAAAAGATAGTTTTTGAAATAAATTTTTTTTTGTTATTCTTTGAATGCCAAGGACGTGTTCAAATGGCGAAGAGCAGAATCTTTTAAAATCAAGTCGCAAAGAAAGGTATAATTTTAATTAAAAACGGTTTAAATCTTGGGATAACAAAAGTTCAAGTTGGATTAAATATTGAAACGGCAAGCAAGATCTAACAAAAATTTATAAAACAGCTTATTTACAATTTATTCTGGGGGTCAACAAATTAAAAAAAAGCCCCAATTTTTACAAGACGTCAAAGCCCGTTCAAAAATGGTGATGGGTTCAAACAGACGAGGAATTCAGGCTCTCATTTAAAACTATTCATTAAATATTTTTGTAACCAGTGCTCTAAATACATAGACATGTATTTGAAAGAGGTAGTTTAACTCGAGTAACTTAATCTGACTTTCTTAATATATCAATTTTGTATACCAAAGAGTTCCTCCTTTGCCTCTACCCATGCCAATTGGCCTATCTGCCGCCAGCTTTGTTCTTAGTCTGCGAAGTTTTGATTCTTCTTAGCCTGTGTAAGCCCTTTGTTGGATGTAGGTCTTCACCCAGATTCATAGCAATGAATAGGCCATTACTATACCGCGCTAGTCCAATGTGTGTTGGTAGGGTGATGTGACACGTTTGGACGATCATATCTCTCTTCGATTCATGATCGCCTAAAGGTATTTGTTGACTGACATTCGAACTCAGCTCTTCGATTTCTTATCCATTACACCACCCACACATCAAAGCTTACAGCATCTGACATTGCCAAGCAGTCACCAATAGCTAATCTACTATGAAACTAATGAAGGTTAAGATTCAGGGCCCCTGAAGCAACTTTTTTTAATGAGTGAATTTTTCAACAAAATCTGTGGCTTTTAAAAAAAATATCTAAGGCCATTTTAGTGATATAATAATAACCTAATGGGTTGACGTAGCTAATGTTGGAGTTGGCTCTATTTCATATGACCTCAAAATTCCCCTGTAATTGGTATTTCAACATTTTCTTGGGGGCGTGCAGCACCAGAAACCCCAGCTGTATAGGCTCGTTCACCTCACCAGAATATATTCATAGGCTACAGTTGGATCCTCGAATCTATTGTTGCTGGTTACAAAGAGGCCCACATATCTGTTCATACTTCAGAGACCAAAAATTTAGGTCCGCCACTGGCGGTTACTAATCTAGGTACTGACAAGGTTCAGAAGTCATGATTATATAATGCTTCAAAACCAGACAAAACCGAGATTAATTTGGTTGAAGGCCAAAGTATTGAGGCAGCATTAAATGAATGGAAGTTTAAATACATGAACAATAGTCTGCTAGATTAAACTAAACCACAGGTGTTTTGCTGACTCTGTTTGCAAAGTTTACCTTTATTTTGAATATTGTCTCAAATGTGATACTACCAAAAATGATTTGGTACTTTTTTTTACAAATAATGATCCTGTGAAGTGAGGTTGTACTTACTGATGTCCCAAATAAATGCGCTTTCATTTTTTTTGATTACGAAGATTTCAAGGATTATCCCAAATATTGTTTTTCATCAAGTGGACATAAATAAAATAAATGAATTTCGGATTCTACTAAAATAAATACATTTTTTAAAATAATGTATTTCATTGTACGTCTCATTTGTAAAATATCCTCGTTTCATTTCTCTTTGTGATAAAAAAAGTCATTTAAGACAGTTTGAATTTTATATATATATATATATATATATATATATATATATATATATATATATATATATATATATATATATATATTTATATATATATATATATATATATATATTTATATATTGTGTTTGTGTTTGAGCATATAGATCACCATATTCTACTTGGGACCACTCTTGCAGACAGTCAATTTGTCATTACAGGTCTTAAAATTGTTGCTCGACTGACCACTACTAAAGAAATTAACATTTTTGTGTTGCATTAGAATAAAAAATATACCATGCCCTGGTTGGTATTTTTAAACATGTGTCATCAATATGGGCCATATGCTGTAAAACTAGCAAGTTTTTTTTTCTCAGACAAATTCCCTTAAACTGTTACTTCTACCCAACTACTATGACGTTTTACCAGACTAAGACAATGATTACGACGAGCCTGTTTCGTGGTCAGGTTAATTCCGAAATAAGTTTCCCGAAAGCGTCAGTGGTTGCTTTTGTTCGAACCTAGCAAAAAGAATGTTCTTTAATGTTGATTTTAAAAGGCAGGGATTTATTTCGATGTCTTTTATCGAAGATGATTATATACAAGTTCTAGTGAAGTCTTTGGAGTGACACATCTACCCTAGAATATTTAGGTCCTTTGGAACTGAAATTGTAGTACGAAAGTGTTATTTTGTATTATTTAATCTTTCAGACCGCTCTCTTTGTTTTTATTTATTTGAGGAAAGTACAATATTAAAGTTAAAACCTACACAGCTTCTTGGGTATCTCACGAAACGTGTCTTAATGAATAGAAGTTTTGGTTCCAATCGCCTGATCAAGTCATGCAGAAAGAAATTGCATCTACTGAGTAAGAAAGTATATTGACGGGTTGTGAATTCTCTAGAAATGTAAGCAACGTTTGTGAGCGAAATGAAAGGTTATGAGAAATAAATGAGATATTATATGATTATCTGCTCTTGGTAGTTTAAGGTTAGCCAATCAGCTCACAGCTGCTGATTGGCGCACATTTTACGATTTATTTTTTTTTAACAACTCTTTACTCTTGGTACAACCTTCGGAATAACCACATGCTGAACGGGTCATCTCTACACCCATTAAGTTTGCAAGGACACATTTGTAAAGTTGATTAATATAATTTGTATAAATCATGTCAGTCGCGTTCTAGTCTTTTATTATTATTACATCTGCATCCGTCACGTGGGAATCTTATACGGGGACCCACACCAATTCCCCATAGAGTCCATTTGACAGTCTCAAACCAAAAGGTTATAAATGCAACAGACACCTGGTATATACTGGAGAGTAGAACGGGCGAAATTTTGTGATAAAGACAAAAGACGACGAAACTGGTTAGCAAGCAATTTATAAATAGCTAAAATGTTTTATTGTAGCTGATATAATACAATAAACCCTCGATTAGATGGACATGAGGAAAACTGATTTTGTATTTAACGGACCTTATCATAAGATCGAGATTGAAACCGAACTGAATTTTCAAAAATTTTACTCCCTATTATTATTATATGAAATTTTTGATATAAAAAAATTGCCTCCTTTCTAACATTCGGATTTAAACGGATATTCTCTTTCCCCACTATTATTCCGCTAAATTGCAGGTTATTGTATAGATAAGATTGTGTGTGGATATATATATATATATATATATATATATATATATATATATATATATATATATATACCATCTTATGCTTTTCGGGTGATTTTTTGATGTCAGTTGGTATAAAACCTTATATAATAGCTTTAGCTTATTTTACATTTTTATATACATGAGGACATATGCCCAATAGAAGGAATTGCTTCGTGGTTGAGATAGTTGCGTATTCTCTACTGACGCCATTGACCGATGTTCATGTCCATGTAAAAGCCGGGATTTCGAATGCTTATTCTCAAAATATTTTAGACTTGCAAACAATCTTCATTTTACTTTGTCTCTGTGAAAGTTTTTTAGTAAGGATTTTAAATATTTATTATTGTAAATAATACAATAATTGCGGCACAAGGCCGAATGGGAAGTGGGGAAGAGGCTGATTTTCGCTATCTCTTCTAGTCCGAGTTAACCACAATCTCGACCCATTTATCCAATTACCACAAGAACTTCTCCCCCAGCATTCAATTCTGCATATACCACAAGTTCACCGGGGACCTAAAAATACCCCATGATATAAAAATCTCATGAAAGTTCAAGCAAGGATCTTACGAAGATTGCAATAGAATGCTCGGAAGCTTTTATTCGTGTTTTCTCAGTTCGAGAAATTCCAATTGAAGTCTTGAACAATATTTTAGACTAGTGTGGCCACAATTTACTGACTGTGTTCGGGGAATTAAAGTGTGACAGTGAATTTTGAAGGCTCATTGGTGTAGTGAAAGATAGCTTCCAAAAGCTAAGCAAAATATTAAAAATTATGAAAATTTTGTTAGAAACAAAGAAAAAAGTACTGAATTGTTACGTAATATCAGTCCTCCTATACAGTAGTGAATGCTAGACAGTCTCGATGCAGATGAAGAAGAAACTTGAAACAACAGAAATGTGGTTTTACTGAAGGATGCTGAGAATACCATGGACCATGTGAGCAACAACGAAGTTTTAGAGACAATAGAAACAAAAAAGACACTTAACATCACGAAGGGACAGTTTAAATTTCTAGGGAACATAATGAAGAAAGAGGACTTGAAAAATTTGATACTCACAGGACAGATTGAAGGCAAGAGAAACAGAAAAATAACGCATAACCTACCTAGCGAGTTTGAGTCAATTGTTGGCAGAACCGAGTTTAGGAGAGATAACAAAAAGGTAAAATTAATTAATAGTGTGGGGTTAGTCTACGCGGATTTTAGGAGATAAAATCAGTGTCGTGTCCACAAATACGACACGAAATTGTAAACACCTCCAAGAAACAATTTTCGCAGAAAAGGAAGAAAACCAAGTTAAATATGACAGTAACATTTATACAGTCAGATACATGTATTTACATGTTAAAAATCAATGTTCTTTATTGTGGTCATGAAGATACCAATAGTTCGATTATTTGAAGTCATTTGTCGCAAGTGAGTCTGCAAAGTTTTGAAGTGTTGCAAGTGAGGCAATCAAGTGGTATGGTATGCCAATATGTGCGTGTATATGTGCAAAGCACACGCTAATGAAACGTGTGTGACAGCTGACTGATTGCATGCGATAGCAGTAATTTTAAAACACAGTGAACCAAAAGAGACTTTGTGTGTAGAAAAATATCGCTGACTGACGCGTTGTCATGGTAACGTGAGTCAACTGGTCTGGTTCGCCGACTGTCCTTCACTGACTGTGTCGTTGCAAATCTGATCGCTGACTTTTGCTGAGGAGCCATTTATATTACTATTTAACAGCCGGTGGTCGGCTCACGAATCCTATCTGAGTTTTGCGCGGGAATGTAGTTGTAACCCGAACCCTGACCTATTTCCAGGTCGTTTGGTGTTCAACCGCGCAGATGTCGTAGGAAACACATCTGACAGAAACCACTTATTTAATTTGGAGTCGTGTTTGTACAGGATTGTAAAAAAGCTTTCGTATCTACTGAATTTAGTAAGATTTATTTGTAGGCGACTCTTGCTTGTTTGTGCTTCACTTATAGGCCGTAAAATATTGGAGTTTATATCCTATAAGAGCTACAAAAGATAGGAAGTTGTAGAAGGCCACGAAGTTGTACCGTGTCCCTCACATGCAGAGTGGACGCAGCACGTAGAAGAATCGTAAGAACATTCCTTGATTTAACCAACCTTCTGTTCATGAAATTGTACTTATTTCTGCAAGCTATGATGGTGCACCACCTGTTCGACGAGATACTGCAATATATATACTCGTCAGGGAACCGACAAGAAACGTCTCTTTCATAATACTTGAACCCAAGGGCATGTCCATTACAATTACCTCATGGTCGAGCTTAGTTGGAATTCCTTCTTATGACATGGTCCATGAACGTCAAACACATGTCGGAACTAAATTTACGATGCGGGCTATTGACAGTTACCAGCTTGCAATAAGGTATTTTTTCAACCCTATACATAAAGATGGGAAAGTCATTCAACACTGCTTCATACATGCTTACGTAAAAGTTGGAGGCTGTCGACTGCAGTTCATTAGAAATAATCACGCTCAGCTTCGCGCGTCATCCTATAGTGCATTGACTGCTCATTTGCATAATCATGAGAGATATTGATATTCATCCTCGTGTTCCCATTATTCTTCCATCTTCAGTCAGTAGCACCCCCCGCTTTGTACACTATAGCGGTAATTTATGCTATAGCACTTGTTGCTAAATATAGAAAACCGGATTTATTTCTTACGTAAACTAACAATCCAAATTGACCTGGAAATATAAATAATCTTGGTGTTAATGAGCGATCTAAAAATCGACCTGATCTGATTGCTCTAATTTATCATGCTTTCTGACATTAGAAAGCCTTACATTTTATTCGTGCTGTTGATTATATTCATCCTATTGTATTTCAAAAAGGACAGCAAACCCACTGTCGCATGTGCATTGTTTTACGAGCAGATAATAAAATAAGAAACAGAATCTTTTCCTGTTGGGATTTTAAAATCAAATGAAAATCTCTAAGTTTATGAATCTGCCGTACGATGCATAGATCTTGTGGTATGCTCAATCCAAATCCTGTGTGTATGGCGAAGGGAAATGTACAAAAACTTAAAGAATTTAATGATGAAACGACAGTTCATGGGTACCCAGATGATTATCGGCATTATGATGGTTCTAAAGTAAGAGATGGACAACTTCAAGCAGATAACAGACTAGGTGTATCCTTCAAGAAATACCTCTTGTTGAAGTATCATGCACACATCAACACTTCGGTCAAAAGTACACACACACACACACACACACACACACACACACACACACGTGTGTGTGTGTATATGTGTGTGTGTGTGTGTGTGTGTGTGTGTCTGGATATGTATATATATATATATATATATATATATATATATATACATACACACATATATATATATATATACATACACACATATATATATATATATACATACACACATATATATATATATATATATATATACACACATATATATATATATACACACACATATATACATATATATATATATACACACACATATATATATATATATATACACACATATACATATATATACATACATGCACACACACACACACTTGTCTGTGTGTTTGCAAGATGTATAATAATATCCGAAACAGAAGGGGAGATCATGACGAAGTGGAAAACGTGTTTTGAATTTTTCAGATTAGAATGAAAGACAAGAATGTGTATAACAAAAATGCGTTTGGATTTTTAAGGATAAGAGGAGCGATAAATTAAATTACCTTATTAGATCTGACTAGTAGAAACGGGAAAGTGTGTTTGTTTATGTAAATGTGTTTGTTTAGGTATATGTCATTGGTGTGTGTTGCATTTTAAATCAGCCAACTCCGAGTAGACATTTTTTCTCTACTAGATCGTATAATCTATTGTGCAATTAATTGCTTTTGTGATGATCGGTGATGTTATGTATGGACCTGGTCTTAAGTTTATCGTCGAAAATTCTAAGATTAGCACACTCACAATGCATTTTCTTCTTAGTCAATCATTTTTATCTACTGATCACACTTAATTATTTATTAAAAATTATTATTAAATCGAAATTGTGGTCAGATGTATTACAGTGAACAACCAGTGCGTTTAAAATGCTGTCATGCAGTTAGTTGTCAAGAAAATGATCGAGACTGGACAGGTCGAGATAAAAAAAAATAAAGGCAATAGCACTGACCTTAAGTTGCGAAATATTTTGCCACTTTTCCGTGACGTATAACCGTCTGATAATATGGAAGGTAATTTTAACAATAAAAAAGATATTTCCTCTCCTTTTACGCAACTTCAGGGGTCACATGGCAACCTTGTCAAGTGATCACTGTAATTAAGGATTAGTACAGAAATAAAATAAGCTTCAATAACAGAAGGTAAGTACAATGCTCTTTTTTCGCCTGACTAACTGTCAATCACTCCACCTATCCGGATGATGCTTATATATATATATATATATATATATATATATATAATATATATATATATATATAAAATTTTTCTGGATATACATCATTGAACATTCTGTACAATATATTCTGTATATTCCTGCCTCTGTCCCGTTATTGTTACTATCTTGTTTGGTGCTAACTGTATCTCTTATTGTTTTAGATGTGGTGTTGATGAATTTTAGGTTAAGCTTCGATATTTTCGATAGTGGCTGTTATGGAGTTGGTCTGTAGGATTCCGAGTTTATTTTTGTTACGGTTGTTGGGATTATTATCATTTGTGGATTTTTGTAGTTTTTCTCAGCGGATTTTGTAGGCTTTGCGTTTGACACCCACACAGTTTTGTCTTTCACTCCTTCCTGAAAAAGCCGAATAAACGGCGGCGAAACGCGCCGTCGTTTATAAAAATTTTCACTGTGTCACATCATCTCCATATATATTCATAATTCTTGTTCTTTTATTATGCTCTCTCCTTAATAATGCTTTTCTTTCCTTCATATTCTTTCACACTCAGTAACACTTTGCACCTTAGTGACTTTATTGCCTTGCTTGGGGTTAAATGATTAATTTACCTATTAATGTATGAGAGAGAGCATTGTGTGCAAATGTTGAAACTAACGATTTTAATGTAAGCGAAGATTGAAAATCAATCAGACGAGGTACTAAATATCGATTTAGTCGTTGTTTTTTCAATTCTTCATGCTACAGGATGAGGGTGAACCTCAATCTGTTGAATTATGTAAGCCTTCCCAAGGATACTGTCGATAAATTAAGTGATGCGACATCCTATTTTGGGATGTGAGATCTCGATTAAATCTGAAAGGGGAATGGGATAAATTCCCCTAAAACTAAGTTAAAATGTTAATTTGTTGCAATAAATAAAATTGTTCAGAAACAGATGAAAGACTTCGGTGAGATTGAAATCAGTGGATGACGTATTACAAATTTTCGCAACGACATCACCAACCTTAGTTTCATCTTTCTTTACTAATTGGTTTGGTAAGACTGATGAACATGGATAATTTCAACTTTATCATTAGAAATTATTCAATGACCAAAAACTATATTTATTCTAAATATTATTCACTCAAAATATCGATGTCTTTACGAAAGACTTGATCAGGTAATTTTACAAATATGACATTTGGCTGTCAAACACTGGGTATCTGGTTTTCGAACTATGCATTGTTTTGACCAGGCTATTCTCAATATAAATAAAAGAATAGGGTGATTGATAATTTTGGGGCTGAGCGCCAACTAAGGCAGATAGTGATCGTATTGTAAACATGGCCCGCGAATTCTCATGATCAATTCCTAAATGTACAATAAAATTTTAACGAACACTTACACATATCTAAAGATAAAATATTAACGGAAGATTGGTGACAATTCTCCTCTTTCCTTACTCCTTACTCTTTCTTTGCTCCAGAGCCTGAAAAAAAATGGACTGCTACAGATACTGATTCAAAACTTTGGGGGACTGGCTAATATTTTCAGTGCCTTTACAAAAAAACTGTTGTTCGAAATTGTTAAATACAGCAAGAACCTGTAAGTGTGCATAATATTCGTTTGGCTAGAATTCCACTAGAGAACGTTTGGAGTGTGACTGAAAGACTTCATCGTTTGTTAAATGAGAAGACAACGTCATATGCTCCGCTTTGATCTCCAATTCGAATCCAACAACAGTGATTTAAACAAGATTCAATGACCAAGATTTTTGGTGAGTGAAATAACGCAACTGCAGCCGATGACCAGGAAGATTATTTCCAATTAACGAGTGGTTAAGGGTTGCACTGATGTATTTGTTTATCTGGTTTGATGCCTGAATATTCACACACTTAATACACGCTTTCTGTACACTTGCCACAAGAACAGATTCTTGAGAGAATTCGCACAGCTGACTGCATGGTTCAAACTTGATGAAGATCCCAATACTTGGCAATTCTTTGTTTGACTTTCTGGGATGAGTAGTTATTAATATTTACAATATTTATATTCGGACTATTGTCCTCATCTTTGATGTTGTTATCACATTTCGACCGTTGTGTCCTCCGACATTCATCAGGTGTCTATCGATCCGAATAACCTATAAAGAATTCCGAAATGTTCCCGTTCCACTGCCCATGTCTAGGGATATCAGGTCTAGTTCTTATTTTTAGTGCTGCTCGCTCAGTTTCCACTGAGTCCAAGTATATACTGCCCGACCCAGGGATTGAACGCGCAATTACTTATATTCTTATCTATTATGTCTTCTGAGGAGGCACGGTATTGGATCGCGGCTCGGATTGAGGAATCGGAGAGCCGAGTTCGAATTCTGTCGAATCCATTACATTCACTTACGTGCTAATATCTCTGGGAAAGGTATGAATCCTCTTCTCCCTCTAGCTATAGGTAAGTAGCAGGACAGGCCGGGTTCTATAGCCTTGGATGGCCACTGGTCTACCGCAGAAAGAAATGGCAACCTGCTGCGGGAAAAATTTGCCTCATCAGTCATATATCGAAAGATGGCACATAATTGCCTGATGTCTTATGTGAAAATGAGAGTGCACAGTTCAATAAAAAGGATTTCAAAAAGTCATGAATTGAATGTACACAGTACTAGAAACTTAGACATTTTATTTGCGACTTCTACTCCTTCACGTTCCTGGTGCTACAAATTTTAAATATTTAAAAAATATTGATGGAATTGTTGTAAATGCATTGTAACATGCACGTTGCATCATCTATTAGGCAGTGGTACTGAATACGATACTCCACTAAACTAGGCCTGTGTTTTAATTGTCCTGGCAGTTTCTAACAATGTTTGCAACAGTATGCGCCTATTGGTCAGCCAACCAATGCACTTCAGCTTTGGGAAACATATAAACACGTAATGGTAGAAAATGACCAAGAGGATAACAAAAGATTGGTAAATAAAGCCTTTCCTGTAATTCATAGTATTCTTTTCGAAAATGGAAACAGTTGTTCAAGATCTGGTTTACCTTAACTAATTGGGAATGCAAATGTAACTGAGATGAAAGTACAAGCCTGATATTGATCAGCTAATCAATACTCAGAAAGAAATAGGCTGTAATTGCGTGAGTCAGCGCTGGTAATAACCAACTTTTTGTTTTGATGTTAACGCTTCTATTGGCTTAAGTAAAACCTTTACTTTCCTTTGTGATTATGTATGAGTAATGCGACATGCAGCTCCTCCAGAGTGGACAGAATTCCTACTGACCTGCTTTAAGAAACCTCCCCACTGTCGTAAAACCGTTGATTATGGATTTAAACTACCAGTACCTCTAATCGAAGAAGTATTTACAGTCTATCCCCTATTTCATATTATGCGTCCGTCATCAAGAATCCTTTTCGTTATTGATGAATCTGCGATAATTCCAGTGTATGATGGCAGTTTCATTGATAGATGTCTGAGTGAGGTCACCGGTGTTGACACTGCATTTGGAGGAAATGTGATTTGACTTGGTGGTGATTTCCGTCAAGTGCAGTAACACGAGGCACAGGATCGCGCAAGGGAAAACCGCCGAGAATCTTTTGCATTTTTATTTGAGCTTGGAGATGAAATGCTCATTTCGATCCTGAGGCCATTTTATTATCTCCTAACTCTCAGCAATCTTCGAATTTTCAAAATGACGATTGAATTTTATGGGGGAACTGATAGTTTATCGATTTTTACCTTGTTTCAGATTCTTTAGACACATGGCGTAAGTTAGAATTCTTACTGGAGACATATATTTAGTAGTTAAAGAGGTAGATAAAAATACACAAACAACTTACAACCTCTCTGTCCACTGTGTTTTCTCAACTGAAATAACGAAAATACACATTCGAAAGGACATCTAATTAACTGTTACGGAAAGAGTACTATTTTCCCGCCCAATTTAATACTGAATATTTTGGTTGTAAAGTTTACTGACATTAAAATATATAAAATTTAAAATAGAACTTTATCATTAAGTGTGTGGGGTCTGCAACGCCAAGGTAGCATAAGCTAACGCTCTCATTCAGTGAAGATCAAACTCCAGTAGAATAACAATTTACCAATCAAGACTAATTTACAAAAATTAAATCAGGCACCCTAGTTATTTATTAAGTGCAGCTTAGTCTGGCTTAAAGTAAATATAGTGAGTACTTGAGAGGATTTAAGTTATTTTTTAAAATGTTCTAGTCTAATGAGACTATTTTCATAACGATTATTTGACACCAGGTATCATGTAAATATATGCCAGATTCAATAATTTCAATTTAACATATATTTGCTGTGTGAGTAAGCTAGGGTTTTACCAAATAGATTAACCATGTTAGCAAAAATACTGATAATATAATATGATTATAATTTTAAATTCACATTACAATAAATAAGTAAGCTTTATCTACATTTATCCTATTCTTAAAGAATTGAGTTGTTGTTAATTAAACGATTTATAAATTTTCTTAGTTCCAAGTATAATATGACTTTGTTAATTTCAGTTTCTCAAAACGTTATAGATTATTACTGGTTTTTCTCTATTGTTCCATGGCTGAAGTAGTTAAAGCAACTTTCATGAAATACGATGTTTTGAGATGTGGTATGTAAATTCAGATATCAACTAGCTTTATATTCCTGATTTCACACTGTTCACTTTACCATTTGAACTGTGTCGGTCCATTGTTGTAATACAAGGCAACAATAAAATGAGGAAAGTAAAAATGAACTACTATTAATAATAATGAAAGTTGCTTCAAGTAAGACTTAAAATAATAAACAAACCTGTTATTGATATTAGTTTTTAATCTGGTGCAAAGGTCAAATGATTATGGAGTGGGCATAAGGTCAAGATGATTGTGTTGTGCAAACCTTACATGGGCTCGGACACTTTTGGCTGACGTCTGGGAAAAATATACAGTTATTTCAACAATACAGGATGATCATGTGAATGATAATCTACTTAAAGTCTCAATCCAGACAATGATACATTATGGTTGATGAAATTAATATTTCTTTGTTTCCTTTTCTATTATTTTTTCTTTCACCTGGACTCTCTTTTGATTTTTGGTTGAAACAAGATAGTTCTTGGCTGAATATTTGGAGAATGAGAAAGTTGATAGGTTCTGTAACTTCATCGCAGACCGAGTACATACATTAACGTCTTGTGGGAGGGGAAAGGGAGACTGCCTACCCAAAAGGATAGTTGCCTCGTTAACAGTTAGGGACAGATGCTTGACAACTAGTCGAGTTCACAACTTTGGAAGGTCGAGATTTCCGAAATGTATGATAGACGTCTCATCTTTTATTTGAAGCTTGTGGGAAGGAACACACAGCAACTGGAGAAATTTGAAGAACTTAACTGTAGAAATATCCACACTGAGTAAAAAAAATTATTTTTGAATTATTGTACACTTTAGGAGATTGTATCTCCAACAACAGTAAGAGAAAAAAAATGAAATTCTTACATTGTTACACAAGCAACAAACTTACTCGAAGGTTAACTTATCACATATCGAAACTTAGTACAATTCATACACGTATCGATAACTACATCACAAACAACCAAAATACAACAATTGATATCGGTCAAATATTAGTAGAAAATACCAAAATACAGCACTCCTTGCAAGGAAAGACACAAAATACTCGAAGTTATTTTTATATTTAAAGATTTTACTCTTCAATAAATAAAAATATTTTACCAGAGGTAGTGGCATTTGGAGATGTGTATTAAGTATATACAAGATGAAATAATGACACAAACTTAAATAAAAACAGTTTTATCGTCAAAATCTTTATGCAAGCTTAGAAATGCTCAGAATCGTGTCAATTGATCTGTACAACTGAGCAACCCAGAAATCTGTTGCAACAGCTTTGAGTTTATTTCTTCGACTGGGTTATTCTTCAGAACAAGAATGCTTTGTTCGCAGAATTATTAGCAGATTCTGCAGTTTTTGATCAGTTTTCTTTTTAATATTTAAACCAGCTGAAAAGATCAGGCTTTATTTTATTTATTTAAGCGTATCACCCCAAGCAAGGCTGGAGGCCACTATCACGCAAGGGGTTATAGAAGGGTTGGAGGAAGAGCAGATAGGAGTGGTAAAGGAGAGGATGTGAAGAAAGAGAAAGACAGTGGGTCGATCAAGGCAAGGGGGTTACAGAAGATTTGGAGCGAGAGCATATAGGAATGAAAGATGAAAGGATGTGGAGAAGGGAAGTGGATAGATCAAGCAACTGGAGATGTCGATTGACGCTACACTTAAACCGTTGGAGATTGTATTTGTCAGGGAAACAGTAATAGGGAAGGGAGTTCCATAGGCGAGATGTGCGAGACATGAAGCTATTGGAGTAGAAGAGAAATATTTTAGAATTATTGTCTGAAGTACAACGTTCCTTTTTTTTTTTTTAATTAAGTTCTTTCGCTTGGCTGAAAAAAAGTGTTTTTTGCAAAATTGACCTCTGCAATGACCTTGAAGATAAGCGCCACCTCTCCTCTCATTTTGTTCTGTCTAATTTGCAAAATTCACTAATTTACCAATGATCTCTGGTGACTGAAGTTAAATTCTACCCTTTTCCAACCTACCATTCGTCAGCTTAAAATAGTTTTCTAATTCATAACAAATTCTGTATCTCAATTTTGCTAGGAATGACTTAGTTTGGCTGTACTCTTTAATGATACATGGTGACCTCAAACGAACTCAAAGGTCAACGTCAAATAGCCTATGTCATAACTGGATTTTCTTTTGAGTCGTCATACCAAAAATTGGATCAGTAAATCTTGATTGCGACAAAAATACACGCAGAGAAAAACCTCCATATTAATATAAATTTACTCGGAAAAACACTCAGCGTATCGCATATGGGATATCAACTGTATTCTATTCTATGACATTTATTCTTTATTATGAATGGGTTTAATTAACTTTCATGTAAGAACCATGGTTGTTGTTAACAAAGTGTGTATTATGTATACCGGGTGTAACAGCAAAATTGTCCAATTGTTAGATTAAGATTTCAAACGTTGTATCTTAGAAATGAGTAAAGATATCTTACAGGAATTCCCCGAGGTTTTTGTAACACTATTGGACTCTACTTTGAGCATTAAGAATGTATAATTACTCTTCAAGCTTAACAGAAGACTCGTGATGAAATGGATCATGAACGAAAATGACATGTTCATCATTAATTAACCATAATTGAGGATCGGAAGAACGTTATATATATATATATATATATATATATATATATATATATATATATATATATATATATATATTCCAGAATCATTTTCCGACTTATTCAGGATGATCTTCGCCTTCTCTAGCCTTCTAACTTTTTCTCCTGGAGTAACAAGGTGCCTCACAAGTTTCACGTGCGATTTCATTTTCAAGTCTTTTAATTTTTTTTTTTTATTGAGCTTTGGACTGTCATAGCTGAAACACCTCTCTCACGTGCCAAACGTCATTATGTATTGAGTTGGATCTTTTCTAATTGATATCTTTAGCTTTAAGTTGAAATGATCCCTCTTCCTGTTGTAACCTCCTGGTCCAGTTTTCTTCACTACTGTTCCCTCTTTTTTTAAACATATTCACCGTTCTCTTGATGGTTCTTGAATGGACTTTGAAGATGGAAGTATGAATGCTGGTACCATTACTGAAGGCCTGAATGATTTTTTTCTCTCACCATTGGTCAATTGGGAAGACAGTGGGGCTGATACAAAACGATTTTAACCTGTTCTTTTTCTCGCAGAATAACTCAAAGGGTTCTTCAGTGATCCTTATGACAAATGGTATCAAAATGGCTAAACGTCTTATCTGAAAACCTGGGGAAAAAACTCAGTTTTTTTTTGTTTTTTTTTTTAGATATTAAACATTTTGTGGAATGAGCAATTTTAGTGTTACACACGATATATATATATATATATATATATATATATATATATATATATATATATATATATATAAACTTCAGGAAATGTTTCATTCTCAAAAACTTCTCAAGAATTGGTTGTGGAAAAGTTCTTAGAGCTCTTTTCAGAAAACTAGGGATTGAATACATAGATAAAAAACGTTTTTCTGCTGGAAACATTTTCACATAGTTTCTGTATAAATTATATTTGTTATAAGTATAATTTAAAATAACGTACTATATATTAATAGTAGTTCATATTTTCCAATGCAGTGGTCTTTGTTATTCTGATTGAAAATATTGCTTCTCAAACTATTATCATAAAAACTCGTAAAAGTTGTACAAATATTTTTATATTGTTTATGGCACATTAGAACCATTTTATTTGGACGATCGACATTTTTTTTTTTTTACCGCAATATGTCTTGGGCCAAATTGTCTGCAAGCTCCAAATTTTAACGAAATGCATTCAATATTTTATTTTCTTGAATGGTGCTAGCAACCAAGTGCGCATCTAAATAATTTTCTTTAAGAGATATGTACCGTGGCAGAATGGGTCTAAAAATATTGGTTGCCAGGAGATAAGAGGTGGGGTGGGGGGCACTCACACCTATAATGCTATTATTTAATTTTCATAATGAATAAGATTTTTTTAAAATACATATGGAAAAAGGGTACAATTAATTTTTTGTGGAAAAAATGTGTATTACTTAGTAGTTACAGTGCACATTGTAAATACAGAATGTTATAATTGAATTATATTTATTTATTTTAAATACCTTATATACTCGAGTATAGCCCACTTTTATGATCAGTTTTTTACACAGAATTAGGGGAAGAGGTTAAAAATCATGGATTTTCAGTGACTGGTTGCACTATACACAGGTATTTTTTCTGGAGGGGTTAAAATTCATGCAAAAATTTCAAGGTTGGCACTATGCATGAAGTCAGCTTATACACGAGTATATACAGTAATTGCTTGATATTTTGAAATAGTTTACTGCACAATTTACACATTAACAAACAGGTCAAAGGTGCAATAGATCATTGCATGCAGTCCACTATATTAAGAACAATCGTTTGTGTTCGTTAGATGATTGTGAGAATTGCTTCTGCATTCATTTAATAATACCTTTTCAATGGATAACATGCAATGGCAGCGAGAGGGTGAGACAGACGGTACAAATGTGTCGGGCCTCGAAACCCGAGGATCTCAAGAAAATACCTTTAGGCGTTTAGGTGGGGAACTTCTTTATAAAAAGTAGATAGCAAACTTGAGAATCGGTATTTTATTGGAAAAAAAAATACGAAGACTAAAACCAGTTCCAAAGCAGCTTAAAAATGCATTTTTCGAAGTTTCATTGAAGCAAAATGCGCAATGAGTTTCTCAAAGTCTAATTCTCGTGCCAAATCACACTCGATCGCAAGGGTTGCCAAGTAAGATACACTCTTTAAAAAGTCTTGTAAAACACGCTAGATCGAGTTATATGTCCTAGCATCTCCTTTTCCGACTAGGGAGGGTGCTCTCAAAATAATTTGAGTGCCAGACCTCGGAAATTCTCTCTCCGGCACTGATAACAAATATGATTCCAAATTTTCCTCAAACAACGACATTTTTAACTTTGTCCTTATGATCTTTAGCATTGAAAATGTCCTCTCACAATGGACTTGAAGAACTGATAGTGTGTAAGTGACTTTATAAAGTTCTTATTCCTTTTTAGTACTAAAATAGTTGCCTGTGATTGTTTATTGCATTTTTATTTGATATAAGAGGACCCACTCGCCATCTGGCAAGCTGACACTATTGGCCAGTCCGCCTCTGGATATGTGTCTATGCTCATTTGAATGCTTACATACTTATATTTATTTATTACTATAAACATTTTTAGTGGGTACACGTATTTGAATTGCTAAAAATAACGTTTATAGTAAAAAAAGAAGTGATGTCGAATAAAAATCCATTCAAAAATACTTATATTGTGTAAATTTGTCCCAAAACAAATTGTGTCCATGTTAAAATTCATCCCATCATTTGCTGAGTCATTGATTGAACAAAAACACCAACTGATTAGGATTAAAAAAAAAAAAAAGGTTTCGTTTAAAAAGAATCGGAACATGCATCCATTATAACATTTATTCATACTTATTATTTTGATTTCAAGTATTTACGTTTGTTCAGATATATAAGAACATGTAGGTGAGTAAATAATTATAATCCCCCTAACATTTATATATACAATAATACTCGTAAAAATGAGAAACACCAAAACGTGAATACAACAAAATGGGTATTATTCATTTGGTTGTGTGTTGTTGGATTAACGAGAGACAGTAATACTGAGTGAAATTGTGAATTTGGGATCAAATGTAGATCAAATATGGATCGGAATCCGACGGATAAAGAATAAGTGTATACAGTCTTTCTCGTATGTTTTTTTTTTTTTGTTGTTAGATGTGTGTAATGAGTGTCCAGATAATTTACTTGAAAAATACAAAAAGTGTCTGGGATTTTCTTACCTAGAATTTTTGTTGAGTGCTAAAAGATAAATGTTACTATTATAACCTCAGAAGGAAAAGATTAATTTTTTGTTGACGCACGTGTTAACGACCTGTCCGTGTGAAATGCTTGTCCGGTAGTGAGAATGTCACGTGTTTGTGTGTAAAGGAGAAAAATGGATTCGATTCTCATTGGTTTAGAATGAGTGAATTCATGATAATTATAATTGTTATAATTATTTTATTATAATTATTTTTGACACTATAATTAATTTTTTAGTATTTACATTTTTATGGACACGACAAACAGAAATGCAAACCTCACTTGACATTCAACCCTGAAACGGACGAAGCTAACCTCGGTTAATATCTGCATAAAAGTAAAAACATCATTATTTTATAGAGATTTTATATTTAATGACGATATCGGCATCTGAACTTTCAACTCATTGGGAGTTGTCGAGTGTACGAGCACTGAAGAGACAGACAACCTCCAAGGCATTCTCTATTCTCTCTTCATTGTTCATGTTCTTTGCTTGAATGTTTTCCATTCCCATTACGTATATCTCTTTAATGACAGACAGATTTTCTATTGGATTAATAACGGGAGAGGTTGGTGGAGGGCATTCCGTTAATTTGGTGTCTTTGAAACTTTTATTAGCAAGGAAGAACGTAAAAGAGCATTGACTTGTATGAATATACATTTTTTAGCTTCTTGCTTATGACTTGTAATACTGTCTTGTTCACGAAATTTTCTGTATTTATCTTGATGCCATCGTAGACTGAGGTATAATTTTGCTGTGTGTAATACTTGTTTAAACATTATTCCACATGTTGTTTTTGAAGTTGTGTTAGTTGGGAAAGATAGGAATCCATTTCTACCACCCCAACTATCTTTGGTGGCAGCCATTGTAAGAGAAGGAGAACTCTAAATTCAAAACCGTAGAGAAGGCAACTAGAAAGACTCATCTTCCCAATAAGTCCTGGCAATTCAAAGATAAAGAAAGTCCGTAATTAACCACGTAAATCTTTGCTACTTTAACCAACAACATTGCTGTGAATTAAGTTATCTCTGTAAAGGAAAATGAAAGTTTTTTTTAATTGATTCATTAACATCTATTTATTTATTTATTTTTATTAGAGCAGATAAAGAATTTCGAACTTTTCTTCTGACCAATATACTTCGCTTGTTTCCAAACCGTTTTCTTTAACAACACAAACTCAAGTTTTTTGGGGTGTTTTTTTTTCACTAATATTCGCCCAATACAAAACCAAAAAGCCATCCAAGCTAGAGGATTAATGTGTGGTGTTGTAGTGATTTTCCAAGCATAGCTTAGATGCGGCGCGAGGCCGAAATTATGGGGCACCCAGTGAGGATCGAACTTACTTCTCAGTCGTAATTGTTCTAGCGAGACACACTTGCTAACTATTACACCGCCTCGAGGTGCCCAAATGTGTGGTGTTGTATGAGCATACGAAAGGACAAGAAGTGAAGTTCCTCGGTCTATGCCAGAAAGATAACAGCTAACTCTAGACTTGGAGAGGTCAAAATTTAATTAGTGAATAACATTTCAGAGTTCAGTCGGTGACGTTAGAAGTATATTGCGGAAGTAGACTTTAGAAGAAATCGGAATTCCAATTCTAAATGGGAAAACAAGTGGTAAACCTCTACTGTTCCGAAGACTGAGTGTGAACCGGACGATAAAAAAAATTGATGTAGGTGAATAAATAGTGAAATATGTCAAATGTTTTTTTTAACTTGTTCAGGGTTTACAGGAATAAATTAGTTAAATGTTCACTTAAATCATGTTTCTTGAAATTGACAATTTTCTTAAAGAACTTCTTAAAGAATTTCTTTTAAGAATAAGGACCTTATTCTTAAAGCTTAATACATTTTGGTCTTCATCAGAAAAAACGCAAAAATACATTTTGGTCTTCATCAGAAAAAACGCAAAAAAAAAAATACGCAAAAAAAAAAATAACCTTTATCTTTAGTCCGCCGCTGACGTAAAAAAATTAACCAAAATTTACAACGTGCTACAAAGGAGTAAAAAGTTTCAGAAAATAATAAAGAAAATACTTTGGAATTTCCTCTTAATAATAACATAAACATTTTGATGACAAAACTCTGTTTTTATTGAGTTTGGGGCCTTTTTTCATCATGCTATAATGTTTTTTCCACGAAAAAGTGGAGGTACCTATATATATATATATGATCTGACACAAAATAATATTAAAAAATATTTAAAACAAACTTAAGAGAGTTCGTTCCTCACCGTTCTTGGATTGTTGAAAGTTCTTTGAAGTACCTTGTACTGGTTAGATGCCGATAATATAATTGGAGTGTACTTGAACGCTGTTCTCAAGGAACCGAAACGAAATTCTTCACATGACTTCAGACACATTTCTCTTTAATTTTTCTCCTTATTTGATATAAAAAAAGAATTTTGCGTATGCTCGCTACTTTCTTTTCTTCTCGGCTGACCGGCTAATTTCTGTGAAGATAGGGTTTTCTTTGGCCACAAAACAATTTCACATCGGCTCGCGAATTACTTTCCTCCTTAACACACCGGTGAATTTCTGTGAAAGCAAGGTTTTTATTGGTCCAAGGAAAATTTCACATAGGCTCGTGAATTCCTTTCCTTCTTCGTCCTCAGTCTTCCGAATTTGACGGGAGTTATTATTTTGCACACACTATAATCCTGCATTGAAACTAAATATCTATAAAATATATTAATAAATCCCAATTTCGTCGCGGACACTTATCAGTTTGATAGCATAACATAAACAGTTGGAGAAGATGAGAGGTTATTCACAGGTGCGTGTGTGCACTGCAAGTAAAAATTAAATTTAATGCTATTTGAATTGCTAATCAAGAGTTCTAGGCGGAAATAAATGAGTATGTATATAAGGGATTTTGTTGTAGTTATTTCTACCACTTTTGCTCATTTCCATAGAATGGAGATCTTTTTAGGTCAGGTGAACATTTTTAAAAGAAATAAATTTAACACAGAGAAATATTGGGCTGATCAAAATGTTCACTTGGTTAAATAGAAAATTTACTTAATGAACTGAACGAAATTTTTGGCCAACCCAATACATTGATAGCATCATTGTTATTGAATGTTGTACACGAAAAAATGTATTAATCAGGATGTTCATTAGCATTCAAACAGCGAGAATTCCAAACTCATTGAGAATAGAGAATATCTGAAATTCGTCGTATAAAATATATCTAGTTATAAAACTAATCGTTGCATATATTTATGATACGGTGATTTTCTTTTTAATACACCAAATCTGTAAGGAATATGATTGTTACTGCGATGTCACAATGCATTTAGTTGTTACTGGGCTGTTATTCAGCTTTAAAATCTTAAAATAAAAAATGTTCTCACGTCGCTTTTTATCGGCGAACTTTGGATGAATTGTTAAGTAATTTATATTTACTATCTACATCATTTTTTATTTTATTTTTTCAACGTGTTTTTAAATGTTTCATTATCTGCCATTTTTCAGATGGAGTTTTATCCGGTTTGTTTGAATAACCCGGTCTATGGTAGCGCAATATATTGTCATAATTGTTTCTTGCTTGCTTGTAGTCTCGTCATGTCCTTTCTTTCTTGAAGCTTTGATAACGTTGTATATGGCGAGTTTTGTTTCACGCTCAATAATTGTACTTGTAGTTTGGCTCTATTTCTAAACAACGCTTGGTCTTTTAATTTCAAAAGTATGCTACCTTTTTATTTTGTTTGCCCATTTCGTGGCTACAATCGTCAGTATCGTGGGAAGATCTAATATTTTTTGCGGATAACTACCATGAAACAACAAGTCGTGGTAGTAAAAGTCAAACACGATCAGATAAGGGGAAACGATGATTGCGCTGTCAATGAAAGGTCTGAATTCTTCAATTTGTTTTATCGGTGAAAATAGGCAAATTTCCGATCTTTGATTATAGTTCAGGTTCGCGTTTCGCTCAGAGTGCATTCTTTGTTTTAATATTTGTTAAAAACAATTTCAAATTATCTCAACAATTTCCTCGTCTTCGGTCAAGAATTAAATTATGCAAAATAGCTTAAGTAGCTACTGTGATTGAAACAGTCTCGTTGGTTCACAAAGTAACCACAAGCAATAAATTAAGGAACAAAGTGCGAAAAATATAGAAACTATTAGGGGGAAAAATATTAAATTCTGCAACAGAAAACCATGATGATGAGTAATAACAAGAACGGCACACAGGAGATACGGGTCGAAAATTATAAAAAGTTTGACAAAAAACATGAACATTTTTGACCAATAACAATGAAATAAAGAATAAGATTACATTCATGCTCATTGTGAAAAAAATTTAAAGAAACAACTTTCCTTTACATTACAAATAACACAGTATAAATTAACCTTGAGGGACAAAAAACCTTTTTAAAAACAAACCATATTACTAAGATGGATATAAAGTTTATGAAAACTGGTAACACACGTAAACAGAGGCATTAGTAAAGAGTACATACAATATTCTCCATTTTCCCAAAAAGGGTAAATACCCGAAAAGTTCCAGTGATAGAAAATAGAATAGTAAAAAATAATACTTCTCTTGGAAAGGGGCCTTCCCGTATCGCTACTATATTTGGATGATTTTTTTTTCTTTTACTTTGATATTTAGTGGTTGTGAATTTGTTGTTTCTGGATTCACTTTAAATCTAGAATGTTCACACTCCCCACAGGGCCAGGAATTTAGGTCGGAACGACAGTGTTTTAAAGGTAGACATTTTCGAAACCTTTTAGTAAGTTTTCCAATTCTTATAGTAGGTATCACAGGCTCATTATAACGACACTTTTAAGGAATATATTTTGTAAAAATACAAAATTGTGGCACAAGGCCGAAGGAGAATTGGGGAAAAGCTGGTCTTTCACTAACTATCCTATTCCTAGTTAACCACAATCATGACCCATTCATTCATTACAAACGACACTTTTAAGGAAAGTGAACAGTGGGCTTCGAGGTCAGGAAAACAGGACTGTCAGCTAAGGCAGGCCGGACGGGAAAAGGCTTCGGAACTGAAACAAAGTTTTGTAGTACGGAGAGAATAAGACTTTTTTGTGCCTTGTCCTAACAAGGACAATTTGTGAGAGTCTATCCCGAGAACTCGGTCGTGGGATCCGCGGACGACGATACCGACAGGAACGTGTTAGTGACAGGAAGCTGGAATGGTTGTTACCTGGCCGTCTGCTTCGACGATTCGGGTGAATCGTCGGAGATATTCCAACTCGCAGATGGAAACCTCCTCCCTAAACAGGGCCGAGTCGGTTAGACGGTATTAACTTCAATGGTGAATCGACCGCGGAAAGCAGGATCTCACCGAAGGTTGTCACTTAGCAGGACACCGGATAGATCAAAATTTGGATATCAAGTAGTGCATAGATACTACACCGCCAATCTTAATATTTATTTGCATTAAAAGTACAAAATGTGCCACAAGGGCTAAAATGTGGGGATGGGGAAAAGACTAGTCTTTTCTAGTCTTATTTCAAAACTAGCTAGTCTCACTCGTTGATCTATTCGTACTTACAATTTTCCTTTCACCATAACAACGCATTTTTTCTTAGCTGTCACGCCACGGTCACCAAAATACCTCATTTTCTCTATGAAATCCCTAGCATGAAGTTTTATTTATACAATTATCGGGGGATGGGGGAAAATCAAAACCCAATGATTATATACAATGAAAAAGATATATGTACAAGAAACTAAACAAAACAATATTAGTAGTATGAACACTCGCCGAATGAAAAGTGTAGCAGAAATCTTGGTTAACTGGATTAAAAAGTCAAACTCGAGGAATATCTGATTTCTGAGTTAGAAAACAGACAGCTGTCACCTAAAAAACAAGGTGGGGTTGGAGACAAGAAACGAAAATTGAGGACAAAATAATGGTGGGGGGGCTTTGTATTTGCTTACATTAGCTAAGTTTAAAAGTAAAAAATGTCTCCCGAGGAGGCCAAAACTGAAAACGAAAATGTCCTATCTTACCTTAGAATGTGCTGGGATGAAAGATGTTTCGGTTCGAGGCCCAAAATCCTCTTTCGTAAGTCGCATCTAACAACTACTCCAGGTCAGCACCTCTCACTCGCACCAAGCGCGAAACTCTCACCCACCTTTTGCCGAATTTCGATGAGGAGAGACGCACCTTTTCCGCCCTGATATTAACTTTAAGCTGGTGCTTAAAGAAAGAGACCAGTTGAGAAGAGAAAAATGTCTCCCCCCCTGCAATTCCTCCTGTCTTGTCTTGTCCACACAACCATTAGCATAATGTCAAGCAGACACAAGAGCACATAGTGCTGGTCCTTCGACATTGACGGTACCACATTGGCACAAACGGAACTTCCAGGACGAAAAACTTTCCGTCCAAGACGCGAACCATGTAGCTTTCAATCAGCCTGCAGAAAGGGGAACATGACGCCGCAATGAAAGAAGGCGTGTCCAATGGACTCCTCCCAGTCACCGCAGTTCACACACTCGGCAGAAATCGCCAAGTCCGCTGCGCAAAGATTCTTGCCAACCATGAGTCCCTCGCAACATCAGCCAGGTGAGAGATGCCTCGTCGTTACTGAAACATTTTAACCCGGGCACCTAAGGCGAGACGGAGCGAAAATGCACATTCATAAGGCCCAGCTTGTCCTGGGCCTTCCCCCTCACTGTCATCCGATACAAAATCTTCCGAGACAACGCCCAGGTGTCAGAGAGGCGATCCTACACCCGTAAGAGGCAACACAGCGCGTTTCGACTGTCCTGATAAGAAGCATTCGTCTCGGGGTGATTGGTGTACCTCCACCTCGTCGGAATGGACACTTTCCAGGGACGGGAAAGATTAACGGGCCTCTTCCTTCCAGAATTCGCCTTCATTGTCTTCTTGCATACACATCCGTTCTAGGAAATTCAAACGAAGCATATGATGATGTGTCTCGACGCTCGGAATTCCCAGACCGCCTTCGGCAGACCTCATGACGTACCAAGTGAGTCTTCCCTCTCCAGAGGAAATCGAAAAGGTCTTCAACGAAATTGTCTCGTTCGGTAGACGGGAGTGGAAGAACCGAAAGACGGTAAAAGAGAATCGGGTAGATGTGCGAAACGCACACTTCCACCCTCCCCTTCAAGGAAAGATTCGTTCGAGTCCACAGGCGCACTGCTTCCTCGGCCTTCTTCCAAACCTTCAACCAGCTCGTGTTCAGCTGAAGACCGGGACCGAATCAGATACATCACCGAGCGTCCGTCCAGCTGAAGACCCCGGGGAGAGGAACTCCCTCCCACTCAGCTAACCGCAAGTCAACGGATTTATCGCGATTGATTTTAGCCCCTGCCTCGTACCTGCAAATTTCTTTGCTGACTTTGTGGATTTCAGCGGCGTTCTTTAAGAAAACAGACACGTCGTCAGCATGGGCGCAATACCTGGTCGAGTTGGCCACGAAATCTGCGAAAGACCGGATTCGCATTTAGCTTGCGCAGGAAGGGTTCCAAAGCAATAACGTAGAGCATAGGCGAAAGCGGACAACCCTGACAAATGAAGCGAGACAAGGTGAAAGGTTCCGACCTCATCCCGCTCACTTCCACCAGCGACCCCGTTGACCTGTACAGACGGATCTAGGAACGAAAGTGCGACCCGATACCAGCAGACACGAGAACAGCCTCGAGAAACGATGGTCCACCTTATCGAATGCCTTGGACTGATCCAAATTGATCAGTGCAGCTTCACCGTCGACTTTTTCCATGATCAAAGCCCTCGGACAGAGAAGGGGTATTGACTCGAACTCCCCACAGTGCGGGATATGGCACAGGGCCGGCTTTATGTGGGTCTTTCCGAGTCCGTAATCTCGGGCAAAAATTCCATGTAGACCTCGTAATAACAGCATAACCTCATCTACCCGAAGAGCTAAGAGTTTCGCATGAGGCTAGCTCTAGCTGCGGACCTGCTCTAAAAACAGGTGGTCCCCGAGTCAAGGTGTTTTTTATCAAAAAGTCAAATTTATGCCATTCCGTGTGTTCATCTACTCCCTGGCTACTGGGAGTAGATGAACATAGAGCTAATGAGATCAAGCGCTAAATATAAAAATATCCCAATAGTTGTTTAATTGCTAGTTAACATTCCCTTATTCAAAATTCTTAAAGGTATGTTTTCAACTCTAAGCATATCTCGATAGTAGTTTAATTACCAGTTAACATTCCCTTATACAACATCAACTCCCTGACTACTGATTCAGTTCCGGGAGTAGAAAGAGCTGTAAAGGTCAAGGTCGTCCTACTTGTTTTTGGTTTAGGAGCGGCCAGCAGCGGCTGCGACATATGTAACAGCTATCTAATAATCTATGTCGCCTAAATAACGGAGTCACTACGTCACGTGACATGGAGTCTACGAGGTGTTGGAGCCATTGCGTTATATCTCCATGCAATTTCCGCAGCTGTCCAAAATGAGTTATGTTTTCTAGGTGTGGCTGCAATATGCTCCATGCACACTAAATGAGGTTTAAATTTAAATGGGGCCAATATACACTTAGAAGTTAGACAAATGTTCGTAGTTTCAGCTCAGCTGAGAGGGCGGTCACCGATGACGTGGTGTTAATAGAAGTATTTTCGAAGCTCGACGGCAACGAAACCCCATAGAATGCAATGTCTGCTGTATTGATTGATGGGATGAGTTGCACCAGTGTTGAATTGGGATAATACTTCATGTAACGTTTCGCTTCGCTGGGTGGGTACCATCCTTGCTAGAAGCTGGCAGATCCAGTTTTGTATTTCACCTGTAGGAGCCCGCACTTTTCACTTTTCACTTACCGCCAATGTATGTCTGTAATTCTCATATTTCTGGCATAACCTTGCTATTGTTGCTTTAGTACCCCATCTTTCTGGTGCCAACAATCATTTCTATGTCAGTGTGAGATCCTGTCCGCGTTTCCCTCCTCGTTTCTCAAGTACTTCTTTATTTATTATGTCACATGGACAACATCTGGCTATGTCCATTTCTACAAATGGAGATTTTTTGACGTTTCACGTTACACCATATTTTGAATTATGCAGTCGGAAATAAATAAGAAGCTAATGAATCCTGGATAGTTACTGTTTCTGTTATGAGAAAATGAAACCAGAGACGTTATTCTCAAGAGTGGATAATATTTAACAATTCAGCCAAAGCACGCCTTTCAAATCCTCATTATTCATGAGATGTGGTGCTCGCTAAACCGTGTACTGCGATAACGAGGCGTATCCAAAATGACAAAACTTTTAAAACAGCTCACCAGTTAGATATTTTATCGGGCTCACGAATAAGTGACAGCGTTTCTCTGTGTGTGCGTATTATCTATCTCATACTGAGTGTAACAGCAAAATTGTCTAAATCGCGTAACAGTATAATTATCCATCCCACAAAATGTTTAATATCTAAAAAAAAAAACCCTAGACTAATTGTTTCTTTTTTCAAGTTTTTTTTAGATAAGACGTTTAGCCGTCTTGATACCATTTTTTGTAAGAATCACTGAAATTAGTTATTCAGCTAAAAGAGTACAGGTTAAAATTGTTTTGTGTCAGACCCGCTGTCTTCCAAACTGAGCAATAGTGAGAGGAAAAAGATCATTCAGGCTTTCAATAGTGGTACCAACATTCATACTCTTCAAAGTCTATTCAAGAAGCATCAAGACAACGGTGAATAAGTTTGAAAAAAGAGGCAACAGTAGAGAGGAAAACTGGATCAGGAGGTCACAGCAGGAAGAAGGATCATCATTTCAACATAGAGCTAATGAGATCAATTAGAAAAGATTCAACTCAATTCATAAAACGTTTGGCACGTGAGAAAGGAGTCTCACCAAAACAGTCCAAAGAAAAAGAGAAAAAAGACTTGAAAATGAAATCGAAGTTGAAATCTGTGGGGCACCTTGTTACTCCAGGACAGATAGAAGGTTAGAGAGGGCAAAGATCATCTTGAATAAGTTGGAAAATGATTCTGGAATATATATATATATATATATATATATATATATATATATATATATAACTTTATTTCAATCCTTCATGATCCTCCGATCCTTAGCTATGATTAATTAAGGATGAACTTGTAATTTTCGTTTATGATGGATTTCATCACGATACTTCTGTTAAACTTAGGGAGTAATTATACATTCTTATTGGCCAAAGTAGATAGTCCAATAGTGTTATAAAAACCTCGGAGAATTCCAGTAAGATATCTTTAATTGTTTCTAAGAAACAACGGTTCAGAGCTTAATCTAACAATTGGACAATTTTCCTGTTACACCCAGTGTGTGTGTGTGTGTGTGTGTGTGTGTGTGTGTGTGTGTGTGTGTGTGTGTGTGTGTGTGTATCTCCAAGCCGTTATCAATTACATAATCGCGGATCTAGTCGAATTCGTTACATTCACGTATTTGCAAATGCCCTTCTCCCAGTTATGGGTAAATAGCAGATCAGATTGGTTCATGTAGCCTTGGTTAGCAATCAGTTTCAGAGAAGGACAACTCTAAATTCAAAACCTAAGGCGAGACATTTGAAGATCTTGTGGCGCTATGTTCGCCAGTACATTGTATTCGATTCTTCCGAAAAGTGTGGTTGGTTCTACACAAACCTTCAACACTATAATGATATAATCAAATCATATGTGCACATAGTCTCGCTGCTCGGTTCTAAAAACTGACCTTTTGTGACCTCATACTTCGAAAATGACGGAGAATCCAGTTATATAATCATCTAACATCTGCTATACTCTCTGAAATTTAAAAGCAAAAGTTTAAAAAAAAAACAAAAAAAAAAAAACAAAACGCAGTTGCAATATGAAAAAAGACAAAAGTAAAACATAATGTTTGTTTTTTTCCTAAATAATTGAAAAAAAATTATTTGCCCTCAAATTAACCATTACCTCAGAGGAACAATAAATTAAAACAAAAAATCAAAATATCCCAAATTATAATTACCCCCCCCCCAAAAAAAAAACCCGGATAGACTTCTTAAATTCACGCATATATTTCTAATTCATGTTAAATTTGATGCAAAATTTAAAAATTAACCATTTTAACTTTAAAAATGTTTAGGGTGTTTTTTAAGTTTAAAAAATTAAAATTCGAAAATCGAAATGTATTTTTTTTTTTGCTGATACCTCTCACAATGACGTCTTCATTTAGCTAATATTCTGTAAGAGGTATTTCTGCCGCATTAAGCGTATCTAAGTCGGGTACAAGATCACAATAATGGAGTACCTACACTACTAGAGTCATTAACAATTAACACAACTATCCGGTTAGTCCATAAGTCTAGTTTGTTAAAAAGCGTTCAAATTATTTATACAAACATACATACATACCACCACACGAACTACGAAAGTTTATTCAGTACGACACCGTCCTGGGTATGACGTTAAACTGCATCCAACAGCAAGGCCTCTGATCAGGAGGTTTTGAGGAGCGTGGAACCACCTCTTAATTGCTGGTGTTCCCAGGTCCACTCTGACCCGGGGTGGTAGCACCTGTTAGGGTCCCAGCTATGGGCAAATAGTGAACTCCCAGTTTAGCCCACGTCCTGGGTATGACGATAAACTGCATCCGCGTCCTGGGTATGGCGATAAACTACATCCAGATACTGGGTATGGCGATAAACTACGTTCAACAGAAACGCCGTTTTGAAAAAATAAGGTTGTCGGCTATACGTTTTTGGAAAAATAGTATTACCACTGTACCAGCTATACGTTTTCTAAAGGAATAATGTTGCCAGCGGTGCGTTTTTGAAAAACGGTATTACCCGCTATACGTTTTTGGAAAAATAATATTACCAGCTATACGTTTTTGGAAAAATAATATTACCAGCTACACGTTTTTGAAAAAATATTACCAGCTGTACATTTTTGAAAAATAATATTGCCAGCTATACGTTTAAAGAAAAAAATATTACAAGCTATACATTTTTTAACAAAACCTTATTCAATAGAATTGTAACTGGGGTCAAAACACTATGAAAGTGTAAAAATAGGTTTTAATACCAGAAATTCTTTGTAAAAAAAAATTATTACCATTTTTGAAAACTAAATGTTGCCAGCAATGCATTTTTGAAAAACAAAAGTTGTCAGCAATGCATTTTTGAAAAACAAATATTACGAACAATATATTTTTAGAAAAAAGAAAAATATATATTACCTGAAGCTATACATTTTTTGAAAAAAAGAAAAATATTACCAGCAACACGTTTTTGAAAAGATATGCCAGCTACATACGTTTATGGAAAATACTACCAGCTATATTTTTGAGGAAAGAAATATTTATAAAAATGGATTTCTAACAAAACAAAAATATTATCGAAAAAAAAAGTTGTAGGCATTAAATGACCCATTGAGGTTGATATGCCGTAAAACAAAACAAATCAAATCAGTACCACACACACACACACACACATAGGGACACCAAGTAAATTAAACTCACTCCTCATCATAAGAATAACGATCAAGGCGAACCGCTTTCAATTCTGCTTTGTGAAAGAAAACGTATATTTCTGATCGATTCTCCTGGTCTTTGATGGCAAGCCCACCCTAACTGCACCCATCAAATTCAAATATCACCTACGATTTATGATTTTTAAGTTCCGTTCTTCTCACTTGAATAACTGACGCAACATAGTCTTCTTACCATTCCATTGTACAGGATCTGGATGAATATATATCCTAATGTTTTACTCGGCTATTTTTGTTGAGTCATAACAGAGCTCAAGCTGTACAACGTCTTCTTGTGGCATAGGTGCCCAATCTTCATATCCTGGCCTTACTGGAAAATTTGTCGTATTGACATGTGTGGAAAGTGCGCTATATGTCAAATATTTTTTCGACTGTTCACAAAAAGAATTTTTCTTTTGTCAGCGAAACTTGCCACAATTTATTTGAAAATTGGAAGAATAAAATAAAAAATAAACCGACAAACCTTGTCGGTTGAATTTAATCAAATTTGTTTAAAAATTAAGTACCACAAAAAAAAAAAAAAAATGCGGCGCTATTTCACTTTCGCACCCTCCCCCATGACACTGTTGAGTCACTGTCAACCACACTGAACTTTGTGGATCCCAATACCGGAGTCACCACGAATCGAGTTGAAGCAATGTGGCAGCGTGCCCAGGCTAAATTTAAGGCCATAAATGGCCCCACCAACAGGGGGATGATTTCTGAAAACCTGGAAGAATTTATGTGGGCTCAAAGGTTTGGTGATTAGCCTTTTTTCAACTTCTGTCATCTAATTGCCACGAAACTTTATCCATTGTCGCGGGGAAAACATGGCGGGGGTGCGAAAGTGTAATAGCGCCAAAAATACATTATATTTTTTTTTTTTTTTTTTTTAAATGAAAGCAAAAAGTCTCTACCCCACCTATTTTAAAATATTTGTCAAAAATCAAAATTATCCGATTCAAACAAAATGTTCAGTACTTATTCATAATAACTTGTACTGAATGTTATTTTACTAGAAAACATTGTGGAAATCTTTTTTGGGTGGGGAGGTCTGTTCCTCCCTTTTTCGATATCTTGTGTGTATTGTTTTTTTTTTAACAGCTATAAAGAAATATTTATACATTTGATTCAAGAACGCAACTAACTTTTTTTTAGAGTGAGCGGGTGCCTCAGACATCAGTAATAAATTGACTCTGACCCGCTCCCTAGTACAATGGGGCGATGTAGCTCGGTAATAATACTGAACTCCCCCAACCTCGGAAATGGATTTGGTTAATTTCGCTTCGTTCATACCTAGCTAAAAACCTGAAAGTTTTGAGGATACATTTGCATTGCTTAATAAACTTCCTACCCATCATATCACAGTTTACAAATAATAAATAAAAATAAAATAAAGTACTAAAAAAGTAGCCACTGTTGTAGAATGTAATCAAAAGTTTTTATAAATCTTTCAATGCTGAAAGAAAAAGTCAAGCACCCCAGACCAGCTTTGGTACATAAAAAAAGTAGGGGAAAAAAGTTACTTCGTTCTCAATCATTCAGTGTTTGAACCCAGGTAAAAAAAACAAGATTTATAATGCGACTTTTCCAAGCAGCCCCTCCTTAAAAATGAAAATCCTATTATCATATTTTGGCGTTGTGCTGGACTAAAAAAACTTTTAAAAATCCGTTTTCTCGGTCTGTTGTCATAGAGCCGACTGAATTGTTAAAAAAAAGAAAGAAAAACTTCATTAATAAATGTTTCGAATGATAGCGTACCGCAAAGGAAAATTATGTAAGATATTTTTTGTTCAATAAATTTTAAACTTCACGTTTGTTTGTAGTTTGACTGGTGCACACTGATTAAAATAAATAAATAAATAAATAAATAAATAAAACGCCCATGAGCGCAGAAGCCGTAAACAAAAAGGAAGGAAAACCTCTTAGTTCATCCTCCCAAAATCATTTTAAAAATTCCCTCAAAAAACTAAAAGGAAAATAAAGTTTGTGAAATTTGCTGACCCTCAATTCAGATTAAGCAACAAGTGCGTCACGCTAATAAAATTATACCCTTCAAATCCGATAATAAAAAAGGGATTTTTTTTTAAAATAAAAAAAAACACCAAAAATTTATTATTAATCATGATTAATTAGACCTTGTTGGAGTAGCGAGAACTGTATTTCGTCGACTGAGTAGGTGGGAGAGAGTGATTGAGGAAAGTAATGTGTGTGTGTGTGAATGCTCTTGGCAGTCACAACGAGGCTGTGTACTGTGAAATCAACAGATAGGAGGAGGCCCGAACATATAAAGAACCGCAAGTGGTCATCCCGGTTTATTATCTTCTTATATTTATTATTTGGACTTCTGTACCGTCTTGGATATTTCACTTAGAATTTCTTCTTCCCTTTAACTCTTAATACGGGACTTTAAAAGAAGCTAATAACTTCCCAAAACGACAGAGAATACATTTTTAATAGCTGAAAAATGCCGGTCTTTCATACTAAGACCATAGAAGGCATTCTAGAGCCGGTTGCACAGCAGGTAAGTTATTTTTATTCATTCGAATACCCTGTCTGTGGGTTAATTTAATGGTCGGGTTAATGGTGAGGTGACCCCTGTCCTTTTCTGCTGGACGGGCAAAATATTAAAAGTCGACTAATTATAAAGTTTGTAAATATTGCGATGTAACTTAAATTAGACGAGGAAAAAAAGGTGAAGAAGTCAAACTTAGTAAAAAGTTTGTGTCGGGATAATTTGCAAGAATATATTTTATTTTTAAAAACGCATTTTAAAAATAAATATACGGAATTGAAATTCATGTTGAAAAATAAGTTTAATTTTATTTTCACTGATAAATATGAAATTAAGTTTAAGTCTGTCTGGATGTCTTGTTTTTCAGTTATCCTTGAACAACGAGATTTTATTTTTATGTTCAAAGTCTGTCAGGAATTGTGGCTTCTCATTTTTGTTTTTCTGCAATCTAAAAAATTAAAACTTTTCAACTTGACAGATCAATTAGCTTCACTTTATTTGTTTTTCATTTTTTAAGGTATAAATAGATTTTTATTTATTGTATGTAATAAGTTAAGTACGTTTTAAAAGGTGATATAACAAACTTCCTGGTACTGAAAGCACTGTTTTTTTTTTTTTTTCTTTTGTTTTCTATTTTTTAGCTTTTTCCCATTTTTATTTTTAAATATTTATTTGAAAAAGGAAAGAACTATACTCGGATTTTCATTTACTTATTTTGTCTCGGGCCCTTCAAACTGTTCAATGTTCAGGGAGAAAGAAAAAACAAGATTGTTTTCTTTTTCTTAAATAGATATACCTGTTTTAGAGCTGCTTTTTTATTTTTATCATTAATGGTTTCTCTACTAACTTTAATGTACAATTTGTTACTTTATCGATTTCTGCTATAAACTACTTCACGGGGGGGGGGGAGTTACATTAGGCTTCAAAAAACTTGATGTGAGATTGTAATTTTTGTAATGTAAAATATTTTTCACGCATTGTTCTGAATGGCAATTAATAAAAAACTAATATGTACACTACAGTTTGTTACGAATTGAAATAAAGAAAATAATTGCAAACAATATTTTTTAACTATTAAAAATAACTAGTCAAATTTATTAGTTACTTCTTTATGGGAAATATAGACATGTTTTCTTTGCTAAAAAGACCTTTTTTATATTTAAAAAATATTTGCAACAAACACTTGTTAGAAAAATGTTGACTTGAATGATCTATAAATTTTATTTTAATTTTTAATTTACACTTCAGTTCTCTAGATCAAAATTTACACTACAGTGTAAAAGTAAATTATTAATTTGAAATACCTATCGACTAATTTTATGAAAATGATTTTTTAAAAAATGTGTTTAGTCCAGTACAAGGTGATCTGTTGTCAGTTTTTTTTGTTTTTTAAATTTTATTCACTTTTTTTTTTTTTTTTAATATTTACTTTTTATTTTTTAACTTGGTTGTGTTGTCTTTAATTTCCGCAATGAATGCAATTTTAGTTTTAATGTTTAAACTTGTAACTAAATTCTAATTTACGATATAGACCTGCTCAAGAAAAATAAACACCAAACACGGTGACTATGATTTTTTTTTTCTTTATTAAAGCAATTAAATTCCACTTGAAAATATCCATCACTTTGCCTGCTCCTTCAATCTTAGTTTGTTTGTTTTTATTATTTTAGTAGTACCCACACCTTCCCCGGCTGGTTAAGCTTTTCTTTTTTTATTATTGTTGACTTAAAATTTTTCAATATTTTTACAACGTCATAACAATGATCACATCCATGTTCCCTTTCTCTCGGATATTTGACTTCAGTGTTCATCTCGTTCATAATTATCTCTGCCTCTCTAGTGACTAGAGTCTCTACGCAACCAGTTCTGTTCTGTCGATCCTCTATCGTTTGTTTCCTCTCACTCAACAAATGTCTCGAAAGGAAAAGTAACTTGAAGTTTATTTATTGGCATATATGCCCGTGTTTCATCAGTGCACATGTAAAAATCCTAAAACATTGCGATCGTGTTGTACTCGATGTTATTCGCTTTTTTTATCCTTTTTTACTCCCGACAAGAAATAATACGAAGAATAACATTACTCGACTGTTAAAAAAATTTTTTTATATTTTTTTTAATTTCATTTGTCAAATGTAAAAAGCAGCGTCACGTCAGATGTCCCGAAGTTCTATAGAGAGTTTCTTTTATTGTTTGAGTAGTTTTAATTAGTTTATTTTTCAATTAAAATAAATAAATTGCTAAAATAACGATTTTAAATAAAAGCAAAAAAAAAAAAAAAATACTCGTCTTTTTAATTAGTGAAACAGTAACATAGCTTATCGTTAAAAAAAAATAACCGGAATTGTATCTCTAAAAATCCATAAACGCATTTGTGTGTATCGATTGTCTCTTCCATTTCATACCCTAGCCTTGTATTAATATACACTCCTTTCTCATGTGCTGCCTGTTTTTTTTTTTTTTTTTTTTTTTCGAAGTTCCATCAACGGAGAGAATCAAGTGTATACTATTTTTATCCGGTATCACCCTCGTATCGTCCACATCATTTTATTCTCAACCCAATCCTATTTCTTTCGTTCCCTCTCGTCATTCGGGATGGTCGATATGGATGAACACTGAAAAACGAATGATGGATTTCTTGTAATAGCTAAAATTTCGTCTTTTTTATCTTCAATTTTTTAAAAGTTGTTTTTTGGGATGCTATGTACAGAAAAATGAGTACTATTGAATCGTTTGATGAGTGGGCTGGATTGTTTTCCTTCAACTTGCAAGCGTGTACAAAAAAAAACAACAACAAAAAACAAACAAATAAACGAAACCTGTTTTGTTTTGATAATCGATTTTACTAGCATGGACAATTTAAAAACCTACCCCCTCTATTCTATGAAAAGATAAAAACTTAGTTTTTGTTCATTGTTTGTTTTTTTTTTCTTTTCTTTTTTTAAGTTGACATGCTTTGTTTTAGTCTCTTTTCTTTTACTTTTAGTTTTAAATGCTACTTTGGTACAGGATGACTGGCTATCTTGCTTACAATTTCAAAATTGTCTTAGTAAGATTTAATTTGAAAAGTGAAAAAATGTGTTAAGTTACTTGTTTAATTTTACGTCCATTTTTCCATAACTCCGAAAAAATTGATCAAAACATCAAATGAAATTATTAGCTCGTACATTTAAGTTGTGTAGTTCCTGTCTCTAGTAAATCAAATTCAAACTAGCGTCATTAGCAGTACTAGAAAAAAAAAACGCTTATCAAAATATCAGTTAACAATTCTGGACCGTCAAGGTTTGGTTAAAAAGGCGAATAAAGTTTAAATTTTTTACCTAAAAGTGAATGGTTACCGTTAGTTGTGAAATGCTTTATTGGTTCGACAAACTAGCAGATGACGAGTTCCTTGCTATGCACCATAGTACCATGCCATAGGAGGGCCTAGTGTGTCAAGCTGAGCTAAATAACGGCGTATCTTAAAATTTGTGTTTTACTTTTATTTAGTAACTGTATCTTGCTTATTTGTTTTTATAAAGTGCATTGAGTGATTGACAAAAATGTTTAGGGTGGGTCTCGGGTGTATAGTGCAGTACGAGTGTTGAACGTATGTGGTTTATGAATCGTATTATATTTTTTTTTTTTTTTTTTTTTTTTTTTTTTTTTTTTTTTTTTTTACTCATAATTGCGTAGTCAGATTATTGCAGGCAGGATGAGAGGATAGTTTTTCTTGTCTTTTGTTGCCGGATGTAGAACGATTTTTATTTACCTACCGCATTTTATCGATCACATTATCTTTCGCCGGAAAGTTTTTGTTTTGCACGTCTATATTTTTATCACGTTTGGTTTTATTTTTAAAACTCAAAAGTTTATCTAATATTCTCATTCATTTATGTAAATGACAACGTGAATGTCATTGTCATCTCTGCTGATGTCATTGTATTTCTATGGTGGCGGGAGAAGTAGAAAGGTTAAAGTACCCCAATCAAAACAAAAACAAAACACGTGTACAACATTTTTTTTATTCAGTTTTTAAAATTTTTTATACCGTTCATTTATTTTTAACCAAAGCTTTTTTTTTTACCAATTTTTAGGCCGTTGGTAAACAAAATTAAATGTCATTTTTTATTTTTTTTTTAATTTACTTGCTTATTTTTAGAAACCATAAACACACTGATGTTGAAAGTAGAGGACTTTGGTTTTGGTTGGTGCTAATATTAATTAATCACCAGTATTTTTTTGATACTGGTTAAAAATGGTCCCAAGTGAAACGTGACGCATATGCTGACGCCAGTTTCGTAACGAATGTTTTGTTTTTTTGTTTTTTTTTTAAATTTGATCGTATCTTTATTTTTAACTGAGATTGCAAGAAGCATGGTTCCAACTGTTTTTTTTCATTTTTACTTTTTTTTTTATTTCATTGCAAATTTATGTTAAAATAACTTTGGTTAAAATAAACATTTATTTTAGTTCAGCTCTAAAAATTCATTTTTGTTTCTGAACACAAGGGACCATGATTGCAATCTTGGTTTTAAAAAAAAAAAAAAAAAAAAAAAAAACATACGAAAAAGCACATTTATTTTGACGTCATCACCTGCGTCAGTAAATTCCTCTTGGGATCATTCTTTCAGGCTTAGTCCAGGAAGAATTGTAGTCCTTTTATGCTGTTTTAAAATACAATCATTTTATTAAAAAATGTCAGCATTTTTTTCCCTTGTCTTTATTACATTTTCTGACTCGTTGAATTTGAATTACAAAAAAACATGATCATGAATGGAACATCAAAGACAAATTAAAATCTTGTGACATTTCTAAGTAAAATTTTCAAGAATAAATAACTTTTTATTTTCTTTGTCACGAAGTTTCTTTGCAGTTTAGCAAAATACCTTGCTTGTTATTTTTACAAGATGTTACAAGTAAAAGTTCAATGTTAGATATTTTTTTCTCCACTTGGAGTTAAAAGTTTTAATAAAAAGTAAAAACTAACGAAGCCAGTGAAAGTTTTTTTTATACTGTTCACTTTTGTAAAACGATACCCACTTTCAATCATGAAAATTGAAAAATAAAAACTAAAAAAAAAAAAAAAGTTTCGCGTACCAGACTAATTTAAATTTTAGTCAAGTGTAATCGCTTTACTTCAAAGATCATGTTTATAAATTCCATAATTAATTCACCTGTGTTATACAGGGTATTCCAAAAAGTCGGATTGTGATCTTTTTAAATTTTACCAAATGGAATCGTGTTTGTGACAATAAGTAATTTTATTGTCTAAATTATGGAAGATAATTTTATGCAAATTTTCCCTGTTACTATTTCACAAGTGTACGCTTTCTGCCAATTTTTGCATGACTCTTGGAACACAGTGTAGAATGAGCGACTATAAGCACATTTTTTTTTTTCTAAAATCAGTTGTCTTTTTTTTTTTTTAACCTGCTGGATTTAGTTATGTCCCTTCGTTTTTAATAATTTGATTACTTCGGCTGGCATCACAGATTAATCTGGCTTTTTGCATCAATAGGTCCACCACAAAATAGTGACTAAGTATGTTAATTTACGAGGAATACTCCGAAAGTAATGCTTCCTATTAATTTACGGGAAATAGGACGGCTACAACGAGCAAGTATTTCATCCTTCAGATAGAGCAAGTTTTCGGCTACAATACATTTTTTCTCCAATGTCGCCACCATTGGCAATGCATTTTGTCCACCAGTGACTGCACGCTGCATTCATAAAAATCTGCACCATTGGAGACGACAGACTTTTCGCCATCGCCACTTCTGAAACTCATTACCCTAAAAATTGTGCTCGCATCTTCTGTTTGGTTTTCGTAAATGTTCAGGGGACATTGATGTACACTGTACCCATTGACATACTGTCAATGGGTGCAATTTTTCTACTTTGAGGAATTTGCTGATACTCTGCTTCATTTTTGGCAAATTCCTAAGAATAACTACCCCCTGCAATATATATATATATATATATATATATATATATATATATATATATATATATTTTATTGGTTAAAAATTCAACCTCTGCCATACCTCCTCATCTGACTCTGATGTTATTGTTGTGGGTTACCATAGAAGGCATTTACAAGAACCTTTTCTCAGGATTTTTGTGGTCAAAAACAAACATGGATTAATTGCAAAAGTTTTAATAACTGTCATAAAAACCAAGAATTGGCAGGAATCCAGTTTTTTTTTCTCTTCAATTTAGCAGAACTTAGTGATTTTACTTTATTTGGCTCTCCCCCTACCCCTGAGGAGGGAAAAAAAGATACACGGTCCATTTTATATGGAGTGGAGGAAGACAAAAATCGCCTAGTTTTCATTACCTATGCTGCAAAAGGTGTCAGTTGGAGTATAACCACTTTTTTCTCTTAGTGCAATATGGTAAATTTAAAGTGCTACTCCTGGAGTTAATATCTCTAGTAACCAAATTAACTTATTTTTGTGTGTATCTTCTTATCCATGGGTGAGGCATGACCGATACCAACAAATGTTTTAGTTATTTAGTCATATAAATAAATGAAAAGTTTTTTTTATTTTCTTCCTTCAATCCATTTCAAATCTTAAGAGCATGTATCTTGGATACTACTATGAGACCTGTTATTGAATAAATATTGCAGATTTTATTCCAATTATACAAAGTAGAAAACTGATGAAATTTGCTAGATCCCACTTATGAGACTAGGTTGTTAAGGGTTGCTTTGCAGCAGGTTCCCTGCAAATGCACTATTTAAAAGCTTAGCTGGTGCAGAGTCACAAAATAGTAGCACATTATAAACCTCTTTCTAGAAATGTCTTGGGAAAGATACTTGTTAATTCTCAACCTAAAGTAGGTTCTTGACTCATTCTAACTATCAATATTGTATAAGTTGATGTTAATCATAAGTTCAGAGATTTACTCATTTTTACATTATTTGTCAATATTAATTTATTGTTGATGAAATTTAGTATGAACATGGGTGATCTTTGTCCTCCATATTTTTTTTTTATAGATATTACCGTGTATTTATGTAATTTCTCCTAAAAATGATGCTACATGTAGGTGAAAATGCTACTTTGGAGATACAAAAAGGCAAAGTGACAAATCAGTCTATTAGGTTTTCCTAATGATACTTCACCATTCTTGGTGCCTTGCCTGTTAAAATAATTTGTATTCAGCAATTATAATTTCCTAGAATAAGTGACTATTTGGACAATATAGTAATATTGTTCTTAGATATCTCCTGAACAAAAAAAATTCACTCGCTGGATCTTATGAATAAAGTTGTTTAGTTCCTTGATGCCAACCAATTATTTCATAACATTTTTAAGTTGTAAAATTTGAACTTGTGAATTAAATGGATTAGAAAGAATTATCTATTTACTTTTTTTACAATTTTTTTTTTAATGAAATTATTAACTCTGCTCTTATATAATAAATGTGAATTTCACTGTTTCACCCCTTTTTCAATTTAAAGGGACACAACTCTTTAACTTTCAATAACTCATTTCAAATGAAAAATTGCTGTACTCAAATTACAATGTTTCAAAGTATAATTCTTTTCCTCTTTTTCCTAGAGGTTGTGGCCCAACATATTGGTGTCCTGAGTAAGACAACTACATCTGACAGCAAGGCCTTAGATCAGGAGGTTTTGAGGAGTGTGGAACCACCTCTTAATTGCTGGTGTTCCCATGTCCACCTTGACTTGGGGTGGTAGCACCTGTTAGGGTCTCAGCTATGGGCAAATAGTTAACCCCCAAACTGGTGTCAAAACACTATGAAAGTGTAAAAATAGGTTTTATTACCATTTGATACATATTTGAAGAAAAATTATTAGCAACAATACATTTTTGAAGGGAAAAATATTAACATCAATAACAATCTTGTTTGCATTAAAGAATCCATTGAGGTTGATGTGCCATAAAACAAACCAACATATACCATTTTGGAATCAGGCCGACTCCATGACCAATTTGAAAACATTCTGGACCTGCAACCCTGGAATTTGGGATTGCAGAGTTTTCATTACTGCAATTGTTTATATATATATATATATATATATATATATATATATATATATATATAATTTATTTATTTTGTAATGAATTTGGGAATAACATCCAACAAAAGTCACCCATGAAATAAATAATTGTTAGTATGGAAAGTAAGGACCTATGTACATCAAATTGTCTTTAAATTAAGTGGTAGTAGAAGAATTATTGTTGAACTTTTTAAAAGGTAAGCTTAAATATTAATGCTATACTTAAATCAATGAGTTTATTGTTGCCTATTGTGATGAAGCTTCAATCAAGAGCCCTCCACAGGAGCTAGCCTAAATGCTGCCCAATAGGTCAGCTTTTAATCTAGTATAAAATATTTTTTCTTTTTATACTAGTCAATATAAAACTAAAAGATAAATTTGAGTTGCTGCCAAAATCAAATTTGTATGAAAAGCCCAACCTGGTTGCTATTTTTTCTTGAGGCTTTTTATTTAAAACAGCTGCAAAAAAAAAAAAAAAAAAAATGGCATTTCTCCAAATCTTCTGGGGTTTAGAAGCATGGTGGTAATTAACCTTTGTTTAGTGTGTGGTGTTTTGGTGGGAGAACAGTAGCATCAGGCATAGTTTGTGCTTACTTGAATTTTTTGAGGATGGGTTTTCACAAAATATTTTTACCTTTTTTGGTAATTGGTGTCCTTATTTAGTTTCTTTGTATGAGCACAATTTATAAATTTTATTGACGGTTGAAAGATGTGAATTGGTATATTTTTTTTTTTTTTTTTTTTTTTTTTTTCCCCGTTAATATTCAATGTGGAGATAGGTATTTTTTTCTTTTTAATGTGTGGTTTTGATTGTATAGATATTTAATTACAAGTTGTTTTGTTTTTTTTGTTTTTTTTTTTGTAAAAAAAAAAGATTCAGTTTATGGTGATTTTTGTGTTTTTTAAAAAAAAAAATATTACTAGTTTGAAAAAGATCACTCATGATCAAATTAATTGCCATATATAAAATGTAGGCTAAAGTAAAGGATAATTATAAATGATTACTAAATTGCTTATTAGTCTGTTAATAAAGTTTGAAATTAGTTTGTAGACTTAGAACTAATAGTTTATAATAAAGCAACAAAGATAGGATTTTAATAAGGATTATATATAGTGATACCAAAGGTCTTGAACAAATTTTGGTTTAAGTTGAATTTTTTTTTTTTCTTTTTTGCCCATGATTTACCTGTCTAGATATTCTATTAATATTTTATCTGCAGTTTCTTCTAATTAGAAGTTGACTAAATATTGTTAAAAGCCATAAAAATGAAGATACTATTGTAAATAATTCATGGAATAATAATTTTTTGTGTTACATAGAAAAACAATTTTGATCAATGAAAGCTTATAATAAGTATTATTAGAGTATATATATTTTTATATATTGGCAAAATATCTAATTACCCATTTCAGAACAATAATTGCCTTCAGTGATATTTGTTTAATCCATTGTTTGAGTAGCTTAAATTGTGAAAAATTTTATTTATAATTTAAAACAAATATTTTTATGCTTTGATGTTGAAAGCTGTCTTAGTAAGAAATGGATGTTTGTATTATCAGCATAAATATTTTAAAAAGTTAATTTTAACTAATAAGCATTCAGACTTCTTGTTCAGAATGTTAAAATAAATACTATATAATTCAAGGACATAGAAACTATGCTGCCTTTCTACAATATCCCACAATGCACTGCAGCACAGAACAACAGTGGATTTAATGAGAAACTTTGCAGCTGAAGGTTGGAGAATAAACTGGTTGAAATGTTATGAAAAAGATAAATTATTGAATTTTGATATCTGTTCATATGAAAAGACAAATTTTCTTTAAACAATTCAGTTTAAGATGTGGAGTATAAATCTGTATTTTGGACTTGTTTTATATTACATTATGAAGAAACAGAATGATGGTCAACAGATTTTGTATTTCTGATTGAGATAGATCAATTGAAAAAAAAAGATCATTCTCATAAATATATTGAAAAAAAAACAACCAAATATTTTTAAAACACATTTTAAATATTTCTATTAAATTATCTTTAATCCTTTTTCTTTTTGTCAGTGTGGCTCCAATAAACTTAAAAATAACTTACTTAATTTACTGATATATTTATCCCAGATATGAGTACAAACCTTTTTCTTTTGACTGATTTTCATTTATCTACTACCAGCAGCCTTTGATAGACAAAACATTCAGTTGCAAAGCATGACTGGCTTCTTTCCTTAGTTGATCACTAGCCATTTGTGATGTATTTGACAGAACTAGTAACTATTAGCCAGGAGGTATGAGTGTATTATTACTCATACAACCTGTAGGAGGGGGGGAGATCCTATTTTACAGGGATAAGTAGATATCCAGTTATGACTCATTTAGTTGTATATGAAATTTTATCCATATTTGTATAAAAATATTATATTCCTCTTGAAAAATATACTTGATCAACTTTCATCTTTTGTTGATCAGTTTTGGGTTCAACATTTCTATGGTGAGCAATATTTTGCAGCTCAAAACCCTTGTCTAATGTTATGGCTTGGAACTAATGAGATAGCCAATGAACAAGTTCTTTCTTTTTATGTGACATGTCCTTTCAGGATGTAGGCGATCGTGGCTCTCCAACTCCCTCTATCCCTTGCAGCTCTCAACAAGTCCCTTCCCTCTGCTTCCTTCCTTATGTATGTCATGCATTGTTTCCCCTTGTCTCTCTTTCCCTCTATTTGACCCATGAGTATCAGATTCTCCAGGCCCTCCTTCCTCATTATGTGTCCTAGAAACTTCAGCTGCTTCATCCTGATGTTAAGTATAAGCCTCCTTGTTTACAACCTCTCTAAGACCTCAACATTTCTCACATGCTTGGTCCATGATATCCTTAGCATCCTTCTGTAGAGCCACATCTCCGTCGCTTCGAGTCTCTTCTTCATCTTTGAGGAAATCGTCCAACATTTGCTGCCGTAAAGAAGGACAGATGTCACGTAACAGCTCAATATTCTTTTCTTTGTTACCAAAGAAATCCTCCTGTCTCGCAGTACTCTGCCCAGCTTTTGGAATGTGTCCTTGGCCATCCCAATATGTCTATGGATAAGTTAGCACAGCAATACTGTGTAGGGTAGAAATACATCCCTCATGATGGTAAAACATTAGTGACAATGGTGTCCTCATCTAGCTAATGTGGGAGGTATTTTCTGTCGCATACTGTGTGTGTGTGTGTATGGTATGTTGGGTAAATTGTCATTTTATATTTTTAATTTTGTGCATGCATGTTTTGTCTTTGATAACTGCACAGTATAGTAGGGTCAGTTGGGCACAGTCTGAGAAAAGGTACACCATGACACGTTTCACACTGCCAGAAATTTGGAAACAGTATGCTGTACTGCTCGGCATTTGTACAAGAAGCGCTCCATTATGAACATTTCAGTGTTTGGGTGTCAATGCTGAGGATTCAGAAAGACTTGGATGATATATCCAATCAACATCATGGTGTTTAGAGTGATCACTAGTGATGGCAACGTTATACCTCCATTCATTTTTCCACAGAGCCTTGGTCTTAACATGGAGGCCTACATCAAGAGTCCTGAGGAAGTAGTGCTGTCCTGGGTCAAGAGGGTGACTGCTGGAAGACTCTGGCAACAGGGCTCTGCACCAAATGAAAATTTACTCTTTAGTATCTCAAGATATTTTTGTGTAATTTTTGTAAATATATCTTAAAATGAGATGTCAGTGTTATTTTCATTTTTGTGTAATTTAGATGACTTTATCCATCGCACCCTGTGTGTGTATAAGTTTGAAAGTAAAATATTTCTGCATTCTATTTGCAAAGACAAAGACCTGCCATATTTAGCTTTGATTGCTGTCCACAATTTATTTTTTATAAATATTGCTGGCTGAAACGGAATTTTTTTCTTTCTGTATGTTATCAAATATTTCATACAGATATTTCAGTTGTCTTTATACAGCTTTTTTATTCTCTTTATTAAAATCCATTTGGTTTTGATACCTGACCGCTGAAATGAGAGTGGAGGTTAACAAGCTTGTCTCAAAAACCATTACTATTGTTGTGAGTCTTATTCTTGTACCAGTTTAAGCAGTGCTTAGTTTAGTAATAGTATAGTTGTCAAGAAGGCTAGAAAAGTGAATTTGATCCACACTATTTTGGCATTGTGCCAGCTTAAGCTAAGTCTCCTGAACAAAAGAAATATTTGTTGCTGTTGTCTCATTTTGTCTCTCTGAATCCAACCTCTTGAGTGTTATTCATAATGGGTTGCACAATAAATCCTTGTCTTTAATCATATTTACCAAGATTTATAAACAGAACTCTGAATGTCATTCTTGGGCATGTCTTTGATATTGTTTTGGTTTTTTATTTTATTCTCTTTTTTTTATAAGTTACATGTCCTTGAACTCAAATCCTTTTTACAAGGGAGTATTTTGTGTCTGTGTGTGTTTTGTTGTTTGTGACAAGAAAAGGAAAAAAAAAATGTGTAACATGCCAAGTACAGAGTCGATAGAGTAGGGTTGCCCCAGTATTAGAAACGAATGTTCCAAATTATCTTTCAGAAAGTAAGCATGGATATTTCTGGGCCCTATGGAGAAAACACATAGAGGTAATCTTTACATAGTGAGTTTTGTGGACTGGCTGACAAATTGGCCTGAGGCATGTGCCATACTGAATAAGAAGGCACAAACGGTGTCAGATATAATACTGAACGAAATATTCCCTAGGTATGGGGCCCCCGAACAGTTGGTTACTGATAATGGATTGGAGAATGTGAATCAGATTATGAGACATTGGGAGAATTAAACATACAGCACATAACCACCTCTCCATATCACCCTGAAAGTAACGCTAAGGTAGAGAGATTTCATAAGACCTTTGCTGATGTGTTAACTAAACTAACAGGATAATAGGAAAAATTGGGATTTATTTGTAACCCAAGCGTTAGCAGCTGTGAGATTCTTGATGAACGAGATGGCAAAATTTTCCCCTTATTACTTGATATATGGCAGGGATGTAGTCTTACCTATAGACAATCTGTTATGACCTAGGAGGAAGTATTTACGAGAGGATTATCACCAAATAGTTTTAGAACAACAGTATAAAATTTTCACGCAGGTGAGGAGGAGGTTTCAGAGTGCAGAAGAGTCGAAACCATAGAGTAAATAAAAATAGAGGAAGTTTCCTTCCAGATAGGTGATCCAGTGTATTATAAAATACACATGAGAGAAGGTAAATTGGACCAGAGATGGAGTCCATACTATAGGATCGTGGAGCAGATGGGTCCGGTTTCCTTTGTGATCTGGGATCAATTGACCAGACAGGTAAAGAGGGTGCATGCAAATGATAAAAAAGCTAGCTGAAATAGGAGAATGGAAAGGAGCCAAAACAAAAACTCAACAGAAAAGGCTGAGCAAAACTACGTTGGTAGAACTTGGAGGGTTACAGACTGAGAGTGAAAGTGAGGAGATTGAAATTAGCCCAACTACTCTTCGAAGGCTGAGGGAGGTAAGTCGAACCCCAGCGGGATATTCTGAGGAAGCAGGGATTGAGCCTAACCTTAGGGAAGAAGAACTGAGTGAATGGGAAGAAGAGGATGAAATTTCGTTAGCTCAATTGCAGAGCAAATTGCAGCCCGAGCCCAAGGATTAAGTGAAACCAGTACAGTGGCTGTGGTGAATGAGTGACAGTCTGGGACTAACTGTGCATTTATCATCAGTGCTGGTGAACTGTGTGGATGGGCCCCATACATGCACGGCGCTGGTGGTGATGTGGAGGGTGGTGCTTGAAGATTGCTCTAAGATGTAACCACCCGCTAAAAACAAGAGAATGATTGAGTAAGGTGAATTATTCTCTCCATCTCTCTGCAGACATGGACGAGAGGAGGCTCGTGGTACTGACAATGCTAGTTGTGGTAGCTAATACCTGGGAACACAGTGAGAATACTAGCGAAGTGATTATAACTAGATCAAAGTGGTTGATAACTTTGGTGATAGACCTGCAACCGTATGGTAAGTAACTGGGTCAGTTGAAGACCGAAATGGATAAATGAGATACAGCCAGAACCCAAGTCGCTGGAGACTATCTACAGACTCCGAAATACCACCGTATATTTTACCCCTTAGCTCAAGAATGCCTAATACTTCAGAGACAATGGAAGGACATGAGTTACTATTTAAAAGGAATAAAGTTGTTACGGACCAGGCAAAAGAGAGCAGTATTACTTATAATGGGAAAGGTATTAAGTGTGTTGTTTGGTACAGTCTCCGAAGGCGAAGTGAGAGTAATTAAGAGGAAATTAAAGGCAGTAGAACAGACAACAAGCAATAGCTCAGTCGGTTAGAGAGAGAGAGAGTGTATCCATACTCGATGTTACTAGGCTGGAATTGGCTAAGAATAGAGGGAGTATCAATTGGTTGATTTCTTACCTGCAGGTTTTTAGAAAGGAAGTGATAAATGTAACCACGTCTGTCACAACCGAATTACAGAAATTAGAAAGGTTTTTGCAAAGGTATTTTCAATCATTAGCTATAATTAGTAAGGTACGTCAAACAAGTCACTCTTTAATGGTGTTGTTAGAGCATGTGAGAGCACAATTAGACATGCTGTCGCTGGGACACCTGTCTTTCAGTATAATAACTCGAATGATTAAAGGAAATACGACTGGAGATACAAGCCAAACTACCCCATCACCTTAGATTACCTGTAAACCCCACCCACCAGTTATGGAGGTATTATAGCGCCTTGGGATATATTACCTTGTTGGAAAATGACAAATTGCTAGTGCCGGTTCCATTACTGGACAGAGATAGTACCTTTGAAATTTATCAGGTGATGAATCTTCCCCTTCCCTATACAAAACTAAGGCCGAAAATAGGAGCGGTGGCTAGGTACAAGGCAGAGACGGAATTTGTTGTCCTAAACATAGCCAGGACAAAGTTTATGCTATTAATGAAGGGAGAAGCAGAAAAAATGCAAGAATGATGCCGTAGGTACCTGTGGGTCTGTAAGTCCAATTTACGTAACAGGTAGTCACAATCTGTGTGTACTGGATTTATTTAAGAAAAATAAGGGAATTAGAGATCATTGTCAGGTAGAGGTGTTGGCTAGTGTAATGTTACCTAAAGCAACCAGTGTCTCTGACGGAATTTGGGCAGTAGCCACACAAGAAGAGATTGAATTATCTAAGGTGTGTGAAGGGAAGCCCACCACTACAAGAATTATTCCCCCTTTGTTTTTTGTAAAGCTCCGCATTGGTTGTGGTGCTCATGGTCCATCTATCTCTTTACCTCTCTACTACCAAGCAGAAGAGAAGTTTGAAGAGAATGAGGCTTTGTTAGAGCTGGTAGGAACGAATGCTAGTGGATGGACGGGATTGTGGGAACCTATTGTAAGAGAGATTCCTAAGATGTCGCTAGAAAAGATGCCAGTGTTGTTAAGGCAAATCGATAAGATTGATCTTGGATGGTTGAAGTCAGAGTTAGATAGGATAGGTACGCCGAATTCAGGCTGGAGAGAGAATTGGGTTGCTATAATAACCTGGCCGACCATTGTGGGAATTATACTAATGATAGTCATGGCCTTGCTGGTTTGGTGGTGGTTGAAGAGGTGTGCGGTGTTGTCGACCGGGCAGAATAAACTGGCACGGGAGTACATGAGTGAAGGAGGAATTCCAGTTAGTGCACTTTACCAAGGTAGGTTCGACCCGAGTGCATTGGGGGGCCCCTAACTGATGTTGAAGAAGAGTCCATGATTGTTGTGGAAGGACCTGAACCAACAAAAGATTTGACAAAGCCTGTTGTGAAGAAGAGACAAAATCGGGACAGATTTACGAAATAAATTGAATTTTTAAAAAAAATTATTTTGTAATGAGACTGAAATAATTGGTAAGGAGTGTTGTGAACTCCAATATAAAAAAAAAGGAAAGAACACTCGAACTAGTGAACTATGTGAAAAGGTTCTACTGCATGAGATCACCACAACAGTGAACTTTAACCGGAAGTTGCATGTACATATGTGTCGTAAGGACAATGAAAATGTAAATGGGCATAATGAGCCCTAAGAAGAACTGAGGACCCTACCTTTGCATGCTGGAAGAGAATTATGTTTAAGTAGCACCCTAGTAAGAAGCATGTTGGACTGGGTTTTCTCATATTTTGTTGGTATGAAAGCTAGTGTGTCATTTACTAGTAAATGACAGATGGGTAGGGGAGGAAATGTGACGGAGAAGAGTCTGGGAAACACACACACACACACACACACACACACACACACACGTATATTTTTTTTATTGAAATTGGAGTGGATCTGAGTAGTGAAATTAGATCAGAGCATTTTTGTTTATTGATGGGAAATCTGATCTCGGCCTTTGGAATTGGATCATTAGAAAGACACTGGAAAATGGTCAAAATAATTTTTATCGGTTAAAATTATAAATTAATTAGTAAGCTATGAGGAACTTTGGAATTCACATGATTTTGGTTGATGCAGCCAGAACCTTGTGATGATTGCGTGCAAGATGGTGGGGCCGAGGGTCAATTATGACCAGCCAGGTTTATCCATATAAACGTGTAGTTATGCTGAAAAAAAGTGGTAGTTTTTGGCTCGTCTGTCTTCAAGTGCACTTGAGCTGGGTGGAGAGATGTCAGAGATTGAAAGTGAGCAGAGTTGAATTGAAGGCTCGAAGAAGTACGAAAGTGACATCAGAGATTGGAACAAAACGCCCGCTAACATGTGCTGTTGATATAAGAACAAAGAAGCGAATTACTCCTCCAACATCTAAGACTACTACTATTATTACTACCACTGGGAATGGAAATATTGAACAAGCCACCCCTCTCCTTTAACAAAATTACACAAAGTATCATCATTCATATATAAGAGACTGGAGATAATTCTTGGAGAGGAAGTAGAGAGAATTTGGCCCAAGCAAGATTCTCTGTCTCCTTGCAGACCGAAGAGAGAGACAGTGGAGACTCGAGGGGGAGAGGAAGTGATATCAGAGATTGGAACGAAGTGTCCGCTAACATGTACTGTTGATATAAGTACCACTGCTTCTGCTACCACGAAAATTACTACTACTGTTACTACTGCTGAGGTGACACACAACTATAAGCTTTAAGCCATGCACAGAAATCTTTATCTCTCTCCATCGCAAGAGTTGTATATCGTTCTGAGACGATTTAACAAGTTAATCACCACCCACTCTCTCTGTCTATAATCCAGGGTATGAGTTTTTACATCAATTACTTTTCTTTTCTGTAACCCGTTTCTTTTCTCTACTATTCTTTTCTGCTATATAAAAGACATTAACAATTCAACCATTCAATAGTTGTTTGTCTGGCTTTCTGCATTTTTTTTTTTTTTTTTTTTTTTTGTGCATTCTAAATTTCTTAGCACAGACTCTCCAGCCATGTCTAAATCTTCAGTCGACTGTGAATGGGTGAACCTCACTTTTGCTTTCTGGATCAAACCAAACACAATGTGGGAAGGAAGCAGGATTAAACCAGTGGACCAGTCGAATGATCTACGGATGCTCAGGGGTCCTATGGCCACTCACTTAAGTTCGGTTAAGACTGAGTAGATACCTCAACCCAGAGAGTAAGACGTCGGAGGTTGAGGAGCTGAGGCGAAAGTGTTACATGTTGTTTTTTTGCTTTTTAATATATTTCCTTTTTTAAAATTGCTGAAGAGATCAAGCTAAGTTGGAAGTGATCAATTCATCAAAGAGATTTCAGCAATGGAGCTAATTTTTGCATTGTAAAGCAGTTTGGTTCTCAAATAGGTTCAGTTGATAAACAACTAAAGCTTTCTTTTACAATGTTTGAATACTGACAAGAGAGCAGCTAAATTGCAGTACTTAACCCAATTTTTTATTTCTACACAGATCTCAGCAAATTATCATAAGTGTGCTTTCACTGGTGTCTCCATTGCAAAGGAGTTCCTTTTTAGCATGTCTAGTTAAACAATTTTTTAACACTTTGTCAACATTGATATTTGGAAGGGTGTAAAAAAAAAAAAAAAAAAAAAAAAAAAGAAAAAGAAAAAAAAGTTAAATATTTGAAACTGCTTTTGGATTATGATATATATAAATATAGACACATTTTTAAATAAAACAAAAATGAATAATGTAGATTTTACAATCTCATGAAAAAAATAATCTAAATGTGTTAAGAATGCAAACATTTTGAATAGAATTGCATTCTCTTGAAATTGATTTATGCTTTACAACTGAACTTGTAAAAAGTGTCAACAAAAATGTAGGCAATATTTTCAGAGTGGTCTGTAGAGATGCAAACCAAACAAGTTCGTTTCTTTCAATTATATTGGTAATGTCTGACTTGTTTTACATCAAAATTATTTGATATGATTCAATCAAATGTTAATTGATTCATTGTGAATAATCTTTTTATTGGAGTTTAACAATCTTAATGGATCTTTTGCTACACATTCAAGAATACAATATTTTTAATGTGCAGATTTATACACAATGAAGATTCAGTTGTGTTATATAATCATTTATGAGCCAATGTCTCTATGTGAAGTATTAATATATAAAATGAACTTAGTTATTATATTATGTAGATATCAGTGTACCTAATTTCTGAAATTGATTTGGCTACTTTAAACTGTAGCTATAATTCAATACTTAGTGCTGAATGTCAAAAGAGTAATATTTTCAAGGAAGCAAAAGACAGTGTAGGTATTTAAGCTTAGCACAACATAAGGACAAAATGGTGGAGCACTCATAAGGATCAACTTTTTTCATTAGCTCATGGTCTGCCAGACAAGCTTGTTAATCATTACTCTAAATTAAGGTCTCATATATAACTGATAAAATATCATAGATATTTTCCATTACCCTCAACCACTTCGTGGCCTTCATAGCTATTTAAATCTATTTAATAAGATTGTTGTTTTTTTTGCTGTTCCTTTTCAGATGATTTTATTTGACAAGTCTTTTTGGGGTTGAGCACATAGATTTTTTTCTCCCCTTTTTTTTTCACTTGGAGTTTTTATGTACAGAACATAAACCAATTAAACTGAAGTCATAGACATAGAACAAGGAGGCTGTCATGTTCTGTAGAATTTCTGATGGTTTTTTTTCTCTCAATTCCCTTTATAGATTTATTGCCATGTTTAAGCTAATTGCTTTACCAGAGAAGTGAGTATAAATGTCATTCTTTTTCTTTCCTGCTTCATATCAGAAACAAAACACTCATTGATTTAGCTGTTATATAAATTAAATTAATTGGTGTTTATTCAAAATGGCCTTTTTATTAAATTATTGAAAGATGTGAAATTTTCTTTGTAAAATCTTCAAATTTAAGTTGAAACTAAATTGATGTATTCAGCTCAGAATCAAATTTTAGGTGAGGTTGTGATTTGAATCCTCTTTGAATTTTGGATATCAGCTTTTCTGTTTTTGTTTTTTTCCCTGCCTAAATACCCTCTTCAATGGAGGTGAATCTATGAAATCTTACATTTTTCATTTTTTAGAATATTCTCATGATTTTGTAAAATCTCAGACACTTTTGCTCATATGCATTTACATGGTTTTCATCTTATTGCATGAGGTTCAACTTAAAAAGATGCAATTACAAATACTCCTTGTTGTGAAGGTTTTGAAATCAACAAAAAGTATAAATTTTATTGCACTTTTTTTATAACTATTCTTATTTATGAGGAGTGGGGGAATGTTGGCAAAAAAGAAAATCATTTTAGTACTCTTTCTAAAAATTGATAACATCTTTTCCAAAAGGAAAATGTAAGTATTAACATGGATAATAGGTAAACGACTACAGTACTTAAATATTATTTATTGTAAATTTATTAAGGTAAACTGGAATTAATAAATATTGCAGAAACATTTGATAAGTAAGTTTTTTTAGAGAACCTGAAAATAACATATTTAAGGTAGGGTTTTACCTATGTAGACATCAATATTTTTCAAAATAGTGCCCTCCCTCATCACACCCTCACTTGCTTATATTTGTTAGTAGTATCTCTTCCTCTTTAAGTATTTAGCTTTGACTTATCCTGTCTAACAGTGTTGACTTTTCTTTTCTTTTTTTTTTTTTAATATTCTTGCATACTTTCTCTCAGAAAAATGATTTTCTTAAATATTATGCTTGCATATAAAAGCAATAACCTAATGTACTTTACTTTTGGGACAAGAGTTTATTAGCAATAATGAAAACTTAAACAAAAACCCCTGTTTCCCAAAGACAAGTGGTTGATTTTACATACTTGCATAATCAAAGTACTCCACTCTTGAAGCTATGACAGTATAACTAAAATAATAATTATAATCTATAATATTGACTTTATCAACTTGAGATTAGTACTTGACCATTGAAAGAATTTACAACTAGTCAGCTTTTAAATATTTAAAAGCTGACTAGTTGTAAATTCTGATGGTAGGCAAGTTTATCAGTGCTCATGTTTTAATGTTTAAAATATATAAAACCTAGATTGGTCACAAAACTTATTAACAGATAATGGTAGAAACTTTGTTGGGACAAGCTCTGTAGAAAATGTGAATGTAGTTGTTGCTGTTAAGTAGTTAATGATTTATCAGTGGAGGAGGTTTCTTTGTTACACATACTTGTTAAGTGTTGATAATTGAAAAAAGAAATCTCTTAAATACAAGGTAACCAAAAAAATTCCATGCTTTTTTTTTTTTTTTTTTTTTTTTTTTTTTTTAATTTTTGTTTATTTATTAGAAAAAAGGTATACAGCAAACTTGAGCTACCATTAATCCTCCAAGTGATCCTCATAGGCACCCAGAACCTTTTGCCAACATACTTCCAGCTGCAAAATGCACTGACAGTAAAATCAAGTGTCTTGGATGTAAAGAAATGAGTGTCTGCTGCAAGTCTCTTATTTGTGAAGGATTTCCCACAAAGGTAGAAGAGGTGGTCATCTGTTGGCACAAGATCCAGGGAGTGGGGTTTGTTAGCGCAGTGTCACCTATCCAAGTCACTATATGGTAACCCTAGCTGCCACACCACATGAAGCCTGGCATTGTCATGGAGGAACAGCAATTAACCAATGCTGTCTCCTCTTTAATGCCTGTTGCGCACATTGCAACTGCTGCGAGTACATATCCGCAGTAATGTTATATGGCCCATTATTAGCAGCTTGTAGTGCACCACTTATTGACTTGTCCATCAGATAGAGTGTATGATCTTGTGTGGGTGTAGAGGTAGTTTTGTGATGTGAGGCGCAGGGTCCCATGGTGACAAGTGATGTCTAGCATGCTAGGTAGTGTCATACAGGAGCCACTATTCATCATTGGTGAGCACTCAATCGGATATCTGATGCTTTCTGCCAAAAATTGACTGATTGAGCTCATCTTCTCAGTACTCCAGTTGTCCTCAAGTGTTGTTGACTCTGTCAGTTCTCCACTTTTTCTAATCTTTTTGCTTGACTCTGTTACCCTTCCAAGTGCTCACACAATAAGCATTACTATAAACATTTTTTCTTTTTAATTCTGTGACAATGTCTTGATATCCAGTGTTTAACTTTATTAAAATGTACTTTATTCTGCTGGAACAGTTATCTGAAAAATATTTTACCTCCTGTTTATGATAAATAGACATGGTCTCCTGGTTTAGATTGGGTAATGTTTTAACCTTAAACTTCCAGAGAATTGTCTATTTTCTTTTTCTCTAAAACAGGTTTTGGTTAGTACATGCACCAGTGGTTTGCATAGTCTAATCCCAGTTGCACAGTTTTTTGTGGATACTTATGATTGGTGTGCTTGTCTCTCTACAAAATCCGCATGTTGTTGTTGTTATTACAATGAGGAGGTCTGTAGTAATAATATTAAGGAATTTATTATTTTTGCTGTCTTTGGCAAACACCCACAGGACTTAAAAATTGTTTGTTGTGCAGATATTACTTTCCTAAAGTTCACCTTGGATATCAATCACATTGACCCTTTTGTGAGTCTCTCTGTTGTCTACTAAGGCTTTCTGCAAATTCAAAAGGTCAGATGTTGAGGTAGTGGCCTAGAATATTTCCTTTCCCAAAATACATCAGAAGAAAAAAAAATATCCCAACTTGTCTTATTTGGTATTACTTGACATTTAGTTAAATATTTCACACAGGTTTGAAATAGATATCAAATTATAGTGTTTTTGATCCTTTAAATGTCAATGGAATGTTTGAGGGGTGGGAACATAAGTTTAAAAAAGACTACAGTAGAAATTTGAAATTAATAACTAGTATTTTTTTGTTTTCAATTTTGAGTTGCTTTTTTGAATTTTTGTTGTTGTTTAAGCAACAAAATGCCATTAACAAATTAATTGGTAAAGTTTAATAACTGTCCCCCCACCTCTAAAAATCTTAATGAATTTTTAGAATACTTTAAAATATTGTGCTAACCTAAACTAATAACCTCATCAACATCTATGTGCCATGTCCCTTCAGGATGTGGGCGATCATGGCTCTTCATAACTTCCTATCTTTTGTAACTCTGAGTAAGGTTTTTTTTTTTTTTTTTGCTTTCTCTTCTAAACCTGTTCTTTCAACAAGCTCATTAGATACATTATTTTCTGTTTCTCCTGTCTCTGTTGCCTTCAATATCTCCAGTGAGTGTCATATTCTCCCATCCCTCTTTCCTTATGTGCTCTAGAAATTTGAATTGTCTCTTTCTGATACTAATTGTCTTTTTTTTTTTTTTTTTTTCCATTTTTCCTGAAACTTTCTTCTTACATGTTCTGTCTATGGTATTCTTGATATTTTTCAGTTGAACCACATTTCAATTGCCTCAAGTTTCTTCATCTGCACTCAACGCAAGTCATTAAAATATATGAAATATAGACTCTGGAATTTTGATAATTGTTGAGTAGTTAATTTTTAACACACGGCCAATACATAAAAGAATTTTTTTTTTTTTTCCCATAGAGATTGCTAAATTTTGTACTTTAGATAATTTTGATCTTGCCAGATTTGTACTCATGTCCTTGAGAAATGTATAAATCCAATGATTCCTGTGTTCTCTTAAATTACCAATTATTTTGATGGTACACTACAATGAAATAATGTATTCTACCAGAATTGTTTATGGTGTAGAATTTTGTATGTTTTTATTTAGTTAAGTATTTACCAACTGAAATTTTGTTGCTAAGCTGAAAATTGCAACATACGGACAGATTTTATTTACTAGTAAAACAACTTACAGAATTAAGCCACAAAAAGGAAAAAAAAAACTAGTGGAAGCAAAGAGGTCAGAACCTCCAACTGCCAGGATCTCTCTTGCAATTTATATGGTAAAGCGTGTTTCTCTTGTATGGGTCTGGCTGTCTGAAAGCCTGCAGCAGATATGGAAGACCTTCCCAAATCTTTGTTTGCTATCCCATAATATTTGTCTGCAGATATTTATAATACTCAGAAAAGTGTGACTCATTTTGAGGTGAAAAGTTTAACTGCTTATAAGTCAGTCACAGTTTTGAGTGCATCTGTTTCTGCTTTAGATATTCATAGATATTGTGATAGTAAGTGTAGCACTTGAATTTATACCTATATTTGGACATTTGCTTCTATCTCCATGTACATAGCTACATCAATAAGTCTGTAGCCTGATGATGAAAATAAAATAAATATTATACAACATAATTTTCAACATATCTGTTAATGTAGCTAGTTTGTGAGTATTAAAATGAAACTTTATACATTGAACATTTCAGATTAAAATGTATAAAAGGAGGAAAATATTTTTCCTCCACTCTTTTTTGCATGTAAGCTCACAGTATTTTCATTGTTACTATCTTACATCAGGCCAATTTCTTTAGATATATGCACAAATGTAGTAAGAAATAAAATCTTTATTCAAAACCTTCAAATTTAAGTTTTTCTTAATTTTTATTCTTATTGACAGTTTGTTTCTATCAATCCAGGCTACTTAACAGAATTGGTAAAAATGGGTTAAATGTTCTTGCTGTATTTATCTGACCCTGTGATATGTCTGATTTGATAATTGGCTATGATTCTGGAACTGCTACGGTCCAAGGATAAGACTTGAAGCTGTCTCCCCCCACCTTTTTTTTTCCATGTATTTAAGCTTTGTGTGCCTGTGAATCTGTACTGTTAAAATGATGTAAACAATCGGGTGAATTTCATAAGCATAATTAAAACATTATGAATGGAGCAATTTCACTTTTTAACTCCTTTAAGAAACAGAAATTAGATTTTGAAATACAAAACATAGATCTGTTAATATCCTTTCATATATTTATAGATAAGCTCAAGTACCTAACTAGGTTGGATGAAAGATCAAGCTTTGTATTGCAGCTGGTTATAATGACAGAATGATTTCTTATGAATGTGATGGTGAGCTGTTAAGACTATCAGGATAGTTATGTTAAACAGCTGGAGATATATGTGTGTGTGTGTATATATATATATATATATATATATATATATATATATATATATTTGTAGAATGTATAATATCCAAAACAGAAGTGGAGAAAAGCTATGTGTTATGGTGTCCTCTTGGTCTCAGCTTTTTCAATTCAGAATGAAAGATAAAACTCTAAAGAAAATGTGTTGTGATTTTTGAGGATAAGAGAGGTAATAAATTAAATTACTTTATTAGGTCCAATGACCAGAAAGTGTTTATTTATATATATATATATATACACACAAAATCCTGAAAAGTAGTTGTAATACCAAGATGGAACAATGAAAATCTGTTTTACCAACTTTTGTAGTTGATGTAAAACAGAAGAAAAATATTAATATCATTTATTCACATGCATAAAGTTTCATTTTTACTATCACCCAATGCATAAATGTTGGTGTTTAGTCACCTAAAAGATTTCCATTTATTGGTAGGTTACCAAGAAAAACATAATACAAAAATAGAAAATACCTTTTCAAATCATTTTTGCATATGAGGAACAAAGAATTTTAGTTCAAATTTTCTCCTGTTTCAATCGTATCAAATTTGAGCACACTCTTTGAATATTTTTACAATTTTAAATATGATTTAAAAAAATAAAAAAAATTTATTTGATATTTGTCCAAAGGAAACTCCTCATATATATATATATATAATTTTTCAAGCATATATTAAGTATAATATTGGATGTCTATTATGTTTTATCATGAGATGTTCCAAGAATTGTATAATGGCTTTAGTTTCAAGAATATTTCTTTATTGGTTGTTGATCTAAGCTTTCGGCTCACATAAGCCATCATCAGTGGTTATATGGACACCGTCAAAGATGACATCCTGTTTTGTTTGCATAGAAGTTTGCTATGAGACGATAACAGTTGTGGGATAGCAGACACAGGTTGTAAATTCATAACGTGGTTTTATGACGCTATGCATGACCATATGAGAGGAAGAGATGTTATCAACAGAACCATAGGTTTAAATGCATTGTAATATGTTATCGTTACATGTAAACTTCTATGTAAACTTAAATATAAAACAATAGACATTCATTGTCTGTTATCTATAACAATATTCCAAATTAGTATATGATAGCATGAATTCAGTGCCATACCACATACATTGAGATGAATCCTCCTCATATTCCATTGGTAAGGAGAAAGTTCTACTTGGCTTCTACTCAAGAACTGTTTTGTGGAAAAAAGATGTTTCTCTTTTTCTTTTTTTTTAATCAATACAATCATAACAGTTGATTCTAGATTTAAAGATAATTTGCACTTCTTACCTCCAGGTTGTGTATTTGATTGACAAAAATATTTTGTTTACAGTTTATGACTTCTTTCTGTCAGTAGTTTTATCTTAATTGAAATTATATATATATATATATATATTAAGAAATATACTCTTAAGGTGTGCTATATTTATGGGATCAATATCAGAGATAGAGCGTGTGAATATAAAATGTTCACTCATATATATATATATATATATATATATGATGTTATTCCATCTCAAATCAATCAAGAGCCACATGTGACCATCTCAGAAAAATCTGAAAATTCACAGCTGTTCCTTGATTAAATTTATTGATAAATCCCAAATATTAGATCTGTATTTTTAATAGTTTCAAATTTGGAGCATCTTGAAATTTCACTGCAAGGCTTCAATTGTTATTCTGATGTGTTGAAATTATCATTAGGTAAAGTATTGACTTAGCACTCTCAAAGTATTGACTATCACCAAACTTAAATATTTGTTTATTTCTTTTAAAAATGTGATTTTTACCTTATTAATGATCTTGATTTTGTGCATATTTTTGACTATCAATAAAGTTGCTTAACATGAACAAATTGTGGTGCATTTTCACTAGTCTAATTTTAAATATTTAAAATTTAGTGGAATCTTTTTTAATGTCTTTGGTTTACTTTGTTCAGTTAAAAATTGTGTAGACTATCCAGAAAAAAAACATTTTTAAGGCCCTGTAACATCTCGGCTATTTGGCACAAATGTACACTAAAGCTAAAAAATACTTTTTTTTGCCTAGAAAATTAATGGTGTACAGCTTCAAATTTTCTTAGGTATCAAATATATGAGGTGCCAAAACCATAATTTTAGCATGCAAGTTGTTTTAAAAAATGTTTTAATCCTAGACAATAGTTTGTCCACCAAACAAAACTTCTGTCACATGATCTTCAGGCATGCAAGAATATATGGTAAAATATAAAGATTTTCTTAAACTATCTTGCTGGTCTGCTGATGTCAAGAAAATTTTAATGATGTTAAAAATTGGAACAATTCTCAAGCAGTTGCAATGTGAATTCATATGTGCAGCTTTGGATTTCTATGGAAACTTCAGTATATTTCTCAACAAGTCATTAGCAGAAATGGGAATGTTTTAATGCTGATGTATTTAAAGTTGATAATGATTCACTTGTGTGACTAGAGTAAGAGAAAGTCCTGTCTGTCTTGAAGATATATTTTCACTCATTTGACCCTGTAATTAGGAACATGACACCTGATTTAATAGAACAAAGTGGAAAAGAGAGAGGAGAAAAGAGTAATAAAAATTAAACTATACAAATAACATATGAAACACTTCGGTTTTTCATCTTTTTATTCAAAACATTTTTGCTAGATTTTGGGATTTTATGTGAATGACTTCAGTTGTAGACACAAATTGAAGCATAGAAATTAATGTCAGATATCATGTTACAAATCCTACAACCCACCAAGTTTGTAGAATCACATTTACTACAGCCATTGCAGTAGTAATGTATCTATGGTAAGATACCCTGACAGAGCCCATGTCTCTTCAGGCTGGTTTTGAATTCAGTTTTCATTCTAGACTGATTGTCACTCAAGTCAAGAGAACCCAATCTCATGAGTTCCATAAACTAGTGGGGTCATAGTTGTACCTCATGTACTGCAGCAGTAGTTGTGTCTAGGCAACATAGCCTGATGGAGCCCATGCTTCTTCTGGCTGTTTTTTGAATTCAAAGTTTTCCTCCTTCTAGATAGCTGCCACCACAAAGCAAGAGAGCCTAGTCAACCTTGCTATTTAACGCATACATGGGGGTGAAGAGAAGGAATGGATGCATGGTATTTATTCAAAAGTGATTATGCCAGAATTCAATTTCGACACACCGGTTTCTCTTTCCAGTTCACTGTTACACTACATATGTTGGATGATTGTCCACTTCCCTGTTTTCTGGCAGAATCTAGGTTTAAAAAAAAAAAAAAACTTGGGCAGATGGTGTATATGTGACAATAATAGTCATGGAAATAATGTAGCTATGAAAGTTTAGCAGTACCATCCAGGAGATGCAAATCTTATAACTTTGACCTTGTGCCAGACTGTCAAGATTGTTATTTACACTATTTACATGTAGACTATTGTCTTAATCTTTCTTGTTACATTTCAGCTGTTGTGCTCCTTGGCCTTCATTTGATGAATATTGTATGGTACCATTTTACCAGCAGGGATGGCAATAGTTATCCATATGTGAAGAGTGTAAATAGTAAATACTCATCCCAGAAATTCAGATAGAAATTTGACTAACATTAAAACACAATTGCAGTGAAAAAGACTGTATCTCTTTGTGATTTTTAGCAAGCTTGCCAAACAAACCATAACTTCTGTTGAGAATTCAATTCTTCTATGGTACTCCATATTTGTAGCTGTGTGACATGCTAAGTTTGTAAATACCTAACATGTTGTGTGTGTGTGTGTGTGTGTGTGTGTGTGTGTGTGTGTGTAATATATATATATATATATATATATATATATATATAATCTCACCTTACATCGTTTAATTGGTTCCAGAGTTCATGACTTAGGTTGAAAAACGACTTAAGTCAAAATAACCACACTATAAACTGCAAATAAGCACTCCCCATTGTGTATTACAGTATTTTGAATAAAATAATTTATCAACGGTATAGCCTTATGCTTAGCATTAGCAATAAAAGAACAGTCTGGCAATTTTTCCAATATAAAGTTTCATCAATGTTAAAAATCTATTCAGGGAGGAACCTGTTTTCTTCAATGATCTTCGCCAATGCTTTAGGAAAATTAACTGCTGCTTGTTCATCAGCTGATGCACTTTCACCTTGCTTCTTAATGCTGATAACTTTTTCGCTCTTTAAATCTCATAAACCATCCTTGACTCGCTTTAAACTCTACATCTTTTTCATCTGGGTATTTTTTTGTTCAGGTCCTCAAACAAAGACATTGCTTTTGCGTGAATGATTTCTTGACTAATAGCAGCACGCTGATGATTCAACCTATCGATCCAAAGAGAAAGAAGTTGTTTTATCTCTTCACAGATTTTTCCTCTTTTCTTATTGATAACAGTATTCTTCATCCCTGGGGCATCAGATTTGATATGTGGTAAAGTCTTAACCTTATTGTGAACAATTGTTGATACAGTTGTCACTCATTCCAAAAGATCGAGCATTTGGTATAACCTATTCACATTTTTCATGCTGTGCTTTTAATGTTTTTGTGATAGAATATCACAAAAACATTAAAAGCACAGCATGAAAAATGTGAATAGGTTATATTTATAGGGTATTAGTTATAGGTTTATAGGGTATTAGTTATAGGTTTATAGGTTATTTATAGGGTATTAGTTATAGGTTATATTCAATATTTGTGGCGGACAGACATAATGCTGAATAAAATGACTTAAACTTAATTTTTATTTTTCCCCTATATTTTTTGACAAACGATGTATAATTGAGAATGGCATAATCCAAGGTGTGTATGTATGTATGTATGTGTGTGTGTGTGTGTGTATATATATATATATATATAAAATTTCAGAAATTGCTTTCCATTTTTCCATATAAAATAGCTTTGTCAGTTTGGTTTGTGAATTTAAAATTTCTCTGAAAACCTTCAAATCTTATCTTTTTTTATGCTGTTCTATGAGCAAATGTTAATGAACTTTTGAAGTTTTCTTTTATAGAAAAGGCTGTGTGATTTCAAATCTGCTTATATGCTATTTTCATGCAAACTTAATGTATTTGTTGTACATTATCATGTATTTTGCCTCTGTTCAATAAAACGAGTAATTGTACAAAATATACTTGCCTCATTTTTATATTTAGCATAACTGAGGCTATGTTGTATACAGGAATTGCTCACTAATATTTTTCCTGTTAAATACAAATAAAATTTAGACATTTACTGAAACACTCTATACTTTCCATATGGACTATACAACTGAGAAAGAATATTGAATGATTCATTCAAAATGTAGCCAGGAGAGCAGCAAAAAAGATAGTTTTTAAATAACTCTTGGCATAATATTAACTCGTCTTTGTTTAAAACTATTTTGAGTTAGACATTTACCAGCTGACCTTTCCTATTCCACCAGGACAATTATATAAAATTATTATGAGGGAATTAGCAAATGATTTTTAAAAAAATTATTTGAGACAATCAAGAACCACACTTATACTAAGTGTAGTTTTCTCAGATCCTTTTATTTATTTTTTAAAAACCTTGTTATATTTTCTGCAGCCTGGCAAAAAGAAAAAATTTAAGAGATTTCTTAAGATCGATTTTGTTTTTTTTTTGTAAGATTCCGTCATATTTTAGTGAATAAAATTTATTGTTATGTCAGTTGGAACTTTGCGTAATATGATGCTTATTACATTCAAAAAATGATGTTTAGGAAAGTTTATATAAAAAGTGTGTCCTATCATATGCATGTAATGTGCAAGGCTCATTGAAGGAAATGATAAAACAATCTCTTGATAGAAATACCATATTAAAAGAATGAAGTTTCATAAAGTCCATAATTTTTGTTTTCATTACTTCCCTTAATAAGGAAAATTTTAAGAAATAAGTCTACTTTCCTGTCTTGCTTTTGCAATATAGCAATTTTGATCTTTATACTACAGTCCAACATTATCAATGTTAGAATAATCATTGGTTATTGGGATTTCTTTATCACTGATTATAAGTGAATTGTTTCGCATGTGTATGTCTGTATGCACTTCATTAAAGCTGATTATAAATGAGTAGTTTATTTGGTTTTCCTCCTAACATAATTTGCACAATGCACTTGCTTTAATGATTGAAATAGTTCAAAATATTTCTGCCATAAAATGAATGTTTATAATAAGCAAAAGTAATTGCTTTGGGTATATTTTCGTAATATGTTACATAATGTTGCTTTGTAATTAATGAATAAAGCAGTATTTTAAAAAATTAAAAAAAAATAAAAATTTAACTTTCAAAATATTTCTGGCTATAATACCTTGAAGGTGATTCTTGTCTATATTTCTCTGCCTATACAGAATTTATATTTAATTCTTTCTAGAATTGAAGGAATGGAATTCTACTTAATATTTTGAAATGGCTTTCCACTTATTAGCTTTGTCAATAGTTGTCCTGTTGCATTTCATATTGGCACTCAACCTTGAACATCTCTAAACCAATTTAGCTGATAAATTTGCAAATGAAATCCTGGCCTTCTTGCTTATAAAGTCATTTAATTGACTGTTTTACTTGATGTAGTGTGAAAAATAATCACAAATTGAACTTACTAGAAGAAAGAAAAAGTAATTTAATAAGAATTTAGTTAACTGCTTGAATTTGTATAAAAATGTTGAAGTGGGGAACAATCTTTCAGCTGACTCAGTAATTTTCCTCAATTTCTTTTTAAAAAATGATATCACCATTATTTTGAAAATAAGTTTGACATTTTGTGCTTGCTATTGTGGTTAAGTTGGATATTGAATGAACTTGGGAGCAGCAAAGACATATATTTAGATTAAGAGAGCAACTCGTATCTGAAAATGCCTATTGCAAATAATAAAATTTATTTGCTGAAATTCCATGGTGATTTGCATTTTGAAGATAACTTATCAAAATATATTAGATATAAAATACAATTTTGCTATAATGATGCATGGTTTGTGACATCTGTTTGAGGACAAAAATGAATTGTTCAAATTTTATCTTTTTCATAACCGATTGATATTTTTCAATGCCTTCAAATAATTAAAGTGCATAAATTGTTACGTAGAGAAATAGCATAAAAGTAAAAGGTTTCCTATTTATTTTCATAGAAATAAAATACATGGTTGACAATAAGTTTTGGATAGAGTAAGTTTCCAGTTGAAAAAAAATTATTTTTTCACATAGTCACAAGAATTAATGCTTGTTTAAAATTAATAGCCATATTTTTTTCCTGGCATCATTGTTGCAACTGCCGAAATGTATTCTTTACTACCTGACTGTACTCACATTATTGTTTGTTCTCTGTAAATATTTAACAAGTGTTAGTCAATGGCATGGAGTTCAATTCCCTATCTGGAGAAATTCTGTAATAGGTTTGCTTTGTACACTTTCATGTCAGAAACCATTTTGCCAAGCTGTAACATGGCAAAAAAATAAATTATCTGTATGACCATAGCACCAGCTTTCATGATATCATGAGCCAGCATAATAAAATAGGAAGCATTACTTTTAATTCAACAACCATATAAGTAATAGAATATTTATAATTTGTGTAATGTTGCATTTTGATTGGCTATTTTTGTCTTTGTTTCAAGAGAAGAATTCTGTCATGTTTAAAAGAAATGAAAATACATTTGTTTTCGATTTTGTTCCTTTGCTCTTGCTCAGTAATCATTAACTTAAAAAATAATGTTGGCAAAATTTGATCTGCAATGGGTATTCAGTTAGTCTTATGCCCAAGTCATTTTGGTCTAATATTTTCTTTGTATTTGTTTTTGTGAATGTAATAACTTGTTTTTTAAAAGGCTAGAAGTATGAAGTACATAGTGAGCATCACCTTTGCTACTCAGTTGTAATGTTCAAAGTGAATCATTAACTCATACCAAACTTTGATGCAGCCATGTCACAGATTATTCTCATTAGATATTCATTTTTTAAGCTTGTTTTTCAGTGGAGACAGTTCAGAAAATTCACTTTTGAAGTCTATTGTATGTTATATATTTTAGATAAATTTTAGTGGTGATAATTATAATTATTTATTGGCATTTTTCCTCTTCAATCTTGTTTATTTCTTTTTCTTTTATGATTTGTATGACTTTGTGTTTTTGTTTTGTGAGAAGGATATTATTAATGTTCAAGATTTGAATTCATGAACACCTGCACTTGTTGAAGAAAAATTAAGTTAAAATTATGAAAGAAAATGAAAATACTTAGACAATATTTAGTGACAGCATTTACCACACGTACTTTCATCAGATCTACTCACTACTCATCTGTTGCCTATAAAATGCTATAAAACGTTTTTGTCAAATGAGATTCATTTTCAAAGCAGTTTCATTTTCTCATTCTAGCAGTTTAAAAGTATATGAAGTGTAGATCATATCAAAATATAAATATTTTGGATATGGTGTCTTAAAATTTTCATTTCCATGTGTTCATCTCATTATTAATGCCAGGCCAATATAATTTGCTTACTTGTGGTTGTAAATATAAAATTTAATATATTTATATTGATGACATTTTTTTTTATAAGGAAACTTAGATCAACTTCATTTGATTGCTACTGAAATTACCAAAGATAATGTTTATATAGACTGAAAAGATTAGTCAAAATATTAGACGTTTGCTTAATATGTAGCTTCTCCCTTTGAATAACGACTGTGCAACATGGTACTGGAATCATTGTGTAGGAATATCTCTATTTGCTCCCTTTCCAGGGCTCTCTGTGTGTGGCTGCAGGGAACTTAGTAAGGTTTGAAAAATATGTCCAGTTTGCAATGAGCTTTAAATCTAGTGAGACTAGTGCTAACGAGATACTTGTAAACAACTCAAATATGCTTTGGACTAATTTCATATCACCTTCACATGAGATGTACATTATCTTGCTGGAACAAACCATTACCACCAGGAAACATAGCAAGTATAAACTGGTGCACTTCTTCTGCAGGAAGATCTGTGCATATCACCTATGAGCGTTGCAGTTTCACTAGGTTTTCTTCTCAAAAGAATATAACAAACGCTATGACAGAGCCATCATCAGTCTGCAAAATGCCCTATTGGTGTATGCACTGGTATCTTCCCAAAGAAGATGAAATCATGACTCATCTTGCCAGATGACATGGTGCCAGTCTTCTACAGTCCAGTTTACATATTTTCTGTTGTAATAAAACATGTTGTGGTATCAATAATGACACTTCAGTTGATTAACAGCCTCAAAGCCACCATGAAATGCAGTGCCTGCATGTATAGTACATTGACTGGTGGAATTGGAATTTGATGCAGTGTTTCCCTTTGGGTTTGTTGCCATCATTATCAGTCACCAGCAGTTTTGTTTTTGCACCACATGTAGTGTTCTTAGTACAACTTTTCTGTTGTTGCTTGTGGAAAAAAACTATAGCATTCATCATGTTGGAGATAGTGCTCCGTCTTTCTGGTCCCAACTATTATTCTGTGTTCAGTCATGTCTGTGGCCTATGGCAGTCGCAACTACACTACTTCTTTACTTATGTTGCACATCATATGGATGAGTTGGTAATGTTGTATAGCCCTTTGGTGGGGGTAGTGGTCTTGTGGCAACTCTTGATTCAATCATAATAATGTTGCCTTCTTTCACAGCCAGTGATCACTAGTTGGTTTTGGTTATGAGATAAAGCTTCAAAGGAATTTTAATTTTAACTATTTACATTGATGTATACCTTTTTATATAACCAGTGGGGTCATTCTCTCACCCCAGTGGGAAGCAGATCCCAGAAATGAAGGAACATGTCTACAGTTTAGATTCCACTCCCCAAAAAACCTTTCTCTATCATTCCCACACTCGTTCAGCCAATCAAAATAGACTTCCTTTGTCTTGTATCTGACCCCTAATGTCAAACTGAGGAAGACAGATCAGAAATACACATCTCTAAAAAAAAAAAAATATATATATATAAGTCTAAACTATTATTTAACAGGAAATAGCAAAACCATCCTGCTGTCTCTGTTTTGGGACTTATGTATAATCAATAGTTTTGTAGTCTAATGATATAAAAAATACATTTTTATGTAACAGGTAAGTATTTTTCAATTTAATCTTTTTTTCTTGTCAATGCACTTCATTCACAAATGAATATTACTCCAAGATAAAACATTACACAGCGAAAAGGTTGGATCAAATTTCAGTCAGTCGTGACATGGACTTATATGGCCTCTCAAATACATTTGAGTGGTATGTACCAACCGACTTCTCAAATGGCCAAACATTTTTTTTTTTATTCAGAAAAATCTTAAGTTTACAAAAAAATATGTGTGTGTGTTTACATTTCATTTTTATAGTAAATATTATACATAAATTTTCTTTAGTTTGCTTTAAATGTGTAGGTGTGTGATAAACTTACTGCAGAGTTTACAGCATTTGTAATGTTTTTTTAAAATGAGATGATGCAATATCTGAGGGAATGGTTTGCAAATAAAGGGGGGAAAAATGTTTAAGAGTGGAATGCTGGAAACAAAAGAATATATTCTAGCAAAGAAACAATGGATAAACTGTCTTTTTAGAAAATAAAATCATTCCAAACTATGTTGGAACAAAATTTGGAATGTTAATGACTCTTTTGAAAGTACAAGAAATAATAGACAAAATAATATTAAATATCAAAGTCAGAATTATGATTCAAAAGAAAAAATTGCTAATGGTGTGTAACATTAAAGATTTTACAGATAATTACTAAATATGTGAAATGAGTAACATTGATAATTGCTTTGTTTTACCCAGTATTCTTTGTATTATCAAAACATTTTAATTTTTTATGACCTCACTCACTCAGAATTGTGTGCATTTATACTATATTCCTATTGTATAAATAAGAGGAGTCATTTTAACTTATATTTGGAGGATGATGGGAATAAACATTGAAATATTGATGAACCTTCCTCCTTTAATAGGAGTTTATATGTTTGCCTATCATCTAGTTAACACTCCTCCCCAGTGTTTTGAACAGGAGTAGAGGTTTATCCCTTGTTTTCTGTTTAGGATTAGGTTTCCATTTCCATAAGTTTTGTTCATTTTTTATCACTCTCAGTATTCACTTGCCTCTTAGTGGCATTATTGCCTTGCTTGGAGTGAATTGATAAAAAAATTCAGTTTAATTCATACTACTGTAGACTATATTGGTTATATTAACATATAAAATAGGATTTATGATAACTTTTACTAATTTTTTCCTCTGAATTACAACATTAAAAGATTTTAAAATGAAAAATTAGATATCTTCTCTGGCCCATGTCAATATTGATGAGTCGGGAAATCATGTCATTAAGTTGTATGATCAAAATGATCTCTATTCATTCTTCCTCGAGTACCTCTCAGTATTTCTGTTCTGAACATTTTTCTGATTTTTAAATAAAACAGAACGCTTTTCTTTTTAAATACAGATTAGATTGTCCTCATTTCAGTAGGGAATTTCAGAAAATACCTGCTGTCTTTAGGAGTCTAAACTAACTGTTGGTTTACAGAAAGGCCTCGCCCTTCACAACTAGAGCATAGAGAAACTTTTTTTTGCCCCCTATTCACACTCCCAAGTGTGTCTAGATATGACACTGCATATATTAGGTGTGTGCAAATATTCCCAGTTTTGAAGAAGAAAAAAAAAATTCTTTTTTTAATTTTACTTGAAACTTTTGTACATAAAGATTTTTTATTTATATATATATATATATATATATATTCACAATTAACAATTTTTTTTCCTTCAAGTAAATTTTAATTATGTTTAGTTATCCTTTACTTTATATATATTTATATTATATATAATATATTTAATATAATCTTTACCGAAACAAATTTTAACCTGTTATTTATTTAATGTTTTATATTATTTTTCTTGTACGACAATACTTGGCTTTTTGTATGTTTATATTGGGTGGGGTGGGGTTGATTCTTTCAATATGTCAGCTTTGTTATTAGTTTATTTCCATAGCAACTCATTTTGTGTAGATCTGGAATTAATCTCTTATGGGACTAGCTCGTTTTGACCCTTGGGGTTGAGTATGATGATAGAAGAAATAACTTTTGCTTGGGTGGAGTAAAAGGAGGTTGAAAAAGATAACAAGGGCTAGAGGTAGAAAAGAATGAGAAAAATGATCAATTTGCCAGCAAAACCAAAACTGGTTTAACATTTAACTTGTCCCAGAGGAGAGTTGTAGAAGAGAAGAACTTGTTGTTTTACTTAAGTAGGTTGCTGAGTTAAGTAAGTAGGTAGGTAGGTAGATATAAGTAAATGTACTCCCCGCCTCTTCACGCAAAGTAAAAGTAACCAACCTGCAAAGAAAGATGAAAGTCCGCTTCCTATTTTGGGATAGTCATGAGATTTTTCTGATTTCTCTTGGGGGCAGGGGTAGGTGCTGTTGCTCATCTGAGAGAAATGTTGGTTCATTTTAATTACCTTTCTCCCTACCAATTTTAGGAACTCTTGAAAGATGCAAGTCTGAATGCAGGACTTTCATCTTTTCCTTGATGCCAAATCATGTTTTATCATGACATGTTTTCTGTAAATGGCTGTACATTATATCAAAGGTTAAATTTAGACTAGTTTAATTTTCTAAATTAACAAGTTCTTGTTTCATGACAGGTAGTTATAAAGCTTTTTTTTTCTTAACTCTTGAGAAAGTGCTTAATTATTTTTTTTTTTATTTTTTATTTTTTTAAACTCTCTTGACTTTGAATTAGGTTTATAAAAAAAACAAAGTGTGTGTGTGTGTGTGTGTGTATATATATATATATATATATAAAAAATTCAGTAAGAATAAATATAAAGTTAAAAACAAAGCTGTCAGCCCTTTTCATTATTGTTAGTGTTAAAGTATTTCTGATAAAATGTGATATTGACATTGTTTAAGCAAAATTATGAAGAAAATTTAATTATATATATATATATATATATATATATATATATATATATATATATAATGTACACACACATTGCATACCCTGAATTGTTTTATTTATGAAGTTAAAAGAAAAATGTGGAAAAAACTATAATTTGAGTTTTCTGATTTTTCTTCAAGAGAATGTATGGGTTATGGCTCATCTGATAAAGATTAGACCCACAATACATATATTACACTGTATTTCTTTTGCTGGTGTTATGATTAGGGAGTTGTTTATTGAAGCTTAAAATCATTAGCACTAGGGTTTAGGTATGTTGCAGTGAACCATAATGCTCTAAATATCCTTGTAAATATTTTCTTGGCTGGCAATTTAACTATTTAAAATTTTTTTTGATTTCCACGCTTGATCAAGAAACATCAATAAAAAATGAAAAAGATATCCTAAATCCAACTTACCATGAAGTAACTTATTTTGTGAGATTATAATAGTTTCAAACTTATTGATAGAACCAGTTTCTGATTTCACAATTTATCCCATCCCTTAATAATAATCTGAATTTTGAATAGATATGTGTGTGTGTGAGAAACACACACACACACACATGTATATATGCATACATGCGCCAATCAGCAAAATACTAAAAAATTAAATGAAAATGTATGGAGAAGTTTTTAGGTAATTTATGACATTGTTCATAAATTCTGTTAGAAACAGTCTGTCAAAAATTATGCAAGAAGAAAAACTATTTTTGTTGCAATTTTGAGTTACAGAAAGAAATTTTTTTCTAAGTACTAAAGTATCCTTCTTTGGTTGTCATCCCTTTTTATAAAAATGCCTCATTTCTTAGAATGTGTTTTTTTTTTTTTTTTTTTTTTTTTTTTTTTTTTTTGCATTGGAATAGATTTTCAGATAAAATACAATCTGTTAATTTCAGATAAGGACACTACTCATTGCTTAACCCACATCTTCTTGGTGTCAGTTTAAACAGACACCTTTTTTCCCCCCATATTTTGCAACCATTTAGCATAGTTTGTTTCCTTGATTTTTAGACGAAAACTTGGAAATTTTCTAACTTATTTCAGTTAACTTTTCACTTAATAAAATAATACATTTTGATGCATGAAAAGAGGGATAAATTTAAACTGATGTCCAGAGAATAGCCTTCCACTGGTTGATATTCATTAAACTTAATGTATTGGTACAAGGCCACATGTGTGGGTGACTTTGTTATGATCAAACTTTTTTCAGTCATAATTCATAATAATATAGCACCATGGCAAGAAGCTGTCGAGATATTTGTCACAGAGAAATACTGCTAAAGGTTGGAAGGCTGTGGTTAGCCATGATCGCCCACGTCCTGAAGGGACATGGTACATAGAAGTCTTGATCTTCTGTTGACCATATGTGTTAAAACTTTAGATTGAGAAAATCTTCCTACTTCTGTTTTTTTTTTCTTTTCGTTTTTTTTCTCTTTTCTGTTTTCCCCCTTTTCTGTTTTTCCCCCTTTTCTGTTACTACAGGACAAATATACTCAACCACCTTGGTGTAACTGACAAACTATCAAGAAGATGCCTACCCCCTTCATCATCTTTGCACACTTGAAGAAGGCTGTAGAATGAACTTTCAGAAAAAACTCTGGTAATGATATGGACTCTCCTCAAAATAGACAACAGTATTTTTTATGTGTTATACTTTAAATGAACTTTACAAACTAGAGTAGGATTAATTTGTTGGTAGTCACTAGTTTAATTATTCTAAATAAAGATTGATTAAAGAAATTAATGAAAAACTATCATTAGTTCAATTCATTCTATGTCTAATGATTCTTAAGCCATACATGATGTTTCTGTAATGTAATAAAATAGGATGGCTGAGGAATTTGGAGTGAGCACTAGCCAATTAATTGGAAAATACTGATCTGACCAATTATTGAATCTCAGCTGATTAATTGGTACAACCTTATTACAAACCATATGCCATTGTCATCTCTCATCATTTCATCATAATAACTTCATTTTTTTTACATTCATTTTTAATTTAGTCTTTGATAATTTTTTTTTTTTTGTGTATATTTTCATGAATGATTTGTCTTTCATTCATCATGGATGTAAGGAAGTTGAATCTGACTATAATTTTGAGATGTAGCTTTTAAATATTTATTTAAAAACTGAATCTCTTAAATATGCATGTGGATTGTCAATTATTTAATATGATCTTCTTCCTTATCATTGGTGAATACTAATCACAGGAATGGAATACTATACAACAAAAATCTTGATCAAAATTCAGTTAATAACTGTCAGGCTTTCGATTTATGAACTCTTTCTCATCTAGAATGAAGTGCTAAAATGTTTGGTTAAATTTTGAGATGTGGGTTGGATCCAGAACTTTCCATTATCTCTTAGTCATACTTGTGTGTGTGTGTCTCCTTGAGAAAACCTTTTTAGCAGGCGGTAATGGTACATAGCACATATCATCATATTTTAACATTCTGATTTCTCCTTCAGGCATATCATGAGAATTAACGTGGTAAATTTCAATCTGACACTGGAAATGAAAAAGCATGCTGTGTTAATGGCGCTAGCTGCTAAACACAGTGATTTAGTAATTTTTTTTTTTTTTTTTTTTTAAGTGGCCAAGTGAACAGGAGGAATGACAAGTGGCTTTACATGTGCCCCATGGAGGTACCATCAATGATACATGCCAAGTTCAGGTTGTGACAAACAAAGGCCATGTCACACTTACTCCTTCAGGGTCACATATGTCAGGGTATTGGATTGAGAGTATGGCTTAGATGAGATTGGACTTGTTTCAGTAGGACTTTGCTCTCTTCCACATGGCCCATGTAATTCAGGAGCAGTTGTTAGAGATTTTCATAATCAGGTATCACCTGACATTTGGTACCCTAACACTTGTAATTTATATCTGTTGGACCACTGTCTGGGCTGTCGCAGTAGCCTCACAATATCAAAGGCTCATTGAAGGCAGGCATTATGTACATGCCCAATATGAATGAGAATCACTTTATCCGAGTATGTAGTTACTTTGATGTCTGTGCTGACGCCATCTTTGAGGCATAGGTTTGTTTTATTTAAATACCTCCCCACCTATTTTTTTATTTTTTTTTATCTGAATATCATTTATTTATAATTACATGGTTCCTATATATATATATATATATATCTATATATATATCTTTTTATATATATATATATATATATATATATATATATATATGTGTGTGTGTGAATAAATAGTGAAATACTTTTTAAAAAGATTCACACATTCTGGATTTTAAAAATAATTTAGGCATATAAAATGAAAACATTTAGCACAAAAAGCCATCTACAAACCTTCCATGATCCTAATCATGGCAAACTACTAGCCCAAAACTACTAGATTTCATCAATAATATAGCACATATGCAAACAGAAAAAATACCCCCCCCCACCAAGTCCAATTTAATTTAATTTATTATTCAGTTGTTTAACATCTTTTCATATGCTTCTATTTGGTTTAAATGCCTATTAAAATTATATATATATATATATATATATATATATATATATATTATTAATTTTTATTTTTTTCTCTTCTCCCCCTTGAATTTCTTTCATCAGCCTGTTATATCTACATCTATATAAACTCTATTCTGGACTGTATCACCTCGGGTGAGTCAGGATATTCTGATACAAGATATTCCAGACAAATGCCAATATGATTTTTTTTTTTTACTTCTTCCTGGTAATGGGTATGTTGTAAATATGTGGTCTCTGCACTTTTTTTTTTTTTTCTTTGTTTAGTGGATGACTATTGCTTAATTATGTTTTTATTAAAAAAAACCTGAACCAGTTCTTAATTGGCTTGTGTCCCGTGTCCTTTATTTTACTTTTCATTTACTTTTCATGAAAACTCATTCTTCCTGGCAATATTTTCCTTGTGGCACAACTTAATCTCAACTTTTGGCTTGGATTCATTTGTTTCAATTACCAATCAGCCATATTTGTATTTTTACTAATTTAATAATGAACCTTGGTGGAATGATTCTTTGCAAATTATACAACTACCAACTTTAAATTATGCTGCCGTTTATTAAAATTTCGACAATTCATGTTCATGGGAGCTTGATTTTTAAAGAAAAAAATAATATTAATCATTGAGTCAATCCACAAGAATATGAGGAAAATCTTAACTAACTTTTCTCGGGCTTTTGAAGGAGCTATGAATCATTGAAATTGGACCAATGGGAGCTGAAGAGTTGCTTGGATACATATACACACACACACACACACACACACACACACACACTGTACTTTATATATAAGATATATAATATACTTGGGATTAAATACAGATCAGAACTAGATAAAGAACAAATATGAAACATTTATCAATCTAACATCTTATGCTTTTATTAAATCTTCATCAGAGAATGAGATGGAGAAAAAGAAATTTAGTTTCATTTATAGTGTTCTGAATTCAGGGAGTGATGTGTTCATCTAAAGTTTCAGGAAATTAACAGATTCCAAGCCTACTTGAAATAACATAAAAATTTCTTTATGCATGTAAGTGTATAATTTTGTTTGTGTATGTGGGATTCAGATGATAGTTTTTCAGATAGGTTTTGGAATCTGTTAATTTTTTGAAACTTTGGATGGACATGTCATCTCCCCTTGAATTCAGAATGCCACAAATTGTAGTAACATAGGTTTAAGTTGAATGCGCATGAAACCTGATTAATCAATGAAAATCAAACATGAAAGTAAAAATACCAGATTTTTTTCCTGTATCTCATTCTCTGAAGATTTAAATTGATAAATCCAACTTGACTATTTATTATTTGACTTTTCTGAGACTTGACCTTGTTTCGGTTTTAGTGAGAATCACAATTTTACACATATCTACTTAATAGGGGTCCATTTTATAGGCACCACCAGTGGAATTCTTCACCCCACCCATGCACAAATGTTTGTGGTTTGTCATACTAAAAAAAAACCTTGTGTCACTTTCTGTCCCTACAAATGGATGTGTGAATATCTTCCTCCTCCACTTTTGTCTCTGTCTTTGTCTTTGTCTGTCTTTGTCTTTGTCTGTCTTTGTCTTTGTCTGTCTGTCTTTGTCTGTCTGTCTTTGTCTTTGTCTGTCTGTCTTTGTCTTTGTCTGTCTGTCTTTGTCTTTGTCTGTCTGTCTTTGTCTTTGTCTGTCTGTCTTTGTCTTTGTCTGTCTGTCTTTGTCTTTGTCTGTCTGTCTTTGTCTGTCTGTCTTTGTCTGTCTGTCTTTGTCTGTCTGTCTTTGTCTGTCTGTCTTTGTCTGTCTGTCTTTGTCTGTCTGTCTTTGTCTGTCTGTCTTTGTCTGTCTGTCTTTGTCTGTCTGTCTTTGTCTGTCTGTCTTTGTCTGTCTTTGTCTGTCTTTGTCTGTCTGTCTCTGTCTTTGTCTGTCTTTGTCTGTCTTTGTCTGTCTTTGTCTGTCTGTCTCTGTCTTTGTCTGTCTTTGTCTGTCTGTCTCTGTCTTTGTCTGTCTTTGTCTGTCTTTGTCTGTCTTTGTCTGTCTTTGTCTGTCTGTCTCTGTCTTTGTCTGTCTGTCTCTGTCTTTGTCTGTCTGACTCTGCCTGTTTGTCTCTCTCTCTTTCTCTCTCTCTCTCGTTATTTATTCTTCCCACCTATTCTCTTCATATCCATGTGTTGTTTGGAGAGATACACACAAGATTTGAATATTTAGGGATATATTTAGCTGTTCACATAGTTTTGCTTAGATCCTGTTTGGTTGATAAGTCAATGTTTTTCTTCCTCAGAATTTATTCATTCTTCAGCCATCTACCCAGCCTTGCTTGAGAATTTCCTAGACAATACTTCAAGGCTTGGTCCATCCAACTTTGCTTTTTCAATTAAGGGAATGATTTATTGACATATTTAGCTTTATATATGCTATCAAATTTTATTATACATTAGTTTTCACAATAAAATATATTGAACTAAACTAAATGATGTTTGTAAAATTTTTACGGTGTGTTTATATTCACAACTAGCAGCATGGCCCGGCATTGCCCGTGCTTGTTTCAAAAATCGTACGACTCATACAGCAATCACTATCACTTGACTTAAAATATTTTTGCCCTTCCTTGCCTTTAAAGGAGTGCCCTTTGCCATGCTGATGTTGCTACATGCCTTACTTCTTGCCTATCTCACACTGCAAATTTTTTCTAAGCTCTATACTAAACCTTAAATCTGTTACGAAAAAAGAACTAAACAAAATGAACTGCTTTAAAAAAGGACTCCTAACTGGAAAAACTGAATGAAAAAAGAATGTTAACAACAAATACTTTTTCACACCCAAACCAGTTCTGCGGAATCAGAATCAACATTGACTTTAAGCAAGCGAATGAGCCAATTGGAGTTAAGTGCCATGCACATTTAAATTTTTACCACTTGTGACGAATGCAGCTATCGATTTTGCATGCTAGTTAACATTCATGTCAGTCTGCTGTTGGCTCTCACGCTGGCCAATAGAATCTTCCTGCCTATTCGTGGCAGCTAGCTATAGGCTCTCACTCTGGCCAGTAGAAAATGGCTGCAAACTACATGAAAACTGCCGTAGAAGCATGAAGAAAATCGATTATTTCCACTATTGATGGGAGTTGGGAAATGCAAAGTCAGTCTTGGCCTTCCCGCTAACTTTGTGCATATAAATTTTGGTGCAAATCCATCGAAAATTGCGGCCATGCATTCATTACACACACACACACACACACACACATCCTGCCTTTTATAGAGATATATCATGTGAATTTCAAGTTATGTTTTTTTTATTAAAAATAAATAGATGAAGTTATTTAGTGGTGTGAAATTTTATTATTTAACATGAGAGTTGTACATATTGTATAACAGTATTGTTATCAATATTTATTTCTTAATTTCGGGTATGCAATGGATTGTAAGAAAGATATAACACGAAAAGAAAAAACTGTAGGCAAAGTAATGTTTTGGTTTAGTATTGCTGGTAGTAAAATCAGGTTCATTCAAATTTGACTATGCCATCAAGATAAATGTAAATTCATGAACAAGAGATTATTTGGGTAGCACTGGTTATGACCAAGCAGCTAAAGATTATATTCATGCAAGATGATAATGTTCCTTCATATTCCGCAAAACTATTCCCTGCTCACTTTGCTCAAAGGTTTTTAAGAAAAATTAAATTCTTAACTCTTTACATATATATAAAATCGGAAAGATGTGGGTAATATATATATATATAGTTTGGTCTATTTTGTTTAGGTAAGTATGGCTCTAATTTGGGACCAGAGAAAATCTCTCTTATATCCGGGTTTTTATATATATATATATATATATATATATATATATATATATATATATATATATATTATGGTGTGTGGGTAAATTGTCGCCATTTTATATTTTAATTTCATGTATGCGTTTTTTTTTTTTGTTTTTTTTTTTGTCAGCTACACAGTATAGTAGGGTCAGTTGGGCACTGTCTGTGAGAAAAAGAGTACCATGACGCAATTCACTCCACCAGAAATTATACTGCTTGGCATTCGCACTGGAAACTCCAATACGAACATTTAAGAATATTTGGGTGTCCATCTGTGGATGGTGCAGAATATTCAGAAAGAGTTGAATGAGTCTAATGCTGATTACAAAGGTGTTGGGAGTGATCACTAGTGATGGCAACATTATGCTTCCATTCATCTTTCCACAGGGTCTCGGACTCAACACGGAGGCCTACATCAAGTGCATTGAGGAGGTAGTACTGTTCTGGGTCAAGAGGATGACTGCTGGAAGACCTTATGTCTGACAACAGGACTCTATACCATACCACACAAGCAGGAGAACCCAGTCATGGCTGTCGGACAATTTCTGCGACCAAGTCACCCCCTTACATCTGGCCACCTAACTCCCCAGACTGCAACCCCCTTGATTATTATGTGTGCAGTGCAGTTGAGAGAGAGACCAACAAAACTCCTTGTAATACCAAAGATGAACTGAAGGCAAGGATTTTAAACAAGGAAACTGTCCAGAAGAGATTCTGAAGTCGTCTGGAGATTGTGGTTGAAGTTAATGGCAATTTTATTGAAGAAATTTACTCTTTAGTATTTCATTTGTGTAATTTTGGTATATCTGTTCAAATCAGATGTTTAGACTACAGTTTATACATTGCAGTGTATGTATGTATGTATGTGTGTATGTATAAAATATATATATATATATATATATATATATATATATATATTCCGATGTTTGTAACATTCAATTTAAGAGGGCTCAATACAAAAGTAGAGCTATATTTCTCTGTAGGATCAGCAACCACTCATCTGACAAAAATGTGTTTGAGAAACAGCAGTGTGTACAATAAAGTTTTAAAGAATAGTGGGTATAAGCATGTTGAAATTCAGTTTAGAAAATATGACTAATTCAAAGAAAAGGAATAGGAAGATTTGGTACACCCCTCCCTTTAATCAATCAGTTAGTACTAAGTTAGGCCATAAGTTTCTCAAATTGATCAATAAACATTTTCCAAAAAGCAACCCTCTTAGTAAAATATTTAATAGAAATACATTAAAACTAAGTTATAGCTGCACCAGTAATCTCGAGAAAATCATAACTTTGCATAACAAAAGAACGCTAAACCAGTTTAATAATTTTAATCATAATACATGTACCAATGTAAATATTGTTAAGGATACTGACCAATGTAATTGTAGGAATCCTAACCAATGCCCATTGTCAAACAAATGTTTAACTGAATCCCTTGTGTATCTTTCTTCTATCTCTACAATGGAAAACCCGAGGGTTGGAAAGTTCTATATTGATAGTACTAAGAATTCTATCAAAACCCAGTGGTATCAATACATGTTGTCTTTTACTAATAATACTTATAGAAATAATATTTCACCTTCAAATTATTTTTTGGGGGTTGAAAGATGAAATAAAACTTCTAAAGTGAAATGGAAAATTTTAAAACTGGCGAGGACATGTAGATCTTTATATGAACCTTGTTTTCTGTGATTACAGGAAAAAATGCAGATTATCAGGTTCTTGATTAGTGATGCTTTATTAAATCAAAGATTAGAATTAATGGTTAGTTGTAAACATATACCTTTTGATTCTACAATCTTGCTAGACTTTGAAATTTGTCAATTGATGCTTCTTATATTTTAGTTAAACCTTGTTGCACCATATAAGGCTTATCTTTCTGTCAGATCAATTTCGACGTAGCATAATTTTTAAATTATTCTAGTAGTGTTGATAATATTTAGTATAGATATATTGACATTTGGCTGACATTATGCATTGATTGGTTTTATTAATACCTTTATATAAAGATCTTTTAATTAACAATTGCATTCTATTTTATTTTGTATGAGATATATATATATATATATATATATATATAATTTTATTAGATCTATCTTTTAAAAATTTTGTTAAATTTATTTGTTTAAACTTTCCTTTTATTTCTTAAAGGGATGGTTTATTTCCAAACTATAAAAATGTGAAGTTTTTTTTTTTTAACTCACAGGGTATGTGGTTTGTTGAGTATCTCATTAAATTACGCTTCTTTTCTCATAGGAAATGACGTGTTGTTACTCTCAAAACAAATACATTTGTTAACTCTCAAAACAAGTTATACTCCTTTTTTTAATTAGGATAATTATTGAAGTTGGAATTGGGCCATTATATTGCTCATTTAAATTTTTGCCAACATCAGTTGGTGAATATCAATTTTAGTATGAAAAAAATATTTGAATTGCATAATAAATCTGATATTGTGTAAAATTACTGAAGTAAATTGGCAAACTGTTTTCCACATATCTTTCATTTCCTGCATTTTAGAAATTTGGGTTTTTCTCTAGGAATTCTTTATGATAATGAGGTTAAGTCCAGACTTATATTTTCAACAGTAACCTTTCATTTTATGTTCAATTATTTTTATTAAGATTTCATGTTGATTCTTGTTTACAATGAAAAGTTTTTCACTACAACTTGAAACGTTTAATGCATATACAAAAATCTGCCTGAAGATTTTTTTTTTTTACATTTGGCCAAGCTATTGTATTTATAATCTTGACCTAATTTTATTTTTGGTTTTTAATTTTCAATGATTTTCTTTGATTTCATGAATAAATGCATATTTTTTTTTCATAATTTTTTTTACCACATTGAAATGAATATGTACCCTTTAATATTTACAGTTAAAATTTTGCATTGCATCATATTAAAAGTGTAATAGTTTGGACAATACTAAAATAAAGATTTCTGGTAAATTATAAAAATTTACTCATATAGTTGTAATGACAAAGATGTGGATTTAAGTTCAATTTCAAAGAGAAAGGCATATAGTAAGAAAGATTTTTTTAATTTTTTTTTTTTAAATTCTTTTGAGGGATTCTATAGAATAACATTCTTAAATAATTTTAATTTCTTTATATTATGAATTGCGTAGGTTTGTAGAATGTTTTGGTTGATTTTCATAAACTGAATTTCATGAAGATGCAATCTGAAATGTAAACTAAAAATCTATATTAAAACGAGTTGATTCTCTGTCATATACCATGTTGCTTATGTAATATATATGCATATGTTTGTGTTGTGTGTGAGGGATTTACATGTGATTGTGCTATTTAATGTAAATATACACACAATTTGACAGTTTGAAATGAGATATTGGTATAATACATACCTCTCCCTCTCAAACTGGACAACTGTTCCCATGGTCTGAGTGATTAAATCAAAGTTGGAGACAACAATTTTTTTTTTTTTTTTAACTAAAAACTTATATTTTAAACTTTTCAGAAATTTTATGCTAAATAAAATATTTAATTTTTTTTATTTTATAGAAATATTTTAAGCCTATCATTAAATTAAAATATACAGTTATATGCAAACATATGTACATACACAATTTTGATGAAATTGAAATCGATCTCTGTTGCGAGTGCCAATTTCCCTTTATTTTTTCTAGTAACAACTTCTGGGTAACAGGAAAGAATATAAGTCAAAGTATGTAGGCCTTTGAAGTCAGAAAAATGACTCCTGTATTTTTAAACTGAATATATTTTCTCATAAAGGCCATATTTTAAATGGACAAACAATTTACATTTGTAATTTGATCATCTTGCACTCAGCAAAGTAACAGATAGCAAACTAGTTAACATAAAACATTTTTTCCCTCCCTAGCTATCAACATTTATATTGGTTAAATACTATGGTGTGCTGAAAAGCCATTCCTCCCAAAATTAGGATGTTTAGTCATTTATTTGATTAGATTTTAGGGAGTGAGTTGGACAAAAAATACATCTGTATGAATAATATTCATAGTAAATTATGAATTATGGTACACTAATTTATTTGAACTCCTTTCTTTATCTTGGTAGTTACTGTCAACATTTTTGATGATTGTATACTCTGGTTTTGTTCAGGTCTGTTGTATTTGATAATAATGTTCCAGCAATTTTGAATTGAGGCTTTTATCATATACAGTGGATCTAGTGTACTCATGACCTTGTCAATGCTAGGGGATATATTGTATAAGTTAATTCTATTTAATGTGTTTCTGCTTGTTGCATATGAATTTCACTGTCTGACTTAGGAATTGAACTCCAATCAGGTAGTAGAATTTTAGAACATGAAACTTATTTTTTAATCCTTTCACCCCAAGCAAGATGATAATGCTACTAAAACACAAGGTGTTATGGGGTGTGGAAAAGAACAAGAAAATTTTAGTGAGGAGAATAAGACAACAGAATTCAGGAATACAGATGATGGCAATTGATGTTGCATTTAAATTTTTGAACATAGTTGGCAGTAAGGGAGCAAGAAATTGAAAGAGGTGAAAAAAAAACTATTAAAAGAACTTGGTTCCATCTAGTTATTTCAACAGTGAACCTGTGAGATGTTTGTAGCCAGTGTCTGGTGTTTTTTTTCCTGATGTAAGACTACAAGTTATGTTCAGTTCTATGTGAGTCCTATTAAAGCCATCAGAATTTTAGAAAGAACAAAACTGAAACTTTAATTTCTTTTAAAATGTGATTTTTTTCAACTTTCATGAGGTCACATTTTTTTTATGAGATCAGACATTTAAAGAAAATTTTACTTTCATAAGTGTTAAATTTCAATTATAAAAAAATTACTATTTTACTTTGTTAAATTCCAACAAATCTAACAATATTTCTAAGAAAATTCTTTTTTCTTGTATATTATTTTGTTGATGACATTTTACTTGAAAATTGTTTGTGGGCATAAGGTCTGGTTTTAGATAAGAATATCATCAGAAATGGAATGCAGACTGGTTAGTTGAAATCAATTGTACATATTAGCTGTTCAGGTTAGTAGCTAGTATTTATCAAGAACAGTGTGAGGAGGGACATCTGAAAGTCTCTTCTGAATGAATTTCACACCTGTGCCATGTTTGATAGCTTTGTGGTGAACTAATTTAAAAACTGAGGTAGGTAGGTAGGTATGTATGTATGTATATATATATATATATATATATATATATATATATATATATATATATATATTCAAGCATTATTATAGTGGATGCTCCATATTTAAAATAAATGACCCATTTTTATTTATTAAACCGCAGTAAGGCACAGTGGATCAAATAGTGGTTTCCCTTACATGGAGGATGCAAGTTTGATATCTGCCTGGAAATCTTCCTTTACTAAGATTTTTCAAAGGTGCATGCTGATAGACATATACTGTTTAATAAAATGGAATGTCTATTTAAAATGTCAGATTAAAATAAATCTATAATCCTTTACAAACATATGTTTCACTAAAAAATGAGCATATGTGGCTTTCATCAGTCTTAAGTGACCAGGGATCTGTACCCCAAAAGTTATACCTCTGATGGTGATGCACCATCTGTTATGGCTGTACAGACCAACATGGGAGTGACAGTCATGATTGCAACCAATGTATGTATGCATGTATAATATATCTATATATTATATATTTGCAGTACTTATTGGAAAGCACTCAATATCAGTTGTATTGATATGAGTTTGTGACCCTGGGTTTCTTGCCCTTCTGATCGTCAGACTTTCACAAGGACATGAAATCTAGGGTCACACTCGTATTAATACAACTAATATATATGTATATATGTATGAAGATGATTATGGCTTTCTGCTGACCTTCACCTACTGGCAGTGGCATACTGGGAACTGAGCCCCAAAGATTATTATAAAATTTTTTTAAATTTCTAGCATTTGTATTATGCGTGCATTAACCTAAATAAATAAAACAATATTGAATAGATGTAACATTTTATTTGCTTAAAACCTTTACTTATATTTGATTCCTTTGACCACATTTTGGGATTAAGTATGTCCTTTTGACTGGGCCATTTTACAAGTTTTCCGGGTAGAAATTTTTGAGCCAGTCCACCACTGCCTACTAGTAACAGGCAACATAGAATTCTTTGAAATTGTGTTGGAATTTATCAATATATGCTTGACTCATGTCATCCTCTCCATTTCTCAATATGTCATCTGCATAGTCATCTGTCATATCTTGAGTAGTTTGAATTTTTAGATGAAATATTTTTGCTCTTGCTAAGTTTTCGTCACCTTATTGCTTTTCATCAACCTTTTCTTATAAGTTTAAAACCAGTGGAAGCATCAGAACAAAGACTTAGCTTCTTACTCAAATTCCAATTGCAGATCATAGGAAAAGTTTTTGTTTAATTTATTCAGCTTAGATTATATGATATGTAAATTTTAATACTTAGAATAATTAACTTACTATCATCTATACGTAGGAGCTGCAAACCTGAAATGTTTGTTTTCTAAAGACAAAAAGTACTCAATACTGTCTGTTCTTCCCAATCAAGAATCCATTCCCGAAAATAAAAAAAATTCTTATGTTTGATCAGGTTTTGAGAAGTGTTAGGATGAGAACTTTGACCCACTCCTTGTACATTTGTGTATTGAAAAGACTTTTTAAATAAAACCAAATGCCTGTTACCTCTGAGCACTAATGTGCACTTGAATCTGCCTGAGGCATGCTATTAATGACCAATTATTATTCACTACTAATTTTCTATTTGACATGTTTGCATCATTCAAGAACTTAAAGTTTATGAAAAGTGATTACTTACCCTGTTCACAGATGTAAATCTGTAATTAATTACAATGTTAATGAATTGTTGGGCTACAGATATACATAGCTCTATATTATTAAGCTTACTTTAGTCTGGTACAAGGCTATGCTAGGGGAGCACACTTGAGAATCAAACTTATTTCACTCAGAAACATCACATCCAGTGAGGATAAAATAGACTATGCAAGCAAATTGATCTGTAAGATGCATTTAAGTACTCTGTTAGGTAACATTTATGAGAGGGTGCTGTTAAGTTTTTGGCTTGACTGATTGAGAAAATAAGCTGTAGCCATGAAATATAAATGCTATTCTTCTCTGTATTCACTCAAAAGTTTAACACTTTGGTACATTATTTTTTAAGTTTCTTTAAATTTTACACTCAAAATTCTGATGTTTGGTCACTGAAATAGTGATCTATAGCTGCTATTACTTTTCGATCAATTGAATATTTCCTAAGTTTCAGACTCCTTTTAGAATTTGGAAACAAAACCTAGATATAGCAAGGTTATTTGGTCTCTGGATCATAGTATTATAAGCCTGATTCATCAAGTGGTAAGTCAACCCTTACAAAATTCTAAAATAATCACTAAAAGTGCTGTTACGTCAACTTCAATATAATTTCTGGTTGGCATTTAAACAAATTGGCGCAATATATGAAGTGGGGGGATAGCTTCGGTGACAAAATAACTCGGATTTTGCAAAGTGGCCCGGCATCCCCCAGTTTGTGTGTATGTAATATATATATATATATATATATATATGAGAGAGAGAGACATTGAAGTTAATACCCAGAGGTGACAGTCTGTTTCATGCGTGTTGACTTCAATGTCCACTTTTATATTTACATACACTCTATCTTTGATATTGAGTAATTTAACCTATAAATATAACCTACCTTAATACTATATTTTTTATATATATATATATATATATATATATATATGAGTGACCCCAGAAAATGGGAATTTTTGAAGTGCGTATTGCCAGACATGAGCAAGTAGCAACACTGCGAGCCAGTGACCTTGAGCAAGTAAACATTTCGCCATTTTAGTAACAAGAATGAAATTCGCTGTAATGCAGCTGGGATGTTGCAGCAGTCGATGAGGTATCTCAACAGCAGATTTCAAGAATGCATTCATACAGGAGGACGCCATCTACAGGACATAATTTAAAAAAAATAAAAATTCCATCATTGTTTCTTAAATGGCATGTTTTAAGGTTTCAATTACTATGAATTAAATATTTTTCTTCCATCACTCTTGGTTTTATTGGATTGTTAAAAAAATTCCCATTTTTTGGGGTCACCCTGTGTATGTATGTATGTATGTATGTATGTGTGTGTGTGTGTGTATATATATATATATATATATATATATATATATATATAATATGCTCGTTTGTAACAGCTTGACCAATTATAAAATCATTGAGTATATTTTGGTTTTCCTCACTTGTTGTATATGAAATTCATGTTATCACAGTAAATACAGCAAAAATATCAGTCATTCTAATGACATAATAACAAATTTTGGGAGTAAGGTTTGCATTTTAGTGGCAATTTCATGTGAACCCAGAAGACATAGGCAAGGTGTTAGCTTTTGTTATTTTGCACTTACTTTACAGTTACTCCAGCTAAATATTTCTAATAGTATGTGAAAAAATTTTTTATCAATACTGAATTTTTGGAAAAAAAACTTTCTTTAGCTAAGCTAAGCCAACTTTATCTTGTGAAATGTGAAAGCTCATTGCTGGTTAAACAAAAGACATTTGTGAGTGAACTTTGTCAAATGTTTAAGTTTTGTATTTGTAAAAATGTAGAAAACATTTTTAAGTGTGAAATTATCAGTATTAACTTCATGTAAAATAAATTTTATGACTTTCACTGACGATATTCTGTTAGTCATTGAAAGTCATAATAAAATTTAAGAAATTGCAGCCGTTGATTATGTGCTAATTTTATATTATTAGCAGAATTAAGCACCTCCTCTCTCACCAAACAGAAATGCAATGCAAATTTCATTTATGGAAATATTCTGAGCTAAAAGCTTGATTGTATTTCTCCCTTCATGAGGAGAATGTATTTTCTTAATTGTTGAGCAAAATAAAATTTTAGCAATATAACTGTTCGATAAAACTATCAGAACTTTTCCATGAGACAAATAATCTCATGTTGATTGAAATGAAACATAAGATTATCATTATCAGCAAAATTTCTTAAAAGAAATTTTGCTGATAATGATAATCCATTGCTGAAAGTAAATACTTCACTTCTGTTTTTCCTGTTTGAGCTTTTGGGATGAGAAGTTATTATTTACATGTGAATTTTGTCCTCATCTTCGTTATCACATTTTGGCGAAACATTGTGATAACAACAAAGATAAGGACAATAGTCCACTTGTAAATGTAAATAATTACTTCTGCCTTCAAAACCATCCTTAAATTGCTTTGCTTGAAGAGGATTGACAATATTTTTTAGAATTGGTATCAGGACATTGTTAGGTTTTTATACATAGTTGTTTTTAAATATTGATATAAATATGTGGGCTCATTAAAGAATAGCTTAATGATTTCATGGATTCTTAAAATCTTAATTGCATTATGAATATTAAAACTTCAATGAGAAAATATCAATTTAAAAAGAAAAAAAAAAAAGAATTATCTTTCTTGCTTTTCTATTTAGATCCTCTACTTTGTTCAGTATTTTATTTCTGTGTCCTTAAATATTTTAGTAAATCAAATTTATTTTAGAAAGGCTGAGTTTCAAAGCATGATCTTCATAACTAATAGCAATTTTATTTTTCTGTGTGTGTGTATATATATATATATATATATATATATATATATATATATATATATATTAGCAAATTTTGAATGCATATTCTCCCTTATGCAAGTGTAAAACTTTCGGTGATATCTACAATAGTATCTATAATAAAAAGTATATCTAAAAAATATATCAAACTTTATTAAATTTGACATGTTGCAATAAAGATTTTATTTATTCAAACATAAGTTTTCAGATGGTATTATGGAGAATTCATGCCAAACCTCAAATCAACAACCTTTCCTTAATCTTCTAACTAAAGTTCTGGAATAACAAAAAAAGAGCTTTAGATAAGAAAAAAAATGCAAGTTTTGTACGTAGCACTGTTCAAATAGAAACCTCTCATGGTCGCCAGGTGTTGGCATGATCAGAATATCAGTAGATTCTGGAGATATAGTTTACTCACAGTTGACTATTAAATCCATGTAAATTAATCTTTCTTTTTCTTATCATTCCTTGAAATTCTTTTCTTCACTAACTTGTGCCTTGCATTTTCTTTGAGTGTTCATCATGTAACACATTCACAGATATCCATATTTGATTCATGTCTGAGAACTGGAGAGAAAAAATAATTTTAGAAACATTTCTTGCTTATCTTTCAAGGTGAAAGACAATTGGAAATATTTTTTTTGTCTTCAGTGTAATACAATCTTCATTATTCTCTATCTTTCCCTTTTTCATAAATATTTGTGACCATTTTCATATCTATTTCCATGTCAGAAAAAAAATTCTTTTCAATTTTTTTTTTCAATTTTTTTCCTGTTTCTTTTTTTCTCCTCTCTCTCTCTCGTTTTTCTCCTCTCTCTCTCTCTCTCTCTCTCTCTCTCGTTTTTTCTCCTCTCTCTCTCTCGTTTTTTCTCCCCTCTCTCTCTCGTTTTTTCTCCCCTCTCTCTCTCGTTTTTTCTCCCCTCTCTCTCTCGTTTTTTCTCCCCTCTCTCTCTCGTTTTTTCTCCCCTCTCTCTCTCGTTTTTTCTCCTCTCTCTCGTTTTTTTCTCCTCTCTCTCGTTTTTTTCTCCTCTCTCTCGTTTTTTCTCCTCTCTCTCTCTCGTTTTTTTCTCCTCTCTCTCTCTCGTTTTTTTCTCCTCTCTCTCTCTCTCGTTTTTTTCTCCTCTCTCTCTCTCGTTTTTTTCTCCTCTCTCTCTCTCGTTTTTTTCTCCTCTCTCTCTCTCGTTTTTTTCTCCTCTCTCTCTCTCGTTTTTTTCTCCTCTCTCTCTCTCGTTTTTTTCTCCTCTCTCTCTCTCGTTTTTTTCTCCTCTCTCTCTCTCGTTTTTTTCTCCTCTCTCTCTCTCTCTCGTTTTTTTCTCCTCTCTCTCTCTCTCTCGTTTTTTTCTCCTCTCTCTCTCTCTCTCGTTTTTTTCTCCTCTCTCTCTCTCTCTCGTTTTTTTCTCCTCTCTCTCTCTCTCGTTTTTTTCTCCTCTCTCTCTCTCTCGTTTTTTTCTCCTCTCTCTCTCTCTCGTTTTTTTCTCCTCTCTCTCTCTCTCGTTTTTTTCTCCTCTCTCTCTCTCTCGTTTTTTTCTCCTCTCTCTCTCTCTCTTTTTCCTCCTCTCTCTCTCTCTCTTTTTCCTCCTCTCTCTCTCTCGTTTTTTCCTCCTCTCTCTCTCTCGTTTTTTCCTCCTCTCTCTCTCTCGTTTTTTTCTCCTCTCTCTCTCTCTCTCTCTCTCTCTCTCTCTCGTTTTTCCTCCTCTCTCTCTCTCTCTCTCTCTCTCTGTTTTTTTCTCCTTTTTCAAAAATTTTCAACTGAGTCTTAAATGGCTTAATTTTAATGCTTCCAAAACAAAATTGCTTTCTTTTGTCTTAAAAAAAATTTTTTTTTTTTTTTTGCCTACTAAGTATGACTGATGCTATCCCCCACCAAGTAAGAGACTCCTTGTACCTTCTTAGCCTTATGTTTTCCAATTACTTTCATGCTACAATCTATCCTACACCTTTTGACTTTAAAATTTATTCATACATTAAATATTTTGCTGCATCTGGTCTTCTGGTTTTTCTACTATATATCTAGAGATTCTTGCTATTGGCCCTGACCTGATACCTCATCTTCAGTCATTTTCCACACCATCCGTAATGTAGTTTCTTTTTGCCTTTTTTATGAATATTTTCATGGTAATTCGTCTGATGAGCCTTCCTCTTTTGTACCTTGCCTTTTAAAGAATTTAAACAACTGGATCTTAACAATTGAAATTACTAGATGTAACCATAAACTATATGCTAATAATTTGCTCTTTTGACCTTCTTGCTTGTGGAACTCTCTTCCAGCTACTTGCTTTACAGTCAAATTTGATTTTTCTAAAATTTAACTGCAATGTCAATTGTCATGTTCTGTCTCCTTGAATCCTGTTCTTTTATTATCCTCCCTCTTAATACTGATTTTCTCACATTCTTTCACACTAAGTAACATCTTGCTTGGGGTGAAATTATTAAAAAAAAGAATTAAGAGGTCTTTTCTCAATTCATAAAAGCTGGTTCCTTGGAGGGAATTTACAAAATTGTAATTAGCAAATTTTAGTCTGGCACAAGGCTAGAATAGTCCTGACTTTCAGGATCTAATTGATGACATGGCTTAAAAAATTAATTTCCTAACACCATCTTTGTGTAAAGATTCCCTAAATAGATGTAAACTTAGTCAAGGCTGTACTGGTAGGACACTAAAAGAAAATTGAACTCCTTATCAATGATAACTGATATCCAGTTATATTCTGAAATGAAAATATTCCATTTGATTGATTTGTAGGAAATGTTTTTTCTTGACTTGTTCACTTGAAATATATTGATAGCATGAGTATGAAGTATTTTAATGATTATCTTTATTTCTAAGGTTTGATTCAAATTTGTCAGATCCTCAATGGGTATCTGAAACCTTGGATAGTGTGTGTTTTTATATACACACACACACACACACTTTTCCTATTCATACATATCTGAGTGACTTAAATTTATAAATTAGTTACAATCAAACTTAACTTAAAATAGAACAATTTTCATAATCTACTGTAAGTTATGTGGATAGATTTATCGTTAGTGTATTTTCTTCCCTTGTGATGAGAACTTTCACATTTTCATATAATATTTTATGGCTTCTCTTGCATTTGTGGACCGATTTGAGATAAAATTGATGACTTGTTTATTTCTGGTGTTTACCACATGTAACCGAAACAACAAATTAAAAGGGATCACTTTATTTTGAATTTAATTTTCTTTCTGAAAGATCTTACTGTTAGCATGATCATACACTTCAGTTTTATTCTCTAAAATGAATTTTTTTTTTTTTTTTTCCTGCTATTTTGTGTTCTTTTAAATCAATGGTCTGTTGTTATGGTAACCACAGATACCATTTCTAGCAGCAGCATTCTAGGGAAAATTTTTAGCACAACTGTTAATGTCCTTTTAGAACTCTGAAACATGCAAACCACATACAATCGAAAAAAATTTTGAGGTCTTTAATAGTTGGTAGTGTTTTTAGTTTAAAGCATTTTTAGAAGCCTAAATTTTATTTTGGCTTTATAGATTAAATTACCAGTGAAATTATTCATCCAATTCTGTTGATCCCACATGGAAATTTTTGATAACATTTGAAATTTTATTTTTAGATAATACAGTATTTAAGAAAGAAAAATAATCTTGTTAATGAATTGCAGTATAATTTAAAAAAATTTTTTTTGGAAACTAATTTTTTTTTTTTTCCTCATTAGAATCTTTCAGATCTTTTTACATCAATGCAGGTGTACTCCAGGGTTCTATATCCTTGGACCTATGTTCCTAATTTTCATCAATGACTTTCTCAATGTCATCAGTTCTCAAATCAGTATCTATAATTGCTTCAATATGATCAAATTGGGAGCTGATCTAAAAAAAAAATACCTACAATCTGTTTTTTTTTCACACCAGAATCTTACACATTTTATAAATCTGCCATTCACCCCTGCATTTAATATTGCTGCCATGTCTGGTCTGGTCTGGTACTTCCTCTATGTAGAGATTCTTGATAAAATACAAAGAAACTGCAATATTATCAGTCCTGACCTGTCTTAGTTTCATTCACTTTTCTACCATCATAATGTAGCTTCCTTGAACCTCTTCTATAAATGTTTTCATGGTAAATTTTCTGATGAGCTTTCCTCTTTGATATCTTGAAATTATAAATTTATACACAGTACTAGATTGGCAATTAGGTCTCATGGTTTTACAGTTGAAATTGCTAGCTGTAACTAGTCTAATATGTTCTCTTACACTTCTTGCTTTCCAGTCAACTTTGATCTTAAAATATTTTAATGCAATGTTTGTTATTTTCTGTCTCCTTAATCCTTATTCTTTTATTGTTCTCTCTCTTTAACGTTTTTCTTTCTCTCATTCTTTCATGATCTGTAACCTCTTGAATCTTAGTGGCTTTATTGTCTTGCCTGGAATAAAATGATTATTATTTGTGTTCCTAAGAGTTGTTTTATAGCATCAAAATAATGATACCTCAAAATATAGAATTTTGTATGGTGAGAGGTTAACAGAGAGGAAACCCTTCTCTGAATATTTTTCGCCACCTGAAATTTAAGTTGTTCCCATTATTAATATAAGAGAATTAATTGCATAACTTTTTTTCTTTCTTTGGAAAATTTTGACTTGATAATTTACTCTGATCTATTGGATATGAAATTGTATGCCTTGATAATATTGAAAAAATTAAATTTTTTCAGATTTACCAACTTCATCTCAGATTCATTGATGTCCTTACTTCCCCAATGCCTAAATTTGTTTAGGGTGATTGAGTTTCTTGCTTAAAATGGTTTAAACAGATATTATTTGCTTTTTATCATGTTTTATAGCTCTATCCAAAGACGTTGATCCCACCACACCAAAATGATTTATTTTTAGTTAGTGTGGCTATGAATTCTTCAATAGTGATAATATTCCTTAGCACAACCATTTTCTCCTTGATTCACTAAATGTTAGAAAAATATTTCTTTAATCTGCACTTTCCTTAAAATATTTGCATTAAACATAGAAAAAAATATTTAAGATGTACACATTAGCATTATTTCATGAATGTCTGTCCAAATATATACACATATGAAATTTTTTAAAACAAACTAACTTCATAAATTTTCACTGGTTTTTACTTGGAACAATGGAACTCCGGAGGAGGATTTCTCAGAAGATCAATTAATATTGAAACTTTGTCACATTTGATTCTGGGGTGGTGGAAACGATGGCACAGACAATGGTCAAGCATCACTTCTCTGAAACTTCCAGCAGCCAATATGTTTGCTAAATCCCTATTCCAACTGAATAATAACTAAAGCATGAATAATGAACTTCTCTGCTCTGATGACGAACAGCCAGCCAAACTGCCAGGCAGCAAATAGCTTGTTAGCCATTACTGTTCGTTTCTTTACTATTTTTCCTTCTCTTCTTTTATTTCTTGATCTTATTTTTCCTCTTCTGAACTCCAAGTATTATTAGGGTGGCTGATAACAGCTGTAAACATCTCCCCTACCCTTTGTTACCTTAAGGTGAACATTCTTCACCTCAGGGCATGAGGGTGAACACATAGCTGTTTAATTTAGTCCAATCATTGTCTCATACCTTCTACATGTCAATTTGTTCCTTCTGATATGAAACCTTGTATCCTGTGTGTGTCTTTTGTGTTGTTGGTTTAATGTCTGAGATTCTTCTTTTTTCATTCACTTGTAAGGGCATTGTTTTTCTTGTCTGGTCTTCTGTCTAATCTGTCAGACAAAAAAAAAACTTTGCCAATTATCACCTGTGATGATGGTGTTTGTTAAATTACCAAGGTATATGATTATTTCATGTATTTACATATTCACACCAGATGTCTGATAGTGACTGTTATAGGTAGTCTCAAATCTCTAACACCTATCTCAGTATACAATATAAATTCTTTCTAAATTTTCTCATTAGTGCAATCTAGATTTGAATCTTTTAAATACGCTAACTACTATAGGTATGACTTGAACACTCCTGTTCCAGTTCTGGTGTATTTCTAAATGTTCACTCTCATCTTCACCTTGCACAACCACATTGAAGAATTGCCAGGTTCACTTTTCTTTTCTTTATGACAATCTAATCTGGTCTTTCACTAATTAGGCTTGTCATTCTGGATTTCGAAGTGTTTTTGTTTGTTTTTTTGTTTGTTTTGTTTTGTTTGGTTTGTTTTGTTTTGTTTTGTTTGTTTTGTTTTGTTTTGTTTGTTTTGTTTGTTTTGTTTGTTTGTTTGTTTGTTTTTTTGTTTTGTTTTTTTGTTTTTTTGTTTTTTTGTTTTGTTTTTTTGTTTTGTTTTTTGTTTTTTTTTGTTTATTTGTGTTTTTGTTTTGCTTTTTGTCTATTTGTGTTTTTTGTTTTGCTTTTTGTTTGTTGTTTTTTGTTTTGTGTACTTGCATATCCATACAATGTTTGTGAGTTATCAGAGATACTGAATGATCTAAAATTAAATCGTATCTTAGCACCTTTCTCAATATCATGTTTCAATTCTTATTTGATTCATTCAAATTCATGTTTTTGGTTCAAAGTGCTTCAGTTATGTTGGCCTGACTCTAACCTACATGCCTCTTAGCTTTCCCAATTTAAAGGTGAGGTCATCCTCCATATTTTTTTGTTTTCACTCTGTAGTCACATTTACAGTCTGATAGCTCTAAACAAAGAAAGAAATTCTATTAGATAATGGAGCTTTTGACACAAGGTCACTGAAATAGGAAGGTTTTTGGTTTTGTTTTGTTTTTTTTTGTTGTTTTTTTTTGTGTGTATTTGACTTTATTTTGTAGCCATCACTAGTTCAGGATTAGAATTGCTTGCAAATATTCTTAGAGCCCAGTATATGACTTAAAATGAAACCTTTTTTTTGTTATTTCTGGGAAATGGTTGTGAAATGTTGCTTATTAGTATGAAACTTAAGAGATCACATACAAATAGACTGTCAAAGTAGCGCAAAGGATATTTAATGAATAAGTGAACATAATTATTTCATAAAATAGGCTTACTTTTATGTTAAGTTACCTGAACAATTTTGAACACCTGTTTGAGATCTTATTTCTTCATAGTAGGTTACCAACAAGTCCAGTTGCATTGTTGAATAATTCTATACATCTTCCTAGTGCTAATAAGATTAACTCTAAAATAAATTTTTCAGATATTTGACTGATAATGTATTAAGAACTCTCTCTCTGCATTGGGAATACTTTCACAAACATTTATTAGTCTTCCACATGAAGACAACTTTTTAACTAACACATGATCATAAGATAAAGGTATCTTGTCTATGGCATTAAACTGTGGACTAGATAAGACATTATCTCTTGGCAGCAAATGGGTGAATGAAATTGATGACTATATAATAATGCAAATAATATTTTTAACTAAGAATTAATAATTAAAAAGTTTTCAATTATGAAACTAGCTGGTTTCTTTTGTCATCATATTACTATTCTATTTTAAAAGCATTGAACTTGATATCTTACCATAGAACAGTGAGTAACAAGCATGTTTCACAGAGCATAAACTGATTAAATTTGGGTACCTCACTATTGTAGACATGTACTAGACTAAATTGAACTAAGTTGAACTTACTGACAAAAACTTGTTCATCATGCAGGCAGACACTGTTTGGTATTGAATTAACTCAGCCACTTCTGATACAAAGCCACTAGAAGAGGATACCTACTGAAGATTATTATAAATCATTATAAATGACTTGCAAGAATAACTTCATAACCATTACTTTTAATGGCAGATGCCCAAATAGTTATTAAACTTGGTTTAGATTGGCACAAGGCTGTAGTACTAATGTACCTAATAAAGATTAATCTCCCAAGCATTTGGCTGTATTTATTCTGTTAGGTGCTTAAGTGAATATTTACTAAGTCTGGCACAAGGCCATAGTCATGAAACACCCAATTAAAATAAAATTAATTTCTATAGCTTTTAATAAGAGTTTTGCTATTGTTGTTTGTGTATTGTTGTAAAAGTTATAGCAAAATATTTTCTATTTTCATCCCAAATGATAAACTTCAAACAATACAATGGGCTATAAGTTTTTAGCCACCCTTAATTACAGCAATTTTGGCTTATGTAATAACAGTTATAGTGGAACAACCTGGCACACCCTGACATGGATTGGTCAGTCTATAAAAGACTGACGAGCTATTGAAGAGGGAAAGTGAGACAGAGAGAGAGCGAAGGCAACCCTTACGAACCTCCGTGACTTATCTCCTGTTTTCCTTAGTATTACGAACTCTTGCTCCTTTGTACTTTATGTACAATAAACCATTGTTATTTGTTACCTGATTTCTTGTGTTATTGTAATCTTTCCACTCGGGATCACTTTGTTGTTTATATCGTATAATCCACGATATAACAATAACGTATCTTTTTTTTTTTTTTTTTCTTTTTTTACAAACAATACTGTGTTAGTATCAAGCTACTCCAATCTATGAATGATAGTTGACTTATATTTAGCAATGAAAGTTCATGGAAGTAAAGAAATTGGTGAATTTCAACAAGGTCAAATAATAGGATGGCATCAGTGTGGCAAGTCAAATAGAGAAATTGCTAGGTTTTTCCAGGTTAATCATTAAACGGTTAATAATTGTGACATACCTACGATTTCATTAACCATATAGGCGTAAGGCTAAAAAAGCACCCCAAAGAAAAATCCCAAATTCTACTCAAAAATAGATATAAAAAAAAAAGATAAAATTCAATGCTTTCAACTTAGGGGCAAATATGATCAGCCGCACCCTCTTCTCTTCCAAATTCTTTCTCTCTTTACCTTCTTTTCCACCCGCAAACCAAGGACCCATGAACTTGAAGTGATCCGACTTGAGAATGACCTGGTTCCAAAATCCCTCGACCATCAGGCTGTTGACCATAAGTGAATTCCAGGCACCATCAGACTCTCCTGCTACGATTCACGTGATCAGACCTTACTGAGGGTTGGTCGAATTTTTGGCCATCATGCAAACACTGCGTGATTTGGGCCCCATCCTCCTGTGTACCCAGTCAAGGATGAAGAGAACCCACATGACTATCTTTGGGGTGGGGACAGCAGAATTCTAAAAAAAAAAGGTTTCAGTTTCCTGTCTGACCAGTGGCAGATGAACATCACTGGGCGAATCGTCCTGATTCCAAATAGACTGCCCACTGAAATGAAGAAGACAGCAAAGTCTGTTGACTAGAGGACGAAAGGACTGCTATGAAACTGAATCGAACAACAAAATGCCTGTATGAGATGCTGTGGAACCCTGGCCATTTTCAAAAGAAAAGGAACCCAGGAAAATTGCCAGCTGACTAAAATATTGTTCTAGCATAAGAACTCTCACTACAGTGAATTAGAACTCTGACAGATAAGCTGATTTCTTGGCTTGATCTTTTTATGTATGTATTCGCTCGTACCTCCTGTTCTTTCATGATCCCCTTCCCCTTTGTTAAATGAATTTTCTTTTTCTTTCTTTACTTGTTTAAGTATTTATAAATAAATGTTTTATTTTGGAATCCATCGTCTTGCATCTGTTTTTCATTGACTCTCTTGTGTCGCTTCCATCCCTGAGTGAACACCAAGAAAAGATTCCGTGTTTTCCTTTTTTTTTTTCTTTTAAATCCGTTCGTAAACAAGTTCGTAACATAATATTGTCAAGAAACTTAATGAAGAAGGCTGTTGTCATGTGGAACAATGTTCAGAAAGACCAAGCATCGTGTCTGAACAAATGAAAAGGGCGCTGAAGATGGATTTATCAGAAACTGTCATCAGTATCGAAGATGTTGTCAGCAGCATGTAAATGTCGCCATATGCAGTGAGAAACACTCTCAAAGAGCTAGGCTATCAAAGAAGAGTTGCAATAAAGAAGCCTTTGATTTCACAGGTTAACATGAACGGGCATATGGACTGTGAGAGAGAATTCAAGAGCAAAGATTATGAATTTTGGCAGTCTGTAATTTGGTCAGATGAAAGTAAATTCTGCCAGTATTTGAATTTGAGACGGGTTTATGTTTGGACAAATCAGAATGATACATGGAGGGATTGGAGTAATAGTGAGGGGTGCTGCCTGGTTTGGAGGGAAATCTGAGCTGATTCTTGTTGATGAGTGGTTTAATGGTCCAAAATACTGTCAAATATTAGAGAAAAGAATACTCTCACTATTTGAAACCAATCAGATTGACAAGAATGTTTACATTTATCAAGAAGATGGAGTGCCATGTCATGCGAGTAAAGTAGCAAAGGCCTGGAAGGAATCAAGTCACTGCCATGGGTAGCCCAGTCCTGATATGAATCCAATAGAGCATGTTTGGGAGCACCTTCACCGAAAACTTTGAGAGCATGCAACCAAAATCATGTCAGTGGCAACCCTTAAAGAAACTTTGCTAAAGGAGTGGCAAAATATGGATCAGACGATTGTTGATAACTTGATCAAATCCATGAAAAATTGAATAAAAGCACTGAAACTAACAAATGTAGGACCTACTCTATACCAGTTCCAAATACTGTTTATTTATATTGAGTAGGGATTACGTAATTAAATTTTGAAATTGGATGTAGTTTATTTCTCCTGGCTAAAATCTTTTCTTAGGCCACTGTATATTTCTAAAATGCATTGAAAATATTAACACAGTTATGTTTAATATATTATTTTCAGAAATTTTTTAAGTTATAATAATTTTTAAAAAAATCTTTTAAATTTTCTTGTGTAATAGAAAAAGATAACTGAAATAGTTATACCAATACTTGGGGAAGCTTTGAATTTTGAGATTTTACTCCAACTAAAAATAAATAGTTTAGGAAATGTAAGGACCTTACTCAGCTCAAATAAGCTCAGATATGAACTAGTCTTGGGGATAAGTCATTAGAACCACTTTGTTAATGGGAATTTATAGTTGCTTATCAGCCTAGACTTTGCTATCACTTGGCTTGGTATTATACAATTGTTTTTAATATTGGAGCAATTAATGTTAGCAGTTACATCTTCAGTTGTTCAGTGTCAAGCTTGTGTGCAAATGACAAACCTCATTCAGTCAGTCAGGTTCTTAATTATGAGGAAGGATCAACTTGCATGGCACAGACCAACATTAAAAGATTTAAATAAAATGTCATATGAAAGCAGAAAATAATTCATCCACCATTTATATTAAACTGCTGTATGAATCTTTTGTATTCTGAACAGAGAAAATTCATGATGTTTATTTGTCCTGATCATGTCATCATTGGTTGTTTTGTATGAAATTTTATGTTTTTATAAATGTATTCTGATCATGATAATGTTTGAGAATTGACCTATTTTTAAACATTTCAAACATAAGGTCTTTTTCCATGCATAAAAAAATTATTAAAAGAAAAGTCTTGTAACATGAATTTTAAGCAAGCTGTATCCAACCAACTTACTAAAATCTGACACACGTCAGTTTTTTCTTTTTTCAATCTCTTGTTCAGGCCAAGAACTTATCAGTACATATTGTATTTTTATAACTTCCAACATTAATTCATATTTAATTGTGATTTAGTCAACCATTTAAGCCAGTGAGATTGTTGTGATGTGTGTTCTTTTGTAAATGTTATATGGTGGTGTATTAACAAAGAAAAAACCCAATTCTTTAAACAATAAAGTTTATTCTGTTTAAATATAAATAATCACTTAATCCAGGCAAGCTAGCATTTCAATAGAATGCTAAAAACATGTTGAGGAGAATCTATTTTCTCTGTCTTGTGTAAAACTTACCTCATTGTATATGTATCTGCTTAATTTAAGCAACTTAGTTGCTTTAAAGTAATTTTTTATCTCCTCCTACTCACTGACTCAGCTGCATTATTTTGACCTATAATCAACATTTTAGGGGAAATTCTTATAATTATACTATCACTGACCTGACGACTTGGAAATTGCACTCTTCTTAGTTAATAAGGGCATTGTATTGGGAGTTTGATAAAGCAAGGGGTTGAGATTTTATCTGTTTAGCTGAACTAGTGACATTTTATCCAACTGCTTTATGAAGAAGAGTAAAATAAATTTCATATTGAGTCAAAAAACAATTCACTGTTACAATCTAACAAAAATATGACTTAATTGAGAATCTTAAAATGACTATAAGATGCATGCCATAAAGCAATAGTTAATGTTAGCTTTGATGTACTATTGCTAATGTAGAAATGTCCTGTTTGTGTGTCACTGTCAAATTGTAAGCTTAGTAGATAATGTGGAGGTTATTGGGTGTAGAATAAGTTTCAGCAAACACATCTTCCCCTTTTTAGACAGATTAATGACCACCACTTTTTTTCCCCTATCTTTTTTAGAATTACAGAAGAACAAATAAGTGCAAAAGATTACTTGTTTATGTAACCCTTGCTATTACTGGTAGAATTTAATGAGTATCAAAATTTTCATTCCATCTGACTATTGAATATAGTAGCAAAGGAAATTTTGGTGGTAGATGAGAGTAGAATGAGGTAATAAATCAGATGTATTTGAGTGCCATCTGCTTGTGAACCTCTATAGCTTTTCCTTATGTTGTACCCCAGTGTCAGTGGCAACTGTTGGTGGTATTACAGTAGAGGTTGTGGCTTCCTAAAGATAATCCATAATTATTTTTCCATGAAAGTGAAACGGGTTTTGCTGAAAAAAAAATTACATCTAGTGACAACTGCTGAACATTTATGGAGATCAAACAATGAATATAAGCACAGCTATGTGGTTCTTAATGTGTTTACACCAGTGGCAGCAATGATGTATCTGACTTTACTGGTGCAGATTTTTGAGAACATTGGTAATATTATATTTGACAGTGTGGAATGCCTTGTTGATTGAAAGCAGACTATATAAAGTTGATTTCTGTATGCAAAAATTTCATCTGTAAATATTGTAAGGGTACTATGATGAATTTAAGACCTTTCAATATTGTCAGACAATATAAATAATTGTTGTCTGACATATTTTACATGAACATTAAATTTGCCTTTTTTTCTCATGGAATTAAAATAATGTTTTCCAGATATTGAACTAAACAGAACATATTTTTAACTTGTGTCAATGCAACTATAAAAATAAGATAAAAATTGTCTTTTTTCATAGTTAAAATATTTTTCTTCCATCTGAGCAAATATACTTCCATTATAAAACCAACCATAACTGGCTTGCCTCTCTGTGTATAATTCTACCTTTTATTATTTTTCATTTGTCATGGGTGTATTTTGGCACAACTCCTCCGTCAATTTATTTCTCACCCACTTTTTAATTACAGTGAACAAAATGGGAAAATAATATTTTATTGAAAACAAGATTATATTTCCTGTCCTGTTCTATTTATAGATCCGCCTACATGCAAATATAATTCATCTCCTGTGCACCCACTCTCTGTAATTAGGTGTTTCAGCCAAAATGAATTGGTCCCTTGGCCCTTCACTAAGATCCCAAATACTGCCACTATTACCCTTATTACAATTATTAGTACTGATATTGATATTGGCTAAGCTAAACTTTGCAAGCATTAAGCCTGAGGAGAAATGTGAGTTAGGAAAATCATTGCACCAAATTTTTCAGTGGGGAGGGCCTGCCTGCTTTCTTACTTACTTAGAAAATGAACATTGAAAACCTTTATTTTTACACACAACTCCAACACTGACTTCTGGCACTGGTAGGAAGTATTTTACCTATTTCAGCTTCTGTCATTAGACAGGCCACAGTAATTATTAGTATCATTAATGTTTTCATTAAGATCATTGCTGTTATTACTGACACCCATACTGGTTGGGCTGCTTACTATCTTATCTCTACTACCAAGTCAACTTTACCAGTCCCCTTCTTATGCACCTTCCATAACCAACAAGCCATCAATAGAAATCTATTACAATTCCAATCACCGCTTCCTGCCCATCAGACATTGTTCTTGAGGCATTTCTCTTCAGCTTGGTTGCTTTCATGCTCTGATTTACTCCTTTTATTGAATCGATATGATTAATCTCTCCAAGAGATTTTTTTTTTATACCCGTTTTGTCTATTGATTGATTCTACATTCTCATTCTGTGTAGAAGTGTCTGGTTATTATGCACCAAACTAGTTGCATTCTTATTCTGTTCATTTCTTTTGGACTGACATCTTCATCTTAGCTGTCTTTATCTCTATGTATTGGCTGCTGTGTTCTTCAGTCTTCTCCAAGCACAAGTTATATTTGATGAACTTCAAAAATTGATTCATAAATTTTCTTGCTTTCTTTATTTTCTCAGGTGAACAAATTTATAGAACAATGTTTTATTTTAATAACTGAATTTTTTGGTAAAATTTGTAAGTGAGAAATAAAGATACTCATTTAAAATGTGTGGAATAAGTATTGAGTAGTCAAAATGTTGGTTTGGTTTATTAAGTAAGAATAAAAACTTCAAAATTAAAAGAAAAATTATTTTGTTATCTCTTGCCATCTTTCAGGTAAGTTCATAATTCCATTCTCTAAGAATTCAAGGTCTAGATTTGATTGCTATTGACCTCAGAATAGTTCAGCAAAAGATTTTCAAGGCAAAACTTCACAGCCTACTTTTGAGCAAGTTCAATCATTCACAGTATATTTTCCTTAAACTGTACAAATCTTTTTGGCACTTCAGTCAAATTATTAACTTTCATAAAATAAAAAGCACCCGTCACATTTTGCTTAGTTTCTTCTATCTTCAGTATTAAACTCCATAAACAATAAATTTACAAATTTTGACAAAATTAACACAGTGCAGTATAGTATGACAAAAGTCAGAATACTAAAAAAACTTTTTTCTTAATAAAATTATTTAAATCAGAAGCTCTTAATGTGATTTTATTACAAAGACAGAACTTTTTCAGATCATTCGGTATGTTCTTTGCGATAGCAGAATAAATTTGGATAATTAATAAATTTAAAAAGAGGATAAATATATGCTTTTGCAGGTGCAATACACATTAAATAATTCAAATGCTATATTTTATTGAAAACTAATTTTTCCTTATTGGCATTGGAGCAGGTTTTGAGGACAGTAAGTCTGTTGAAATTAAACTGATAGCTCAGTATGCAAATATGTTGACTGACCAAGCACTTAAAAATATTCAAATTATTATGTTTTCCATTGTACTGATATTAAGCGTAGGAGATTAATCATTAAAGGTTGGAGCTGTACAGCAGTGACTGGGAGCCAGTATAATAATAGTAAAACAATAAAAATAAAAACTCTCCTATAAAATATGCATTTTATTGGTGGACAAATCTATTAATTTTACAATGAATTAAGAGCAGGTAAAAACAAAAACTTGTTTGTACAGGGCAGATAATTGTAATGCAGGTGTCCATTCCAAGAATAGAATTTGAATCCAATGATAATTTTTTAATTTTATCTAAAAACAAAAACAAAACGGAAAAACTTTTACTAATTACAAAAAACAAAACAAAACACACAAACAAACTTAATTATACATCTTTTGAACAGGAGTAGAATTTTATCCTTTGTTTCTGGTTTAGGATTGGGTTTCCAGTACCTCATAAAGTAGTTTTGACTCTGTACTTCTAACATCTCTGCTTAATAGGAGTAGATAGGTTTGCCTATAATCCAGTTTACACTCATCCTGGTCTTTTGAACAGGAGTAGAGATGTATCCCTTGTTTCTGGTTCTTTCTAAAGTTTTTCATTCCCACTAGCCTGTTGCATCTTAGTGGCATCATCAGGGTGAAGTGATTTTTTTTTTTTTTTTTTTAAAGAAAAAAAAAAAAAAAAAAAATTTATTTATTTAGTTAGTAATACTTGCATTAATTCCCGACTACTGACAATAGATTTCTCCAATAAAATCACCAGCAATGAATTTGTCACACCTGGAATAATCAGTAATGCCTGTATTAATTCCTATTCACTGACTTTCAATAATTTTTTTTTTTTTTTTTTTTTTTTTTCAGATAAATCATTAGTAAATTTATGTTGTGTATACAGTCAGTAATATCCACCACTATGATCCAAGACGCCTCAACAAATTTTAGAAGACAAATTGGAAAATTCAATGTTTAATCACTTTTTTCTGTTAGAAATATTAGTTTTGTGGAAAATAAGCAAAATGGTGAGTTATGGTAAAGTCAGTGATAAGGGAAGTTAGAATCTTCCCACAATGCACTGGGTTGAAAAGATGTTGGTGTTAAAATATAACACTGGTTTCACTCTTGTTCCATTGGTGGGGAGAATTTGATGTGTTAGTGTAACAAGTTTTGCCATAATATTCAAAGAATTGCTGTCATAATGGTTTCCATGAACAGCTTGCAATTAATAAATTCACTGGCAGGAGCTTAAGATATTCATTACCTAATTGGATATTTGACTACTTACAGAATGCCATCTGTATTTTTTAGTTACCATTAGAAAAAAAACTACTTTCTCTTTTCTTTTTGTAAAATAGATTTATTAAGCTATTAAGAACAATACTAATATGCTTATTTTTTTCCTTCTCTTTGTATCAGATACAGATCAAAGGTGTTTTTATGAAAAAAAAATGTTAAGAACAATTATTTTTTTAAGTGTTGCAGTTCAAAAGAATCAGCTGCTGTATATATTTCATTCTAGACACAGCATTGATTATCAGTTGCCTGTGAAATTTGAATCATTTTCTAACATTAAGATATATTTAAGCTTTTCATTGAATAGATAAGACATTCTTAGAGGGTGACTAGTTGGACTTATAAGGTATATTACAGATCATCTTTTAGATTGTAAGTCTTTGTTTTGTCAAAGAAAATTCAAAATTCTTCAAGATTTGTACAAATGGTTGTAATCAAATGGTTTGTAGAACTGGTTGTCAACTTAGGTGACGGTGACAACACCCTGTCACATAAAGACTTAAGTATTTTTTATACTTTAACTCAAAAGAATGAAAGTTAAGGTTTATTTAATGTTTTACTTCATTTTTTTTTTTATTGGTAATTTTGTCTTGGTGTTTAATCTTTCATATTTTTCAACAATCCACTTTGATATAGTTTAATTGAAAAGCTAACTACTTAAGAGGACTTGTAACTCTTTTTCAAAATTAATTTGAAACATATCTCAGCATCTTCATAAATTACTTGTTTTGTACCATGAAATTGTTCAAATATTTAGATTTTTAACTTTTCTTTATATTTACTCCATAAAATGTTGTAATGATTATTTGATTATAAAAACTCGCATACTGTTCTTATGGTAAAATAATTTCACAAAATTACTCTTAATCATCTATTTTAACACGTGCAATAGGCTAATGTTGAAGTTTATATATACATATATGGGAGTTAGAAATTAATGGAAAATAGGCAAATTATAAATTTATTTTCTCTTGCTCTTTCCATAAGAAAATTGGCTGCATAATATCACTTTTAAATATAGACTCTAAGTAAACAGGTTTGCTTGTAACCAATTTCATTCTAGCTTATTTAAAAATGATAAAGAACAAAAAAAATAAATAAATAAACAAAAAATACAAACGAACCTATTTTTGCTATATAAATGCTTACTGCCCAAATTCCAGTTTCTTTAAAGATTGTTCTTTGAAAGAGAAAAAAAAAACACTGATCAGATAAAGAATCTTGGTTTATAAATTGTCTTCCAGGCAAAGCAGTTCTTTCTTCCTTCTAAAAATATCTGTCAATGGTACAGACCAAAATTATCTGGAATTTCCATTTTCCTTGGAATATTTGGGAATTCTGTAGAAAGTAATCAGCCTTACAAAAAAAAAAAAAAAAAGTTTCTAAGTTTACTTTTGGCTGGCCTGTCTACTTCAGTATCAATCTTAACATTTTCTTTGTGTGTGTTTTTTGATTCCTGTGCCTGGTTTTTGTGGAGAATGTGGAGAATGGTTCTCAACCAAATTTAGATAAAATCAAATTGTATGTTGGCTGATGAAATAAAACACATTGGATGATGTTAGCTTCTTTCTTTTGTTCTATATCTCTTTTCTATTCATAATCAACAATTTTACTTTGGTTTTGGTCAGCATAAGAATCTGAGACATTATTTTGCTTTTTACAATGAGTACACTTATTTGAAGAAGGGTGTGAAGATGAATAGATAATTCTACCCTAATCCTGTCTGTAACCTTATTCACTGTAGAACTGAGGAGGTTCAAATTCATATTGCTTATATACATATGCCTTTGCTGATACCTCTTGATGAGTTGACTGAACAATTACACAAAGGTTCATCTCCAAAACTCTGTAGAGTGACAAATTTTATATTTGTATTAATCCTACACCTTTTATTTCTACAGATATGTACATAGATACATGTTGACATGTTTGTACAGACTCATTGAATAAAAACATTGTTGGAATATTTGATTAAAATTAGTCACACTTATAAATTGAAGTGGATATTTGTATACATGGTATGCATGTGTTTGTATACATACACAACCTTTGTAGAGTAAGTGCGGATACTATTTTCTAGTAATCTGCATTTAAAAATAGTCTGTCAGCTTTCTTGTTCTGTTTTTTTTTTTTTTTTTATTTTATTTTGGTAGCTTTTCATTGAGAGTTTGTTTACTTAAAGTAGATTTTATTCTATAATTTATTTAAAGAATTCTTTATTATAGTGGGAAAAGAAACATTTAAAAATAAAATTCAATCTAAAAGAAAATCCTTGTTTTTATCTATTGAGAAATTAATCTAATTTTTTTTTTTTAACCATTTATTATTGTTTTCATTATTTTCACTTCCTTTTTCTATGCTCACACTTTTTCAACCATTTTTGTCTAGTGATTTTTGTGTGTATTTTTTTTTTTTTCTTGTCAGAAAACTTAGCATATTCACTGTTTTGGTCAGGTTTGTATTGGAATACACTAGTACAAAATCAAATTGTTTCTCTTACTTCAAGTATCCATGGGTTAGCCATCAATATCTGATCAAAAACCACATTGTTTGCATTGGAATAAATTGTCACCTCAATTCAATTAAGGAAAAATTGTTATTTTCTTTCCTAATAAAAGCTATATTTGGGTACAATAATGGCCTTTTGGATATATGTTTATATGGACATTTTACCTTTTGGTATGAGGAACCCACTCCCAAAGTTTGTAAAAGTATTTTTGGGTTGTATCTTGGATTGTACAGTTAGCAACGTCTACTGTAAACTTTAAACTTAATAACTCAAAAATGAAGGATTTGTGGACATATGTTTATGTGGATTTTATCCCTTTTTTTTTTTTTTTTTTTTTTTTTTGTGAGAAACCTATCCCCAAAGTCTGTAAAAGTATTTTTGATGTACCCTATATAGTCTCAAGTACTGCTCTTGTGTCAATTGTTGGATATACAATGAAAATTGGACTAACTACACTATTGTTAACCATTATCCTACAACTAGAGCCCTAATCTAACTACTGGGAAATTATTTTATTTTCATTTGTTTATTGTGAAATGTTTTTCTTTTGGTCTATTAGAATCTCCAGTTTTCTTCAACTCTAATAAACCTCATTCAGAGGTAGAAACAAACTGATTAAATCGGTTTTTGTTTTTTTTAAATTGGCAATTTATATGTAAATGAAACCAGATTTGTTTGTTAGCTGCATAATTACTCATTCTTTGGAGAATGAATTGGGTGTTTAACATGAGAAATAAATGCATTGTTTTGTATCTTACCAACTACTAACTTTAGAAGGTATCAGCAATTGCACTGAAAGAAACTGGGTAATTACACTCATTACTATTCAAATTGCTGTACAATTTGAATAATGTTTTCAATTGTGGTGGGGTAGAGGGATAAATAAAGAGGTTTTGTGTGTTTGGGAGGGATCTGTTTTTGCTGTTGTACACCAACTGTTGATATTATTTTGCACAACTGATATATAGCCAGGTAGATTATTAATTTCAAATGGACACTGGGAATCCATCTCTTCCCGTAGGCCAACCCCAATGTATTTAAAGATGAGTCAGAGCCATCCTTGATGTCTACAGTTTGGCTTATGTGTTTCAGTCATGAATTCTGCAAAAATTGAGTTTGGTAGCTGCAGCTGTTATCATTATTACTAACTTACAAGACACTATTGGTGGTAATCAAACTCTGTCAACTTTTCTATTTATAGAATTTATATATGACTTTGCAAACAAAAACTAGAATTAGCCAAAATTCTACTTGTCTCTAATCAGCAGTGTTAAATGAATTTTCAACATTGATGCTTAGAATTTAGAATTGTGTGTTTTTTTTTGTTTGTTTTTTTTTTTTTTTTTTAACTATGAAAAAGTTTGATTTAAGAAAAGAAAAAAAATATTTTTTATATAAAAACTATTATGAAATGATTGCAAAAAGAAAAAATATTACTGCCTGAAAATATAAGAATTTATTTTATTTACAGAATACTATTTCATACAGTAATTTGTAATCTTTACATTTGTCTTTCAATATTGGTTTACTGTGTGGCTTTTTTAACAGATGCACAAAGAAAAGCACAAAAATCAGATCATGATTATTAAAGTGAACAAGACCTCTGCTCCCACATCCTATTATTAAGTTGTAAATTGGATGGGAAATTGCTTTATTCTTAAAATTTGAACATTTTAAAGTTAATACCTTAGCAAAAACCTTGCTATGCTGTTTTTACTATGTGAGAGTAATACACCTGCCAACAAATATTCGACACCAGATCATTTTTTCAATTATGAATTAGTCACCCCCATTATAAGCATAATGAAAGTTAGTTATATACATCTTAATTTTTATTTAGTTTTTCATGTTGGGATCATTTAAACTTTAAAAACTGTAAAATATTTATCTCGTGTAATATAAGAGTTTGTCAATTTTTTTTAACACAGACAGGAAATCCTGAAACTATTTTTTCTGTTTTCAATGAAGCAAAAGATTGCCAACTCACAAATTATTTTTATAGCTGACTTATTTCTATTAAGAATGTGAATTGCAAACTTAGGTCTTGACTTTTTTTCTTAGCCTTAAAGCAAGAATTTTTTTTCATTTCCTCAACTAAACACATGGTGTTCTGGATGGGAATTCAATTTTTTTTTTTTTTTTTTTTTAAACTCTTGTGAATTTCCTATGAGATGAAGGATATACTATAATTAACTATTGATATTGAGAGTTGAAAACCTGAAGTGGTTATGTCCAAAGTGCTTAAGAACAGTTTCATTGGAACATTGTTCTTGTTGGGCTACCTTCATCTGAGGAGCAGATTTATACACTTTTTTTTTAAATAGCCCCTTCTTGCAACTGCTTTTGCTAGTACAGCATAAGTGTTTAAATAATTTTCAGAAAAAAAAAAAAAAAATTACCCAGACATAACCACCTGTAGTTGTCAATCATCAGTATAAGATTTGTTAGAAAGAAGATTGGTCATAAGTCTACAGAATTTAATTTGATATGGCATTGGAAAAGAATTCATGTACTGCAAAGTTGTTGCTATTAACACTTTTGGAAAGGCAACAGTTACATGGTGAGTAAACCAGTTACAGAACTGTTGAAGGGGACAGGGTTCAGTGTCCAAGCATATTAGGGATAAAGCAGTTGGGTAATAAGGTTGATAATTAAATACTGTCACACCCTAACCTTTCCATTTGTCGGCCATTTCAGTAAAATGGCCATGCTGTTTGTTTTGTATAATTCAATAATTGTTGATATTTACTAAACTTTGCTGAATTTAGAAAAAGGCCAAATGAAGGTAGGAAGATTGTTTGGTAAAAGTTGTTGATCATGTTGCTATTTACAAAGATTGTCCCTAGTATGGCACATAGATATGATAAGTCTAACTGAATTTTTTTGAAAGTCATGAGCAAAGAAAAGATACAAAAAAGTATAACTTCTATCATTTCAGGTATAACAATTTTGCCATATTAGCAAAATTTAAGTGCTTTTAAAAATTTAATTTTAGGAAGATTAGAAATATCTACTTTGTCTACTGATTTTTGTTTCCTAATCAAGAAAATATTTGTCTGCAAGGATTGAATCCTTCATCTCGGACAGTTTTGATGCCAGAATGTGTTCTATTTAGTAGAATTTCAGAACTGATTAAATTGCCAGTAATTTCACTTGAGAATTATAAAAAAAAATATTCTCTCATTTTCATAACTTTTTGTTTTGTCATTTACAAGTTACTAGCACTAATGACTGCTTGAAACTCTTTATTGCAATTTATAAGCTTGCAATAAATTATAAAAAATCTTTTTTGCTTTCTTTTTTCTTTTTTTTTTTTTACTCCGTTCTCCTCCTCCTTTGTGGGGGGGCTCTTTCCTCCCTCTTTCTACTTTGTGGTATCCTTTTTCTTCCCATCTCCCCTCTTTCTGGGGGAATCCCTTCCTCCTGTTTTTTTCCTCCTTTGTGGGGGGTGTCCTCCCTTTTACCTATTTTCCTTGTGTCCTCACTTTCATTGTCATCTGCATTTGCCCTTCTCCTCAGCTTAAGATTTTAAAATATTTCAGGTATTTAATGCTTTTACTCTTCAGTTCAGTTTACTTTGGGAAAACAATGCATCTCTTGTTGCATTGTGTTAGATGAAAAATTGTTCATTACATTCTTAGAATTTTTATAACCATAGATGTACAATTGACATCATTAATGCCTGTTAAATTGCACTCACTGCAAACAATTTTTTTTTCATTTGTGTATCTCACTCCTGCCCACCTTTTAATTCTAAATTCTCTGTGTTCTGGACACTTGATAAAAATGTCTTCCTCTCCTTTTTCACAGGAGCTTTTGACCTGACATCAAACTTGCCCTCAGGGCTGGGTTCAGGCTCTTTGAGTACCCCCCACCCCCAATCATAATTCAAGAAAAGTTTAGGGAAAAGAAAGCAGAACACATTTTTGTTTGCTTCTTTATCATTGTTGTACTTTTTATTTTTTTTGTTTTTTTATCAAGTTATTTGCAATTTTCGATTTTGTAGAATACAGGCAGAACTGACTGTAATTATCCAGATAATTACATTAGGGTAAAAAAAAAATCAGTGTACTTTGTAAATGAAATAAAATGTAAGCTTTGTTGGTTCATCTTTTAACTGCACTGATTAACCTAACTTGGTACAAGGTTAAAAGTGCAGAGCATACAAACTCACTATGGTAGATAGGGTATTCATGTTTAGTTTAACCATTGTGCTGTGCAACCATACAGATTGAGCCAAAAGTTCTGTTCTTTAGAAAGAATGTAATTTTTTGTACTGATCAAAAAAAAAAAAAGCAATAAGCGACTTTTGCTCACTTTGTACACAAACATTATATATATATAATTTTATAGCCCAGCATGTCTATGCTAGTGTGTGTATATATATATATATATATATATATATATATATATATACACATCCTTTTTTGGAAAGGATTGCTGAGAAGCTATCACTGAAATTTTATTTAAATGCTTTCAATTGTAATTTTCAGGATCAGTTTTTGTGTGTAATAGGTTAATAATTTTAAAAATCAGAAAGTTTGTTTCTCACTGTTTTCATGGTTAATTTTTACACCATGACCACAGTTAGATAACTTTCTAAAAAAAAAAATCTGGTGTAAATTTTGGTAATCTTTTTTTTTTTCTTTTCTTTTCTTTTTTTATACCTAGTGATGTTTTAAACAAGAAATAACTTCTAAACTGTATTTATTATTTATTTTTTCAGGCAGTATGATCAATTACACAATCAAAATTTAATCAACCTATCAAAAGGTTGAAATGGTTACTTATTTCTCATTGTTACCAGAGGTCAGTGATTGAATTCCAGGTTAAGTGCTGATTTTCAAAGTAGGCAGGTTCACTCTTCTTTGAAAGTTGTTACATGATCTTTACTTCCCAGCATGTTAAACTGAATTAATTAGGTATTCTAATTATTTCTATCTTTGTTTGAACAATCTAAGAAAAAAACATTATCAATTATAGTCTCTTAGATTTTGATTTTCCAAGAAAATTTTGATAATCATTTGAAAATTTGTAATGGTGTAATCCAAAGACAAATTATAAATTTCTTTATTTAACCTTTATCCTTCTGTATGTGACTTCATTCGCTGTACAAAAAGTTTGTCCTACCACTGAAGGTGATCCCTGAATTTGTTTGAATTTCATAGTTGTGTTGTCACATCCTGCTATGGCAACATAAAACACCTTTGAGTGAAATTAACAATAAGGTTGCTGTAATTAAGAAGCTTGGAAAGGGAAGTAATATTAATAATGCATTGTGCTAAAGGTTAAACAAGCATGTAATTTTTTTTTTTTTTTTTTTAATATATTTGTGTGTGTAAATTTTACTGTGTTGCTTCTCTTTACAGTCAAACATTCTAAGATTTTGATATTCAAGTTTATTGTTTGTCATTAATAGCATTAAACTCAGTTTGCTTAACTGTTTAACAAAGACGTGTATCAGCAGAAATGTTTGTGTATTGATTGCTATGTGCCATTCATCATCCTGGACCCTGATCACATTTATGCATGTCTTTTATTTCCTGTTTCATCACAGTTTTTTTTATTGACAAATGCTGGACTGGTCAGTGTGCATTGAAGGGTTGGACGAAATATCATTGATTCTCTGTTTACTAGACATTGTTTCCACTTTTTCTTCTTCACTGAGAATCATGATTTCTACTTTGCTCAGTTTTTTATCTTTTCACAGCATTGATTCTGAAGTTTTTTATGCCTCACATTCTTTGTCCTCTTACATTAGGAGAGATGCATGAGGTGGGTACAAAATTATTGGCATCAGTACAAAATTACCTGTGATTATTTGAACATTTTTATTTTGTCTGCATTGATGACTTGTATGAAAAACAGTTATAATCACTTCAGGAATTGATTTTATATACAAAAAAAATCATTTGCTAATGCGTGTGAAACCTATATCTTATGACCTCTTCTCCATTTAAAATAAAAAATGTACAGGTAACCTTTTTTGAATCATGCATACAAACATTTTGATCCAGATTTCAATGCGAAACCCTAAAAATAATTCTTTATATAAAATAAAAATATAATTAAGATATTTTGCTGATTTTAATAGTAAAAGATATAAAAAATTGTTTTATTTTTTTTTTTTTAAAGTATACTGTAGTCCTCTCATTTCCAGGGGAGGTGGATGTTACAAGACACCCAGTCCTGTATTCTATGATCAAGCTTAATTTATAAATTAGGCACAATAATAACTAATAATAAAATAGATCGATATATTGTAATAATTTAGGGTGGATAGAACCTTTGTTTATGTAGTAGATCTTGGAAATCTTACATTTTTCTCTCCTTAATGATCACTTTTTTTTCTACTTTAAAGGTAAAATAAAAAAAACTCTGACTTTCCCTTTGGCATATCTGAATTACTTGTAATCACTCTGGTTTGTGCTTCTGGATTTTTATTAAGAAAATTTTGTAGATTATTTATTTATGGAGTTAACTTTTGTTCACTGTAACTGTTGATAAGAGTGGAACTATTTATTCTTCTGAAAAAATTGTCTCCAAAGAGCCAAGAACTGATAAATGAATTATGCTTTAGTAAGTTTAATACAGTAGTCCATGGGCTTTGGGGTCCAAGATAGCCGACCCATGCTGCAAGTGAATTGCAGTAGCTGCTTGATAATAGGAGGTTGAACACCTACCTGATTTTGGGGCCCTATTTCATGATATATACCGTAGATAATGGTTAAAAAAGAACCTCAAAAAATTATACTAATTTATGTCAATGATTCCATAAGAAATTTTGGGTAATTTAATTTACTTTTAAAGCCCTGTGTATCTAATAAAAATTTCCCAAAGTTATTTTTTTATTCTAAATTTACATGCCCAATTCGAAAATAACAAAAGTTTTTATAAAATCTACTGTTTTGGAGTTATCGACAATCAAAGTTTGAACTCATTTGTGTCATTGTCGGCTATGGCACAGCAGCCATTATTGGCATTGCATGCATCACTGCATGCACAATAATTGAGACAAGTGAATGTCTACTCCATAGTAAATATATGCAAACAACGTCAGTAATGGCTGCTGTGACGCGAATGAATATGAACTTTTACTGTCAATAACTCCAAAAAGGTAGATTTTTATCAATTTCTTTGTTATTTTTTAATTAAGTATGTAAATTTACACATATAACTATTTGGGAAATTTTTATTAGATACTTTGCACGGGGCTTAAAAAGCAAATTATCTGTAATTTCAAATTATTTCAGTGTCTTACAGCACATTTTTTATACAATAAATTTTAACCATCCTCAAAAGTACTTCTTGCAATGCATTATGGCCTAATTTGAAAAGTAGTCTGGCATTGTAAAAGGAAAAGACAAACATGGAAAGTGTGAAGTATAAGAAATTAAATTTATTTCCACAAATATCATGTTTGCTATACATATAAAATCAGACGGTAAGCACAATAGTCATATAAATAAATAAATAAAATCATTAATGTCCATCAACTGAATGTTTAATAAAAAATGTCAGTGAGCTTCTGCACCCTGCACTTCCTAGCTCTCAGCTGGGTCTTCCTGAGTAGGTTTCTCAGGTGTATGGTGGTGGTGATGAGTTCCTCATCCTGCTGGCCTTCCACATAATGAGCCAGTGGAGGTGGTCTACTGCATCAGTGTGGCTCTTGGCTAGTGCTGCTTCTTCCTCCTTCAGCTAGGCTGGGAAGGCGTCTGCGGATGCTGTGTTGACTGCTCCCCCTGGATCTTCACTGCTCCTATGCCAGGCCTCTTCTGGAACCACCCCTTGCTGACAATGAAGTCTCCCTCACCCTTGGTTCCATGAAGCTGGTGCTGAAACGTCTCTGCCTGGTGTCTCATGATAGGACCTGACAGAGGAGTCTGCTCTTTCACAAACCAGGCGAGTATAGCCTTGTCCAGCTGTTCATCATTGGTTGTCCAGGCCTTCTTTCTACACGGTCCTTCTGACTCATGGATAAGTCTCTGCGAACTCTCTCAGCTTGGTCTCTTCCTTCACGCAACCCCTGAAGGTGGATTCAGGTATCCCTGCTGATCTATGCCTTCGTTTCATCATTCCATATCCCATCTATCAAATGCAGGTTTTTCCTTTACTGTGTACACTTTACATTTAGACATTTTGTATTACTATTAGGGGGTCGCAATTTCCTGGGGAATTTATTCCCAGGAATTCCAGATTGCAACCCTTAATTACGACACACTATTTATGTTTATTTATGAGAGATTCTTGATGTCTATTGCTGGACAGTCAAATTGAACCTGATCAACCAGAGAAAAGTACTCCTATTTATACCCCATACGTGGCATCTGATTGCAGTGATTGAATTCCTGCTAATTAGTTTGATATTATAGGAACTCTTTGATCATGCACAAAATAGAAATATAAAGTAATCCTGTGTAATTATTACCGATACAATTGGATTAGGTGTGAAACAGCTGAGGTGTTAAAATTTCACAAAATTTTGGCTGTTTGATCATTAAAATCAAGGTAAAACTTATGAAACTTATGTAATTATTAAAACAAATTAGGACCCATCTGATGATTGCTGTTTGTTCTGTCTATCAGAAGATGGCTCAGAAATTGGTAAAATAGTGTGGAATTTCTAAAAAAAAGTGAGCGATATTGAGGGTACGAGAGCAAAATCTTGAAGTCCACCACCCACCTGTGATACACTGGTTTGCCTAATAATGATAGACTACTGTACTCTGATGCAAGATCACGGTTGTGGAGTACCCCATTAGGGTTTCTTATACGATAGCAAATCTTTTGAAAATGTATTAGTAAACTAAAGTTTGTGGAGCAACCAATATGGAATACTGTCACTACACTTGCAAATTGTCTTGAACTTGGAATGATTTGGGAAGCTGGCCTCTTAAATATCAGTTTAGAAAATGTCTTGAATGTAGATATTCAATAAGTTTATTCTTATCCCAAACAAGACTATGGTTGTAAGGCATCCAATCTATCCCACCACCCCCATTCTTTGGTGCATTCCAGTATGAAGCTGAGCTTGGTTTGGAACAGAAGCACAATACTATAACACATGGTGAAAATTAAATTACTCTATACTCATGATAAATCTGTTAGACTTGATTGTGAACAACCATTTAATTTACAATCAACAATCTTAGGGATGATAAATATAAATTTTCAAAATATCTAATTGTTAACTTCAATTTTACTTGTGTATAAAATAGAACAAAGATGTTACTGTAAAAAGAAATGCTAGTGTAAATATATAGATTGAATCTGCTTTATATCCTGTTGAAGGCTAGCAAGAAGGTTGCTTGAAATTGCTGAGTCACTTTTATTATGGGTGTTTCCCTTTAAAATGCATAAAAAGGTTAATAAAGAAGTACAGAATATTGAGGCTGAAAGGAAAAAAAAATAATTGTGTAATAAAGAAGCAGTGTCAAATGGAAAGCAGGGTTCATTTTTCTTATATGGTTTTATTTGCATTAAATAACCTACAAAGGCTGATATACTGCTAAACAAAATAACCTATTCAGTGTCCATTTGTTTTTTTATAAAAAAAAAAAATGGGCCTATTTTTTTTTTTTTTTCCAAATTGAAAAATCAGAGATAGTTGAACTCTTTGATAGGGTGATATAATCAGTGGATGACTTCAGTTTTGATCAGATTGTTTAAAACAAATACAAACAGAATAAAAATAACATTTTAAAACAGTCTCTTTGAAACTTGTCATCTTAGATTGATGCAAAATAGCAATATGGTTACTGGATACAGTCAAGTGAAGAAATCCATGTTGTCATAGCAATAAACATTTTGATCAACTTTAAAATCAGTTGTAATTCATCTAATCCTTGTGAAATCTAATATTTCATGACTGTTATTTTAGTATTAATATTAATTTTCCATTATAGAAATCAAATTTACTCAACCTCGAAATCTCTTGGTTACTCATTAGTTGATTTCAAAACAGTATGAATATTGAACTGAGATCAGAGGCAATTGATTTTGTTAACATTTTTTCTTAGTTTATTATTTTATCTTAAGCATAAAAACACTGCCAAGGTCAGTAAATGATAAGTTTCAATGGGGATACTTTTGATGATCAATATTGCTCAAATCTTTTTGTAGGCACTGTTGGTTTTGGAAGCCTTAGCTTTTGAAGTCAATTTTCTGTGTGTTCAGGTGGAACTTCATTGACATTTTCAATGCAACATCATTTTAGTGATTCCCCTTCACTGGTTCTATCCTTTTTACTTGTATTGCTTGCTGACAATACAGCTTGGTCATTTGTTGAAAGAAAATAGAATTGTGGCAATGTTTAATTAGTTATCAATGGAACAGTGTTACATAATAGAAAGAAAAGTGAGGTTTTTGTTCAGCTCAGTGTGTATGTGTGAAGGGGAGTTGAAATTTACTTTGTCAGGCTTTGTTTCATTGAAAATATAACCTACAGTTTGTATTATTTACTTTATCTGAGATGTGGATGTCATTGTTCACATTCATGATTTTATTTTGCAGCTGCTAAAAAGAAAAAATGAAAATTTGATTTTGTGTTGTAATTTTTAATTTTTGGTTGTTGATTAAACAGCATAATAATTTTCTACTTCATTTGTAAAAACTGTTAGTTTTAAAAATAATTCCTCCATATTAGCATTATGCAACATATAACGTTTGTAAAATTATTTGAGAAAAGCAACAAAAATGTCTGTTTTATTTGAAATTACATGTTCATTTAACATTTTTGACCCTTTTTAGCTCAATATTTCTACTTAACTATAAGGTACTTGAATGTTTTGCAGTTTATCAGATTCTATTCATTTTTACTTTTTATATTTTGGCATATAAATATGCCTGAGTGCAAAATAGTCATACATGTAACTATTAAATTTTACTGGTTTTTATTCTACAAGTCTAACCATTGATCACCCTCATTTGCTGTATCATGAATAGTTTGTAATGGGATTAATGTCGTCAGTTTATTTCTTTAGCTAACTCAGATGGTTGTAGTACAAGATACTAGAATTGTTCTATTTTAAATTATATTTCACTATAAAAATCTGTCATGAGTTAGATGGTTACCAATGTCTTCCTACCACATTTACTATTGCAAGTTCTAATGTATACACAAATGATATAACTGTAGTAATGTATCCTGTAAGTTAAATACAAATTGCATATTATAGAATATTTGCAACTCGGTCATTAAAATTTTGATGTTTAACTACACAGAGTATCATAGCAAACTTTTTGTATTAGATAAAATATAGTTGGAAAGCATCCAAAATCCAACTTAATTTGGGTGCAAGAAATTTGCTTGTACAGGGTGTGGCAGAAATACCTCCCACATAATGGTAAGACATTAGTGACAATGGTGTGTTCATATAGCTAATGTCTTACCATTATGTGGGAGGTATTTCTGCCACACCCTGTACTATCCAAAGGTATGACAATGATGGAAACATAATAGCTGGAGACATATATAACATCTGCATGTTGCTGTAATGGTTAGATATAAAGCTATTGTTGAATAATGTACAAGTAGCCTATAGGTGAATGAAATTTGTTGATACAACAATTGTATTTCAGCTCACTCTCAGTATCATCTTGTTGGTGATGAGATAACAGCAAAACTTAAATCTCTTTTCTTAATGTTCTTGTCTGGAGAACTTAAATTCTTCTGATTTTTAATTCCTCCAGTCATTTTTTCGCAAACACTCCAGTGTTGTATACTTTCGTCATCTTCATATTTCATTTTTTTTATTTTAATCTGCCAGCGATTTTTACCATTTATACTGTTGTAATGCAGCACTATATCCTGTATATATATATATATATATTTAGAGAAGGAAAAAAAAACATCTGAAGTTGATCAGGTATAAAAAGAGTTGTAAAAGTGCTTGGTTAAAAGCTACTATTGCCTGAGAATAAACAATATTGTCTATTATCTATAGCAGTTTGCAAAGTGATTTCCCTCTCACTGAGCAAGTAATGACATCAAATTTGTCAGGAAGACACCCCCCCCCCCCACCTGTATAATTAGTTCAAGCAAAACTCTCAGCTAAGCTTGTTGATTGCACTATTAATTGGGTTAATTTTGTAAATTTACAGTCAGATGACTGTTTGCTAATGAAAATATCTGTGAAACGAAGATACACTATGGAGGAAAATAACCTGATTGTACACAATATATTGGATCTAATAAAATGAAGTAAAAATCGGTTGTACTTGACAATTTCACTGAGAAAACCAAGATCAACTTGTTATAAAATAACATTGACTTCATTCAGGGATGTTAAAAATGCTTTCTAGTACACACATAAATACTGCAGACAGTAGAGTTAGTTAACTTTACCTTTTTGCATGATGAGGAGATAGTCTTGGAGATGAATCCTCATAAACTATTTATTACGATATTTGGATCTCATTCAAAAGATGTAAAACTCCCTTTCTTCTTAATGATTGTATAAAAAATTAATTCAATTGTATTCAAAGTAAAATTGAAATTTTCCCAATGTTTCTGAAATCTTTCAGATTAGTGTTTAATTAAGCTTTTATATATACTTGCTTGAAAACCTTATGGACAAGAGTATTTATAGATATTTTTTTATTAAATAACTCAAAAGCTTGACTGACTTATTTGATTGTTTTGACAAAAATCTGTGGTGTTAGTCAATCATCAGGACCAGATGCTCAATATTTAATATTGTAGCTCTAGTTATCTTGAGTGTTGTTTTGGCAGAATTTCTGCTGGTCTGAAATTCCTGTAATTTTCATGTAATTTTTTTTAGTTTTTATTACTACTACAAATAATATAGATTTTATGATTTAATAATGCTATTATTTTATGGGCACTTAGGAGTAACCTTGCTGTGAATTGAGTATTTATAAAATTTGATTTCCTTACAGGAATATTTTTCAATTGCTGCATTTTAAATCTGTTTGCCTTAATCCTTTTCATTTGAAAACTTAAAAAAAAAAATTGAATTTTATACTAGTCTTTATATATAAATTTGTTTGGGGAGAAAATTATTATAAATTTTGTTTGGGGAGAAAATTTTCTGTACTTGTAGACATTTAATTAGAAGGCCAATATCATTTTATTTGCATTATAGCCAGTAAAATGAACTGAACCTTTCAAAAACAATCAAATAAGTCAGTCAAGCTTATTTAATAAAATATTAAATATTGAGCATCTGGTTCTGATGATTGACTAACACCAGAGATTTTTGTCAAAGCAATCAAATAAGTCAGTCAAGATATTGAGTTATTTAATAAAAAAATATCTATAAATACACTTGTCCATAAGGTTTTCAAGCAAGTATATATAAAAGCTTAATTAAACACTAATCTGAAAGATTTCAGAAACATTGGGAAAATTTCAATTTTACTTTGAATACAATTGAATTAATTTTTTATACAATCATTAAGAAGAAAGGGAGTTTTACATCTTTTGAATGAGATCCAAATATCGTAATAGTTACCTTGTCTTTTCAGTATTGTTGGTGATCTTGGTTCTCTAAAGAATCCTGTCTTTTGTTGCTCTCTAAGTAACATTTGACCCTGTACGATTTCTCTTTTTTTCCAGCTGACATCCATTCACAAAAACCTAAGTAACCCTCACCCCACTGCTTTTCTTGTCTTTGTATTTTGTGAGTGTTAGATTATCCAAGCCCTCTTTTCATGTTTCCCACCCACAAATCTCAACCTTTTCTTTTTGCTTCTAAGTATAAATCTCTTTATAATAATCATTAATAACCTTTTTTTTTTTTTACTTTGGAATATCAAGTCTCATTCTGTATTATGTGTTCACTTAATAAATGTATGTACACACATTTTTATTTATTCATAGGTCATTCTCAATTTGAGTTTGTTTTTTTTTTGGGGGGGGGGGGTTGTCATTATTCAAATATTGCTTTTTTGGTAATCAGGATAATCTTCCAATTGGGAGTGTCATTAACTTCAGGCAGTGAACAATGGCTATTTTTAGTAGTCAATGATTGTTTGAATCATTGGGCACTAACATGTAATGTGGTCATCCACTATAGGCAATGACAGACTAGCAATGCTGACTAATTGGCAATGCTTTTGTTTTGTTGACTGATCATTTGGGAGAATTGGGCCAAATGTTTATATACAGATTATTTTGTTCTGAAATAGAAGTTGTAGCCAATTATATGCAGAAAGTATTCTGCAGTTTAAATTAAAAAGGCTAATTTATAGTTTGAATTATAGCATTTAAGCTCTATTTTCTTAGATTTTAGTTACAGGATTAAATAGGATGAGCTTTTTAAAGATGTAACCCCACTTTTTTCTTATCAATTTACAGATGTTTTTGTAAATTATCAGAATTAATCATTGTTTGCTGTAACATCATCTCAGCCATAACACATTTTTACAAAATAAATTTATTATAGTTTCTTTTCAGATTTCGGGAGAAATTATACATGAAATCTGAAAAGAAATTATAATAAATTTATTTTGTAAAAATGTGTTATGGCTGAGATGATGTTACAGCAAACAATGATTAATTCTGATAATTTACAAAAACATCTGTAAATTGATAAGAAAAAAGTGGGGTTACATCTTTAAAAAGCTCATCCTATTTAATCCTGTAACTAAAATCTAAGAAAATAGAGCTTAAATGCTATAATTCAAACTATAAACTGTAAATTCAGTTAGAAGCCTAATTGATTCTACAATTAAGACATAGCTTAGCTCCAATTTAAAGTCACCTTTTATTCATAAAACAGTTGTTAATAAGCATGTAATAAAACCCAGTACTTGAACTGCTGAGATAGTTGTGAAAGTTTATTTTCAAGTAATTTTCTTCTGCTTTTCTATTGTCAGCCACTTGTTGTTATCTCAAATAGTCATTGATTTGACATAGATTTAACAGAATAACTTTATTTTGGTTAAATAATTGGGAATACTATTTTTCTAAAGTGTTTTTTTTTCTTTCTTTTCTAAAACCAATCAATATCATTATTTTCACTTTTCCTTTCTGTTTTCTTGGCTGTTTTCGTTGCTTATCCCATAGACATATGAGAAATAGGACTTTTAAATAGGTTAGTTTGTAAAAGTTAATAGCCTTATTAAATTCTGTTTACTGTTGAATAATGAAAGCATTAATTTGTCAAAACAAAGTTCATTAAAGGCTCCATTGCCTGTTGCATAATCACAAACTTACTAAAAAGAGACTAAAAAGTATTCAGTTCAAACCACAATCCTCTGTCCTTCAACAAAATAAAAGCCTTGTTTCATCAGTTGGTCATTGTATTAATAGGTATTACATGATGAAATAGTTACTATTAGATATTATCAATGCTACAAGTTCAGATAATGAATGTTGAAAAAAAAAAAATTTCTCGTAATCAACTAAAAGCTCAAATTTAAATTTATCATTTTTAATGAGACAGATGAAGATACCTATATTTTTAAGAAATGCCATTGTGCCTATTGCCTTTAGTTTTGTACCTGTCATTTGGTATAGCATACTTTTCTTTTTTTTAATATACATCTATAAAGAGTATTTTTAATGAAACTGTAACAGGGAATCTGGTCAGCCTAATAAGACTCTGAGTTGGTTGTATGTGGTGCTGTATTCACCAGGAGTTGCGTCCCCTTCCACAATGGGCTGTTGAGAGAAGACCTTCTACTTAAAGTGGTGCAGACTATTTTCATATGAATGATACTGGGCAGGTATTAGCCAATAGTCAGCATTGGTGGAAGAGCTATATAACACCAGTGTTTCTCTCGGTTGAGAGAGGCACTATCGACTTGCAAAATCCAGATAAGACAAACACAGAAATGCATGCTATATGAAAACTGAAGTAAATAGATGCAATGAAATTCTTAAAAATGTGGGTATATAGGTTTTTAAAGAGCCTGGATGTGCAGATAATTTAACTGTTATTTGTATAGAAAGTAGAATCGGTGAACCAACTTCAAATTCTCACCTAATCTGCTACATTCACTTTTGTACAAATACCTTTCAGGAAAGGCATGAATCCATTTCTTCTGTCCTACTCCTCATCTGTTGTTTAAATAGCAGAGTAGACTAGGTTTTCTAACCGTGGGTAGAAAAAGCATCAGCAATCTACTCCACTATGTATGGCACTTCACTTGATAATAAAGAAAAGGAATTGGTGGAGAGTCATGATTGAGTACATCGTGAAGAGAAATGACTTATAAAAATAAACAAAATAAGAGAAATGACCTCTAAAATGTAGACTGGCATCTTCACATGGCTCCGTCTGTCTTGTTTTTCCTTTCTGCAAATTGGCTGTGAGTAACACTGAAATGGTGTTGGCTTTCAACTTATTCATGCAATCTGCATCCATTTACTTGCATTGACTTGAATTAGCCATGAGAATTATCAGCACCACACAGCCACCCTCTGTCCATTTCATTTTCATGTTATCTCTTAGACAATGTTTCTTTCTTTTTCTCCTCTTTTGTATCTATCTACACTACTCTTTCTTTTTTCCTCTATTGCTGACTTAAGACATCTCTCCTCATTATTTCTTAATTAGTATCTGTCTTCTCTATCAAAAACTTTTCTGTGTTCTGCTTCTTTTTTCCCTTAAGTTTATGTGTCTCTTTTTCTTTCTTGTACTTTTTCTTAGACCACATGTATTCAGTCTCTTTTGGTCTTTCATTTATTATTTTCTTAAAAGATGACCTATTGCACAATTATTATTTGTAGGAGAGACTGGGTTAAATAGTAATTAATGCTGTAAAGTTTTTGGATTATTATTGTCATTTAATTTTTCAAGGAAATTGGTAGAGAGATATTGAAATAGGACATGAATTATGCCAAAATATTCATTTATCATTACAAATTCACATATTTCATTAATTCTCTATCATTTTAGCAAAGTATATACTCCTTATAAAAGCTAGTTTTATTTTAAAGTTTTTTGGGTTTTTTTTTTTTAAGGGAAACCAATCTCTGCAGATGTGTCTGAGCTTGGGTCACTGGTAAAGGAGATAATTTAAATTCTTACAAGAGGATCTCCAATATCATTAACTTCGTTATTTTGATAAATAGTGTATTAAAAATTCTTGCGTCATTGGGAGAGGACTGTTCTTTAACAGTATGGTTACTCAACTTGACCATTTATATCAATTCAACTTCTGTATCCTCCAAATTGTTTTACTCTCACACTTTTTGAAAGATGATTTTGGAGTGCATTCTTAAAATGAAATCTAAGATTAATGGCAGATATAAAACAGTTGGACAGCTCTTCAAAAAATAACTTTGTTGGTTATTAAACAATGATAATTTGGGACTTGTATTATCATTTTGGTTACCTTGGCTGCTGCTGTTTGTGTTGCTTTAACTTCTAGTTTTAATTTTATATATAGAATGTTTTCAAATAGTTATTTAGGTCTATACATTTATTGAAAATAAAAATCACAATTCTTTCAAAGTCTCGCATGTTGGACAGTGCATTATACATCATAATAATCATTGTGTAAATTTTCTTTCAGTTTAACTAAGCAAAGAAATAGGATTGTGAATTGGACAGAAATTAATTCTTTCGGTCTTTGAATATGAAGGCAGTTAAAATTAGGGTGATTTATAGGGACAATTGGATCTTTTAAATAAGTTTTCCTCCCATTACAGGAAAACCATGCGTTGAAAGCCAGATTATTTCTTTCTCCCCTCCTTTGTTTTACTCTTATTTTCGTTCTTTCCTCCTCTACTCTTGTCTTTTGATTTGTAATGCTTATGGTAATCTGTTCAAATCAAATTGAACTGCCATTTGAATATTTGCTTTCTTAGTTTCTATATAAATATGGGGATAAATATACTTTTATTCTGTTCAGGAGTACAGGCAAACAAGAATGTCCTTGTCACAGTTCGTGTGTGTGTATATGTATATATAATATATATATATATACACACACACACACACACACACACACACACACACACACACACGTGGAACATAAATGTTCATACAAAGTAGGTCATCTATGTTCAGTTATAAGAAAAATTCATAAAGTAGCCATCTAATACATGTATGTGTTTGAACATATTTCTAAAGTGCTTTTATGTTATATATCAATATCTACTTAATCCAGTTGATCTTTTTATAAATATGTAAGCATGTTAATAAATAAGTAGATATGAATGTGTGGGAAGTGTAACAAATGTCAGCATGGAAAACTGGTACTGGTGAGCAGAGTTCAAATTCCAGGCTTGTCTGTTGCATTCACTTTTGCACAAATGTCCTTGATAAAGGCATGAACCAATCTCTACCCACTTCAACTGAGCTAGGAAGTTTAATAGCAGGGTAGACAGTGCTCTGAAACCTCGGGCGGAAAAAGGCAATCAGTCCACATCACCATATTTCCCAAGAATGCAGGGCAATTTACAGATAATAAAAATGAATATTTTGCCTACGTCCTGAAAGGACATAAAGCCCAAAAATCATGGGCACATAGTCAAATTATACACTCACATTTATGGTTTGACTGCTTTCAATGCAAGAACACACAATGATGTTAGATATAGATCTTTCTATAAACATTGCATGGAGATTGTTTTATTTTATTTTATTTTTTTTAGCCATTTAGCCAGCAAGGTAACAAAGCCACTAAGATGCAGGGGATTACTGAATGTGAAAGAATAGAAGAAAATTCTTTATTAAGGAGCAAGAACAATGAAAGAATAGAAATTAAGGAGACAGAAAAATAACAACTGATATTGCATTTAAATTTTTGAAGATCAAACTTAACTGGGAAGCAAGAAGCCAGATAAGTTCCATAAGCAAGAAGTGTGAGAAAAGTAACTGTTAGCATAGAACTTATAGTTACATCTAACAATTTCAACTGTAAAATGAGATCTTGCCACCAGTCTAGTATTGCACTTAAATTCATAGTCTACGAACAATAGAGGAAAGTTCATCAGAACAATAACCATGAAAGTATTTATAGAAAAAGCACAAGGAAACTAAATCATGGTGGTATGAAAGTGACTGAAGCCAAGATACTAGGTCAGGAACAATGACATTGCATATTCTTCTTTGGATTTTATCAAGGATCTCTAAATATATACCAGAAGCACCAGTCCAGATGTAGCAGCAATATTCTAAGCATTGTTGAATGGTAAATTTATAAATATGTAAGATAGATTTGGATGAGAAAAATTGTCTAGCACGACAGTGAGCTTTCCTAGCAGCAGTTCTAGCAATTGATTCAATTTTATCTTTCTGCCATAAGGAAGGTTGTTAATGAATGTAGGTTCAAGGATAGAACACTGGGTGACATACAAAAAGATCTAGAAGAGTGGCCATTCAAGATAACTTTCATTTCATTTCACAATTTGATAAAGACTGAATCAGTTCAAAAGTTTGTTCAGAAATACTATAACCCTTCAACTTGTGAAAACCAGTATACCAAACCCTGTCAAATACCTTGGAGATATCCAAAGCAACAACCTGAGCTTCACCATTCATATCTAAAACTTGATAGAATATGCAGTTGACTTAGAGAAGCAAAAATGTAAGTATATGTATAAGATATAGCTGGATCTGTTATATTCAGTACACTGTCTGCATATATGGTTATATAGATACTTTCAAGTTATGTACGTTTACAGCAATTTTTACATCTACTGAAAGAATTTCATTAATATGTATACAGACTCATATGTGTTCATGTATACACGGATTCAACCACCCACATTTGGTTTGTATGATTTTTAGTAGAGTTAGCTGCAAGCAAATAAAATAAATCTGTTTGTGCCAAGAAAGTTAAAGAATAGACTCCTTCTTCAGATCTTGAAACTATTTGCCATATGAGAATAAAATGGCTGACATTCTTTCTTCCTTCTGCAAAAAGGGCAGCTGGTACCCCCATAAACAAGATGCAAAACAGATTTGACTGATTGCAGATACTGGTTATCTTGAAATTTCTCAAAATAGAAAGGATTAGGGGAGAGAGAAACAAATAAAAAAATTTTTAAAAAAACTGCCATTTCCATAAATGTTTGGTTGGGTACTTTGGCCTTACTTTGGTTTTAAAATATTTCCATCTGTTTTCTTTTTTCTGAAATTAAAAAAAATTCCAACTTTTTAAAATACTTTTTAAGACTGCCACATTGTCTCCAAGATGCATTGGCAAGAATAGCAAAAACTCCAGTTATTTAAATATTAAACAGTTTTAATTTCTTGGTCAAATGCCAATATGACAGTGCAACCTTAAACTGTTAAAAGTATCGGGTTAAAAGTGATGGTATCATAAAAAAGTTTTGGCTTTTTATTATTTAACCTAGTTTCCTGTGAATATTTAATTTACTGAGTACTTTATTTTAGAAAGGCATATTTTGATTTCTTGACAGATGTTGCTTCAGATTTTCTCAACCGACTGTTTTATTCAGGGGGATAACTTAGTTTTTATCATCTCCTAAAAAATACAATCACTGAAATAAAGTTGAGAATTTTTAAAAATCTATTTCCTTATTTTATTGGTTTTGAAATCTAGTCAACATAACTAGGCTTATTTATATTATTTGTAGAATATAAATCTAATTTGTAATAATTACTGCTGAACTAATCTTTTTATGTGTTCTGAATATTTACTATTATACTCTCTTCAATTTGTATGTCTTTAAAACAGTTATTTTTCTGATCTTGATGACTTTCATATATGTATTTACTCAATTAAATCACACTATTGTAGACTCATCATTGTCAATGTTGTATTCCATATTTTATGTGGGCTTACTATGTTTTATTGTTAGTAGTCTGTTAACAGGACAGGTCAAAAGAAATTTTGGGCTCTTTTTTTTTTTTTGTTGCTTTTTCCAAGCACAAAATGTTGATAATTTGATTGCCCACCAGTTTTTTTTTCTTGTTTCCAAGTATGCCTGTCTGCTAGGATGGCTATCCAGTCCCTGTTGTAGACACCTGCTCAGTCATATTTGTGTTTATTCAACACTCACAGACCCCATCTGTGGTTTATACTCCAACTATGCTGTGCAGACTTCAGTTTTTGAGAAAGTGCATAATCTGGTATAATCAATACTTTGAACAAGGTCAGTATGCTCAAACCCTTGGTCATGATGACTTGTGGTTTTGTTCTAGCACAAACATCAAATAACTATTCCATCAACCCATGGTATCGTTTTCAGGCACTTTCCTATGTTGCTGCTGCTCACAAGGAGAAATTCACCAGGCCAATAACATTAGTCCCTTTCTAGACGAATCAACCCTGGGTCTCATGGACAGAAAGTGAACATTCTAACCACTTGGCCATGCATCTATGGATTTAAATAATTCCATAATCTTTTATTTGGAACAACAAAATCAGTGCTTGACTTGAAGGAAGGTTAAGAAGGGTTTTCCACATTTGTTACAGTCTTAGATGGTTTAAGTTTAAACTGGAAAAGCATGCTTTTTCACAGTGAATGCAAGAAAAGGTTTGGTAGCAGTGGAGGCTATAGACTTGAAGAGTGGTTTCTGCCTTTTGGGTTTTTGTTTTCTCTGCAATTTGCATGAACAAGAGACATTGCTTGATCCTGTTCCACCATGTTGCACTTCCTGCTACTTCTATTTTCCATTTATGGTAATGGAATCTACAGGAGATGAGGGTATTTTTTAGGTAATGTTTGCTAAATCACTTACTTGTCAGCTAGAGATTCATTCTCCATAAATGGAAGAGTCTAAAGAGGTGAGTCAGTTGTGATATAGCCAGCCCACTGATGCATGGTCTTGTAGTTCTGGTAGAATCTAGTCAAATGTTGCCATAAATAAAAATACATTTTTGTAAAATATGACGATATTACATTTTAACATTTTGTTAGCATGAAAGTTTGTAAGTATTTTGCTGTCAACAAAATCTTATTTTTAAATGAAATAAGTATTCAAAATTTATTTATCACTTTCTGCCAGTGTATAAGCAAGTTATAGATTCTTTTGTGAGATAATGTTTATTTCAAATTGAAGAAAACTTGCAGAGCCATTTCGAAATTTGTGGTTCTTTGAGCATTCAGAAAGTTCTGTAAGATGCAGCAAAGGTAATCAGGAGGCACCAAGTTATGTCAAAGGAACAGACTTCTGAACCCAAATGCAGCTATTCTTCACATATCATGCCTGTGACATGTGGTCTGTCATTGTCAAGTAGTAGGTAGATTTTGTGTAATTCAGTTGTTTGTAATTGTAATCAGCTATACTTTGCAGCAACATGCAATAAATTTTGACAGTGATAGTTTTGTTTGGATTGAATAGTTCCCAGTAAATGATGCCTCATACATTCTGCTAGCAAGAAACAATAAACATTTGTTTTTTCTTTTGTGTGTTAACAATTGCACATTCATCTGTCAAGCAATCAACATTTTTTTTTTTTTTTTAAAATCACCAATCCCTGCTTCTTAATGAATTTCAGTGTCATTTGTCCTCAATAGGAAATAAAAATACTTAGTTAAAAAAAAGAAAAGTTAATAGTATAAATTAAGGTTAATGTTAATTTTATGGTGAACCATTTTCAACATATAACCATGTAAATAAAAATATGAAACACCATATTTGTATAATAGAGTAATCTTTGTATGTAATCTCATAAAAACTCACATTATGTAAAGTAATCTCCTGTGTGCATGTAGATGATTTTTATGCATATATACTCACTCAGTCTCCATTAATATCTAATTAAAATTATTCTTTAAAATCAAGTGGTTGCTATTACCTCATAACTGACCCAATTATCCACCTTGCTTCCTTTTTGTTTTTACCCCAAAGATCTGATATGGCCACTAAATATTGCTCTTTATTTCCCTTCCTTTATGACTTTAACACATAACTTCCTCATTGTATATGTGGGCATAACATAATGCATTAAAATTCAAGGTAATTGGTCACTTGAGCTCTACAACAGGAAGTCCAAAAATAAATAATAAAAAAAAGACTGTTAAAGCAAAGGAACAAATAAAGGCTGTGTACATTATGCTTTCAGTTATCAACTTTGTTCCTGTTTTTCTTTTTTTTCTTTTTTTGCTATGACACTGTGTTGATGGCACATACAGAAAGAAAACTAAGAACTTTTGGATATGGTCATAAAAGAAAGCAAAAACAAATGACATGACATATGGGTGTTAACAAGAGGGACAACCTAAGATGTGACTTTATATATAATTGAAGACATCAGAATCCAGCAAGTCCAGAAATCTAAGTGTTTTGGAAGTGTTATAACAGACAATGGAAAATGTGTTGTAGAAATCTGAATGCACATTGAAATAGCAAGTGATATCTTTCAGAAATTCTAAGTATTAAGAAACAAAGATTTGTTTGAAACAAAGAGTGCTGAACTGCTATGTAATATCAGTCCTCAGGCCATATAGGCAGTGAATGATAAATGAAGATACTTGAAGCAACAAATCAAATGCCATTGATGGATCATGTGAACAATGAAGAAACTTAAAGAAAATGGAAGCAAAAAGGACAATTGTATTTTGAATCAGAAAGAGCTGATTTTTCTGAGACAAGGAAAGAAGTTTGGATAATTTAATACTCATAGGATATATTTAAAATAAGTGATGGCAGAGGAGTAAGAATTATTGACCTACATTCCATGTGAATGGATGGCAAAACAGGGACTGGGAGGAATAGTAAGAGGATAAATATTGCTTTGTGCTATAAGGGATAGGAAGCTGTGGAGAGCTATGATTGTCCACATCCTGCCATAGCACACAAAGAAAAATTTAATTTTTTACACAGTCATTGTTGAAAGACTGAATAGAATTCTTATTTTCCAACCCATTACTACCTTGCTAAAATCTTTTTCTTCGCTCCCTGCTTTCCCAATAAAGAAAACAGTAAGAAATTGAAATCAGATTCATTATTTTATAATATTAAAATGTATTTATACTTTTGCTTGCGTTGAAATGTTTTGGAGAGAAAATTTTAATGTCTTCAATGATATTAGCAGCAAAAAAAAATTACTATCCTCCTCCCTCATCTGTGGTAAATATATTCCAAGACCCAGTGAATATCTCAAACCAAACTTTATATGTGCTATATTTTTCGCATACTTACATAACTATGGTAAAGTTAAAATTATTTTTTAGGCAAAATGACATTAACAAATAACAGAACTAATAACACTAATTGAGAATTTGACTGATGTAAGAATTGTTACAATATAGCTTAGCAAACTAAACATATGATATTGTTTGTTTGTTTACTCAAGTCGAAAATTTTCATCTGTTATTTCTCTTTGGCACATCCAAATTGCCAACATTGCTAATCTGACACTTTAAAACTGTTAGTAAAACTTGTGAATTGTTACTGGGTTGACTTGAAGTAAAGGAAGACATGGAAAGTGAAATAAGATAAGGAGACAACCACTATTTTCTTAGAAGAATGGATTTTAATCTTAAAGGGGTTAAATTTGTACAGCTGTGTTAATTTGAGTTTTTCCTTTTTTTAATTACTTTCCACATGAGCTCCATTTCTCACACTGATGTGTTTGTGTTCTAAATGCAGTCAAATGTTTATAAAAGCTTACATTGTTCTTTTGTTTATTGTACATGAACAAGGCAAAAAAAATCTAGTGCAATAATTCACTAAGTATATCAGTTATTTAGTAAGTAATTTATGGAGTTATATAGTACTGTATTATTCTTTATTCTTTGCATAGTGAAATACATTTTAAAATAAAATTACAAATTTCTGAAAAGTTTGTAAAAAGTTGGCCATATTTACTAACCAGATCCTGGTAGTGCAATAATGGGAAATTTAGTGGGAATTGAGATATTGTATCACTGGCTTAATCTTAAAAATAATTATTTATTAATATTAATCTCACTTTTAGATAGTAAATATCTTTCTACATGTATGTGATATCTAATAGAAAAGAGATTTGGGCAAATCAGTTTCCTTATAATTAATTACTTCCTGAGCAATAGTTACCCCCCCCCCCCAAAAAAAACTGTTACTGATTGTCAACCTTGATGTGCTAGTCACAGTTTAGTTTGGGTCAAAACCACAATAGTAGGGTGTCTAGTAGAGAATAAAACCAAAAAAAAAAAAATAATATGAGACTAATTTGCTTAGTGGCAGGGTCACACTAAACAGGTAATTTATTATTAATTTTTTTTTTTAATCTTTATTTTATTTTTTTTAAAGAGGTTAAAAATCATGCATTTTTGCCATTTATATACAGGCAATTTTTTTTTTTGTGGTGGGGGGGTAAAATTTGTGCAAGAAGATTCAGGGATTATGCTATACATGAAGTTGGTTTTATACATGAGTGAGATAGATAGAGATATATATATATATATATATATATATATATATAGTATTTTTTTTTTTTTTTTTTTTTTTTTTTTTTTTTTTTTTCTTCCAAAGAAATAACATTGGCAGCAGAAAAGCCACCAGATGGTTATGGTTGAAAAGATCAAGTGATTGGCAGTCAGTAAGGAGATGAAAGGAAGTAGCAATTGATATTTTTTTATTGGTTTGGGGGGGGGGGGGTCTTGGGTATGTCCTTAAACTACACCTGCCAATGGAGTCTCAACTAGGGGGCAGAATTAGGGTACCCTGAACTATTGTTACCTACGGGTGATCCCTGGCTAAGATCTACCACCTGTTTGCTCCCTACTACGGTCCTGGCATATTATTATATATATAATCTGTTCATTTTATTTATTTGTTTTGTATGTTGCTGTATCAGTGTGTTGGCATTGATGTTTGTGTGACTCTTACTGGGGGAGGCTCAAAGAAAAAAAGGAAGGAGGATTTTTTTTTCTCTGGGTGAATGATTAACATGAATGGAAATGGAATAAGTGTAAGCAGAATGTGGTTCTTGAGCGCATTTTTGTATGTGTACATGTCTCAGTGAGGGGAAACAAATCGTTACTTGCCACTGCAAGCTGAGCAGCCTCATGTTTCTGACAAGATAGAAACTGTGTGTGCGTTTGCTTCCTTTTTTATGGAAGAGTACACATTGCTGGTGAACTGAAAGTTATCTGGTAGTAGGCTATAAATTGCCAAGAGGAGTACGTGTGTAATCATAAAGATGGACAAAAAACTGTAGCTAACGGAAGGTACGCAAGTTGATACCCGATCAGTATCGGCTGGGTCACTGTGGAGAGGGGGTATGATGTTGGAAGACCTAAAACCCCTAATGAACCTCGGCTAGAAACATCACTGATGTGTACCAAAGCATCCAATAGATGTATTTTATGAAATATTTGAAGGCCAAGATTTTTAATGCAGTTTTTCAAAACAGGCACGAAAACCTTTTCTACTTGCGATAAATAAAATTTTTTTCCACTTTCCCATTATCATTGTGCAGCACTTGAGATATATATTTTCCACAAATTGGATGCTGATAACTTTTTTTGGCTTGATAAAGATAAATTGTAGCATTTTTAATTAATTTTTAAAAACTAATTCGTTTTAATCCTAAGCTTAAATGATTCAGTCGTGTATAAAAAATAAATTTATTAAGTATTTTTTGTAGTGACTAATATTCGTTTTCCCCTTGATTCTTGGAATATTTTCTTATACTATTGTTGAGCTTTTGTATTCATCAGAGCTTAAAAACTTGTTTGAAGCAATCCATACTCTTGTCATGAATCACCATTGGTTCAAATTGATTTTCTGTCCCTGTCCTCTTTTTGATTGGATCACGTTTCACTATGTGGCCCATGCACTCAAAATAATTCCACTATAAATAGACTTGCACGCTGAAATGAAGTGAGTCATTCATTTGCAAAACTTGATTGAAGACAGCTAATAACAGACAAGTTTGTGCATCTGTGCATTCTGCTTTCTTTAATTGTTTGCAGCTTCTTTGCATGTAATATTATCAGGGTGCAATTTAAAAGAAATAATTTGGGATTATTTTTCTCCTAATATTTCATTTTGTTCTGTTATTTCTTGCTTAAAAGTTACCAGAAGGGGGGAGATATACATACACTCTCTCTCATATATAAACTTACTTCATGCAAAGTGTAACCCATGAATTTTAACCCTTCTAGAAAAAAAATTTACCTTTTTTGTATAGTGCAACCAGTTGTCAAAAATGCATGCTGTTTAACCTTTTTCAAAAAAAGAAAAGAAATTACTTGTGTATAATGCGCCCCCCCATTTGTTACATAAAAAAAATTGATCAGAAAATCTTGTGCTATAATTGTGTGTGTGTGTGTGTGTGTGTGTATATATATATATATATATATATATATGTGTGTGTTTGTACAAATTAGGTTTTTGGCTATTGTTTAATAAAATTTGTTTTATCATAAAGCAAAAATTACATGAAAGGATTCTTTGAAAACTTTAAAAAATGTCTAAAATTTGAAACAAAATTTTCAGCAATTGGTGTGTAAAATTTATGTAACAAAATTTTTTATCCTCCCTTATTTCATAACTTACCAAAACATGGTACCTGTTGAATTTGGTAATGTTTTTGTTTTATTCAATTCACAATGATAGATTGTTCTAGATATCCCTAATTATGGCTAATAGATTCAGAATTGTCAATCCCCATGGATTTAATTGAGGATCCAGATAAATTTTTTAACTGAATCTGCTTGCATACAACAGGCACCTGAAGAATGTCCAGGTTTGTGGTCATGCATAATTGCTATCACCAGGGAAAATGGAATCTGTTTACAAAGTTTGAGTTTTACTGAGGCTGCTTTTTTTAGACTAATTCTCTTGTGAAAAGCATGAATACACACCTTTCTATGTAAGATCTCACTGGTGGGTATTTTTTAATATTAATTGTATAATCTGAGAAATTTAAAAGGACCTATAATTTTATTTTTATTTAGCCAACGAATTTTTTTTCCACACACATGGCTGTAAAGATAATGTGAAAAAATATGCTGAATAAAAGACTATCACAGAATTGCAAACTTTTCTAGTTTCTGCAATTAAAAAACAAAATTAAGCTTTTTTATTGAGCTCTATTCAAGTATGATTGCCTATTATCTGGATTCTATGACAAATGACTAATTCTATTCCTATCTGTCCTCTCTCTACCCTTTGAATAAATGATGCAAGTTTGTAGCACCTTGATGTGCAGAATTCTTGCTGTTGACTTAAACTCCCCAGATACCTACTTCTATTTCTGCCATCTGTTTATGATGAAAGCATTTGCATTCACAGGATTTTTAATTTTAGCATAATAATCATATGCCCCTGACTTTTTATCACACCTGATAAAAGTGGGTCTCTATAGAGTACTTGATATCTTTAAACAAACAGTTCACTTACTCATCTCCCTTCATCCACATTATATATATATATATATATATATATATATATAGTAGCATGTTCATTTTGGTTGTTTTTATTTAACGGTCCTGGGGGAGCAAGTTTCTAGCTCAGGTGATGCAGTGAAGGAAAATAGAAACTTAATTCTTCATGGTGACAATTTCACTGAGTTTACTACTGGAAAAATAACATGGGGAAGAAAGGGAAAAAATAAAGTGAGCAATCTTTTGGCAGCATTGGAAGAACCTTTTGTAATTCTGCATTTTCTTTCTGTAATTAATTATTCTCTCTAGTTTGGTAAATAAGTTTGTTGAATTGTCTTTATAGTCAACTAACAACTCAGATACATGAAAATGTGCAGAATACAAGCAATCTTGCCTTGATATTTTCTTTTCAAAGCAGGTGGAAATTTTGGTTGAATATTTTAACAAAAAATTTGCTTTAGGTCTTCATTATGGACCATTGTATTTCCATTTAATGTTTTCACATGCATGAGAAATTAGAAATAGAAAAGCATTATTTGTTGGGAAATGTTTTTTGTTTGTTAAATATACTGATATTATTATTATTATTATTCTCTTTATTACAAAAGACAGGTTCTGGTGATCTGACTATCATTGGCCAATCCTATGATGTAGTTGAGATTTCTTTCAGGATTACTTTTAAAATTTTATGAAGGAAACGGTTCAGTTTGTTTTTCACTTTATTTATTTATTTTTACTTTGTGTCCTGGCATAAATCTATTAGTGCCCACTAAGGATGAAGTCAGTAGAGGTGCAAGTGGGTGGAATTTTTAACATCACTGAAAATGGAATTGGCTTTGATCTCCAAATTCTCACTGATTACATTAATCCAGGCCTTGTGTTGGTCAATGTTGTATTTGGTTGAGTCATAAATAATTTATTTTTGTTTATCAACTTTATTCTTCAAATAATAAAATACAATTACAATTTATTGAATTCACCATTATTTTCAATAACTTCTTGCCACTTACCAGGGACCTCTTCGATATCTTTTGAGTAAAATTCTACAGAATTGTGGGAAAGTTTTCAACAAACTCTTGAATCTGATTTTCATTAGAGAAAGTTCTCTCTATCATTGCATTTTGCAGCAATGAAAAAAGGTAATGAGTTGGTGCAAGGTTCAGTGAATATGGCAGATTGGGTAGAACAGACCAAAGGAGGTCAAAAAATGTTTTTTCTATTATTCTTGCTGTATGTGGTTTTGTATTATCATGGAGAACAGCATTTTTCTTATTAATGGGTACATAATGCTTTTCAGCCACTATTTTTATAGACACATTGCAGCTGCCTGATGTTTAAATGTGCATTCATTTTTTTCATTATGTTTGAAGAACTCTAGATGAATAATAACTTAGCAATCCCACCACCTGCACATTACTTTTCTTCCATGGAGCTCAAGTTTGAGTTTGTTGTGGAGATTTCTCCTCATCAATCTACTGCCTTTTGCACTAAATGCTGTTCTGTTAGTGTACACCAAATTTATTTTTAAATGTCACATAGGATTAGTAGTTAGCATGATACAGTAGTCATTCCAATTGGTTTTCAATAATGAAAATTACTTATGATTCAATATATTTTAATAGTGGCTTGTATGCTATGATAGTTAACAGAAAAAGAATGAAAACTTGTTTTAAACTGTTCTCTCTTAATTGCTACTGCTGCTTAGGATTAACACTAAAACATTTTAAACTTTGATAGTGACCAATCAAAGAAAGAAATTTTACCCTAGACCCCTAGTGGAACACATGTGATCCATTGTTAAAGATGCTAGAGAAATGTTTGGTTCATTCTGTCACTTCAGGAAGTACCTTGCTACTACTACCATGGCTTATGTTTTAGAAGAGTCAGATTAGACAAAAATGAAGTATTGCTGTCATATCTAGGCTGGAGCCTGCTATGTCCTTACTTTACAGCATTGTTTACATCATCTTGTGGAGAATGATTTATTTTCCACTCTGTAGCTTTCTTTTCACACACACAACACTGCAAGCCTATCATTACTCTACTGCTATTTCCATGGCTGATGTTCAGATGAGCTCTTCTCTATAGATCCACCATTTCAGACCTTTACAGCTAGAAAATGCCATATTACATTCACAGTCAAATCATCCTTATTTCCTCTCTATTCCAATTGTACGGAGGGAGTTCTCCAAACATCTTTTTCTCAAGAATTGTTACTTTGTAGAACAGACTTCTGCAAGGATGTTAAGGGACAGTTGTTATCTATTCTCCTTATCCTCATAATCTTTACTTCATAATATCTCCACTTTCATTTCTATCACAATCATCATAGGCATTTTAAGCCTCTACCTTGCCCGTTGAAACTAATATTGGGTTAATTTCAGTATAAAAATGAAATGTAAAGGTTTTGGGAAAAATGAATAACTTTGTTTTGCAATCTGTTGTTTTTTTTTTTTAGGGGGGAATTTTATTATTACAATTTAAATGAAGTTTGAAACTTGTATTTTATAATATACTATTTACAAAAAAAAAAAAAATAAATAAATTTTTTTTTCCTGATATTCTTGAAATATTATTTCACCATTAAGCAATCATAGGAGATTTTGAATATTTACAGTAATATAAAATATTTCAAATCCAGATTTTTGAAGGAGTCAGGATTTTGAAAACAATGTTTTTATATATTTTATCTGCAAATTTTGAAATTCATAATTTGATATTGTGGATTTTAGAAGCAGCTGTCTGCATAGGAATGAATGTATTGGCTTGTATTGAAATGAAGTCTGTATGCAACAACTTAAAATTACATATCATTGAAAATTAAAATAAAAAGCATTATATAAGCGAGTGCTGAAAAGTATTTACCCCCTGATCTACATCCTAAAATCTAACCCAACATTTGAGGGGCTTCTGGGTTAAGCCAAGATCTCTTCAGCAAATCAATGATAATTTTTTTTTATGTAATGGTAAAGGTAGTAAAGATAATTTAAACTGCAACTTACCCCCTCTATAGTAATTATTTCAGACTCAGCCTTATAAAACTGAAGATGTATATTCCTTTACTATGTGAGTCAAGTGAATTAAAACGTCTCCTTCATTTTGATTAACTTTTATTCAATTCTGTTTGTTTTATTTTATGAACTTATAAGCAAAAGAACAATTCACTTAATAAAGATCTTTTGAGTTTGCATTCTCCTTCATTATTGCTTCTGTATAAACTTGGCCAGAATTTTTTTATTTTTTGTATATTAACATAAAGATTAATAAACCAGAAAATTAAGAATCCATTTTCTCTAATTTCTTTTACATTTATAATGGCCAAATTGTTAAACCACTTAAAAATGCAGGGATCAAAGTAGATTTAGTGACCTTGCTCTTAGTGTACAAAGAGAAGAAACTGAAAAAACAAACTTTTGATCATATCAAACTCATCAAGCAAGGAAGGTGCAGTTACTGTTGTCGTAGTTAATTCAAAGATTAACAATCATGACTTATGGTTCTTTTTTTCCCAGCTGATATTATGGTAAAGTTATTTAAAAGATGTGTGCTTGGAAAGGGCTATAATTTCACTACTCTGCATAGTTGCTTTTTGCAGAAATGCTCCTGCACCAAACATCTAGTTGTGATAAGCCATGACTTAAAATTTTAAGGAGGTGCAGAGTGGCCAAAAGATTAATAGCTCCAACAATAGGATTCAAGAAAGAACTTCAGCTATTGTATTCAGAAAATAGCTGCTTTAAGCACAAGGCAAGGAGCAGTGGTTAGCAAACTCATCTCATACCATTTCTAAATGGATCTTCATTGGTACACTGCTATTGTAGACATCTGATAGATTAGGCTATACTAAGTGAATATCTATCTGTCATCATAGTTTATCAAAACCAAGAAAACCATTAGTAATCAGCTGAATGTTGTTTCACATCACTTCTTTTTTCTTTTTATAAACTATTTTCTTCATGCCATAAACAGCTATTTGTATATCTTGTGGTTTATATTAACAGAATGTCAAGTGTGGATGGTCAGGCATGACGATTCTGTTCACTTGTTTTCCAATCTGAGAAATGTATTTGTGTTTTTCTGAAGTCATATTTTTTTTCTTGCCTTTTTTTTTGTTTTTTAGAAATGAGCATAAATTTCAAAAATTTTCATTTCAATTTTTTAATGTCTATGAGTGCAGTAAATTCATATAACAGTTTCATTCTATTAGTGTATTGTTTATTTATTTATATATATATTTATATATATATATATATATATATATATATATATAGTGAGAGAGAAAGGTACTTGCATAGTACCCATAAAAAAAATACAATATTTACATAGATTAGCACTTGTGCTTAGGATCAGTGTATATTCTGAAAAGTGATACATGCAAAAAATATATAGATTTGAAACAGGCCTATTATGTTATATATATTTTGTTAGTCTTAACTATTTTTTCTGACCTAAAGAACTTCAGCTTTTCCTAATTCTTTAAGGCATAAAGTGTAAAATAGTCACTCAGCATTTTCTTATTTGATTTGACTTTTCCAAATACTGTACTTATAAATATTTTGAATAGACTTTGTGTTAATTTTACATAGATACTAGTTATTCTGTCAAAAAATAACAATTTTACAATTGCATTCTATTTATGAAACATTGACGACAATGTTGCTCTGCATTTTCTTGTGGTCAATCCATATATATATATATATATATATATAATACTTGCGCTCTCATTGTATTTTATCTATGTGAATAGTTAAAATTGTTTCTTCCTAAAAGTATATTTGATTGGAAACTGGACGATCAAAACCTGATTTTTATTTATTAGGAAATTAATTCTGTGGAGACAGAATTTGGTAAATGGTAACAGCATGGCTATAGCTGTAATTTTCTATGAAATGATTTCACTGAATCTGGAACTTGTGAAAGAGATGTATCCCATAATTCCTGTCAGAAAATGCTAATAATGATTAAATTGTTGAGAAACCAAATCCAGACTCACTGCTTCTATTTGTCTTTGCTTTTATTTTTGTCCAGTGACATTTGTAAAGAGTCTAATTCTTTTTAGCTCAGCAAATGATTGTCTGCTATAGGTATCAATCTTTCTTTTGAGATTGGTGGTTTACTTCAGTTGTCATTAAGCATTCTTCTCAAAGGTTAATTTGTTGACAGCAATTAAGGACCAACACCCTTACATTTAGAAAGGGTATTTATTATCTCATAAGAGTAGATTATGTAAATAGTTTGCAAATATCTATTCTCGCACACACACACACACACACACAGAGATACCCAAAATATTGAAAAGTTGTAATGAACTTTTTTTACATGGATGTGTCCTCACAAAAACCTTGTCCTGATTTTCAAATTCAGCACAACTGACATGACTTAAACTGTCTGATTTATGTATTTTGCTCCTTAAAGCAAACAGAAATGACAAGAGGTGATCTTACAGTAGCAGTGAGAATAGTTTTCATAGAGATATCCAATGTAAATACATTCACTATGTGTGTATGCTTGCATCAACTTAATTCTATTTGCAGAAAACTTCTTTAAAACTTGAAAATGGTGTCATTATTTAAAAAAAAATGTTATCATTTAAAAAAGTATACAATAAAAAAACTATTTTTGCCATTTATCTCTAAAAGAAAAAAAACAACATAATTTGCTTCTTTTTTTTTTATTTCTTTTTTCTTGATATCTTTAGCCTGTTTCATAACCAGCTACAAAGTTGGTATTCACCACTTTTGTTTTTCCCAACCAGAAGATCAATATTATTATTCTTATTAGTATTCTTTATTTTGCTTATGCTGAAGATAGACATTTACTTAGTCTAAAATAGTCATAATTGTAGTGACATTTATTAAGAAGAAATTCTGTATGAGATAATCCTCATTCTGTAGACAGCATCCTTTGCATGAAGTTTTAGTCTTGTAAAGCCACAAGTATAGAACACTGTAATTGTAAGACTAGATTACTAAACACTGCTGCATTGTGAAGAGTCTCTTTTCTAACTGACGCTTTGTCTGGCATAAAACCAGAATAGAAAGCCACTCTGCCCATAAACAATGATTTATTTCAATAATTTGTTTACCATTGCTTTAATGTAGAGACCACATGGTAAACCTCTTAAATTCTTTAATTTTGGTCAGCATTTGTATCACTTAAGTATATTTCATGCCATAACTGTTTAGTTTGGTATCAGGAATTAATTTCAGAATTTTCATTTCCCTTAGTCTCAATTTGAATCTTTTATAGACATTGTTTTCTTATCAGCTGAAAAAAAAATCTTGCTTATATTTATCAAGTAACTTTAATGTTTATCAACACAAATTATTGAAAAAAAATGATGAGAAAAGAATATTTTCATTTAATTCTTCATTTTATTGGCCAGTTTGCCTGTTATTTAAAAGCTGACCCAAAAACAGTCACTGTCTCAGCAGTAAGCTGAGTGAACAAAAAACAATTTCTTGCTAATTCTTTGCTTTTTAAAATTGTCTATGGCAGCTTCAAGGTAAAAATGTTTGATATCATTTCAGTGAATTTCTGTCATTGGCCATATCTCTAGCTGACAAATGACATTATCTAGTACAGATGGTATTATTATATATTTTTGTTATTTCCAAAACATTAATCTACCTTTTTATTTTTTTCCAAAAAATGATTTTTTTTTTTTTGTTCTTTCCCAGGTTTCCAAGCTTGTTATTCTTCATGAAGAAGCAGAAGATGGTAATGCGATGCCAGATCTGGCACGGCCTGTACAGGCTGTCAAACTCGCTGTTGACAACTTAGTCAAGGTAAAATCAAAACATTTTTCATATTTCGTTTCTTTGTATATTTTATTCAATAATAAATAATTTTAGGATATAGGCAAAACTATTACATACTTACATTTACTCTTAGATGTTGAGTTTTTTTTACTTGTTAAATCTAGATTATATTTTAAAATATTTTACTCTTTGCTTTACTTAGTGTAGAAGTAATTGTTGCCAATGCAATAAATATTTGGTACTGCATATTCTATGTCGATGTCAGTCTGCCATAAAATTGCTACAAAATACCTTCCATGTTTATCCTTCAACTAAGCCAATTCCTTTTTGCTGATGGTCATTCAGTAATATTAAAATATCAAACTAAATTGCTGCAACCTGTTTTTATTTTTTAGACAGTTCTTCACTAATCAAGATAATAAAATAAATTGATGCAATCTCTTCAATTTTCAGTTATTAATTTTAATAAATTCTGTCATGTACATGAGTAAATTATCAAAATTTACTTTCTCAAAAAACTCTGAAAGTATTATCTAACAATGAAGTTATTTTCGTGTTATTTACACTATTTACATTGTTTGAACTGTTGTCCTCATCTTTGTCATATTTATGTTGTACACTCCTGCTTTCTTCAGGTGACATGGGGACACATAGCCCAGTGAATAAAAGCATTGGTTGAAGTAATCCAGTGACTTAACACAAAGTGTTGTGAGTTCAATACCTGGCCACAGCAGACTTGAACAAAGACTTGGAAAGTTGAGTGACTAAAGGGAAATAACTAAAACTGAGATATTCAGAAAAGGCATGGCATGTGAACAAAATAAAGGGTTTGGTTAGAAATTCCAATGTATATCACCTGAAGAATGCTTGAGTGTACAATGGCCGAAATGTTGTGTATATGATAATAAAGATGAGGACAACAATGTAAATAGTTATGATACCTCATCTCAGAAATATAGACAGATATTTCGGTGCTCTTAAGTATTTTCAGTAAGTATTTTAAGCTAAATGTTCCTCCTTTGTGCTCTATTACAATAAAAATAATCAACATTTTGGTTAGTTTTAATCAGTAAATACATTGAGTTTCTTTCATACCAAAATGTTAGACTATTTACAAAGCATGATTTACTTTGACATTAAATATCTTCATAAGCAGCTAAGTACTGAAAACACCAAACTATAAAATTGTTTAGAAAAAAAAAAAAAATTTTGAAACATGTTTTTAACACAAAACTCTGTGCAAGTAAAGTTTTGGCTGTTTGTAAATGTCATTTAATGTCACATCAGATTCTAGTTATTGAAAATATATAGTTGCATTTTGATATTGCTTATGTTAGAACACAGAGCTAATTCCATCCTCTAGGTCTGCAGAAACCACTCTAGAGAACTTTATCCTGAGTTCCAGATCAAATGACAAATGATGCTTAAAATTTGATTGCTGCAACTGGTGGTGTTGGTGGTGGCTGGTGACTCCTATTCAAGTATGCCTATTTACTTGGGTGGCAAGCCAGTCATTGCAGATGCTTGCTCAGGCATATCTGTTGCCTCAAGTCTTTTCTTTATCTGTGTGGATATTATTCAGCACTCACTGCCATATTGGAGGAATGATATTACATAAGTTTTGTAGTCTTTTCTTTATTTCTAATGAAATTTTTCTGTTTCTTAATAATTGGCTTAGCTTTTAGAAGACATCTTTTGCTATTTTAATACACCTTTGGATTTTCTATTTCCTGTTAAAACACTACCTAGGTATTTAAATTTTAATACTTGTTTGTGGTGTCCCCAATTCATAGTTTGTATCTTGGGCTGTTCCTTTTGCTGACAAGCATACATTTTCTTCTTACAATTGATGGTTAATCCTTTCTTCAGGCTTCCTTTTACTGTCTTCTCCAGGAGATACTGTAGTTGCCTTTCAACATTGTGCCATCTGCTTATCATTTCTGCATTACAGGTGGTAAAGCACAATCAAGGTATAGATGCAGGAGCTTATTGAAATGACCTTTACTTTTTCTTATTTTTACACATGGCACCAATCACTAGTGCTGCTGAAAATGTACCTTAACATTTTCTCTGTGGTGCTGTATTAAAGGTAGGAGATATATCACCATTTTCTCTTGTTTAGTACAATTTAGCTGCAATTATAGAATTGAAATGGATCTATCATGATAGCCATTTTTTATGTGACTGTCAGTATTTTATTTATTTTCAGTGTACTGCTCAAAAATAGTAACAATATGGTTACTTTCACTGAATTGGACACATGTGTTCCAAAAATAAGAAAGTTACCTTCAAATGTGTTGTCTTGCAGTTGGAGAGATTAAGTAGGTTTGTTATCAGGCTGAAATAAAAAAAGAGATGGAGTTTAACTAAAATTCTTCAAATTTAATAGGTTATTTTAATGTAAAAATGTGTAGATTTAGTAATTGTAATCAAAACGGAATAGAAGACATTTGATAAAAAGGTTATCCTTTCTTTTATCATATATAAGTGTTTGGACTTTTCATTTTGGATTTTAGAACATTTCAATAAAACCGTTGTTGTTGGATGCTGCAATTCTCTAGCTCAAATTTTAAAGTACACTTGGCTTTGCATCTTTGAGAAGGTATGAAAACAGCTGTATAATGTATATTAATAGGAGGGAAAATTGCATACTTTGTTAAAAAAAAAAAATACAAAAAAATAAAACTGAGATAAATTGTTATAATCAATTTAACTGGTCGAGTCTTTTTTTTGCTTTTTATCATAATTAAATACAATCTGACCATTGAAGTAGCATGAAATCAGATTAAAGAAATAATTTCACAAAAGACTTGAATTTGTATCTCATATCCAAGAAGCTTGTCTGTTCTGCATAATGCCATAACCAATTCAGCCATAGAAGCCTTATGATTAGACAGGGCACAAACTTATTTATATTATCAAGTTTCTTTGCTAATCATTCACAATATATTTTGTTTTTACTGCTGAATAATAATACACTTAAGTTACTGAAGTTTTGAGATGAAGTAATTTTTTAATAGTTTTTTTCTTCTTGATTTTGATTTTTATCACAATGATTTTTAAGTAGTGTGAATGGAAATAAAGAAGTAGCTTCCAATGAGATTCAATTCTTGTTTTATGTCTTAGGAGTTTTTTTCCATGGATAATGCATTTTCCAATTTGGAAAAGTGATGATATTCTTGTAAATTTGTAACCCTTCTAGCTATAAAATTATAGAGTTGAAATGGATCTATCCTGATAGCCATTTTTATGTGACTGCCAGTATTTTATTTATTTTCTGCTATTTTAGTATTTTCTGTATTTTAGTGTACTACTCAGAAATAGTAACAATATGGTTACTTTCACTGAATTGGACACAGATATGAATTTGCTTAGTTCCCATTCCTAATGTTGTAGGAATGTTTCAGACAGTTTGTATTTTATAATAGACTTAATACAATTGACCTTTTCTATCTTTATAAAGTCAATTCACATTTGCGTAAATTTTTTAGATTTAAAATATTAAATTTTAAGAAAGTTGATATGATATAAGGCAAAAAGACATTTAAATTACAATTTTCACCAAATGTAGACTTAACAGTTTGTATTATTATTATTTATTTACTTGTATTATAATCTATGATATGAGTAGTACTTGTTTAAGTGTTTAGAAGATTTACAGTTTATTAAATGACTGTGTATACACTCCCTAACTTTAATAAAAAGGTGCTGGGAGCTTTAGTGTATACCTTTTTATATGAAGCAGGAATTAGTTGTTTCAGCATATGAAAATACAATTGCAGCATTTCAATTCTTGGAGAGTCTGCCAGATGTTTTTATTATATCTTGTCAGGAAAAGTTTGGTTTCTGGTATGAAGGTTCAGGGTGTGTTGAAGAACATTAAAAACTGCATTCCTTAAAACAACAGAAAATAAAAAAAAATTTATCAAGAAAGCTTCAGAAGAGTGACCGTCTATGCAAATAGACTTGGTTTCTCCCTTTTCTGTTGGTTTTCTTCTCATGATTTACTTAAAATAAAATTCTTCTCTGATACTTTATAACATTTTATTTACTCTCTTCATGTAACTCTGTTATAATGCCACAAAATAATTTCTCAGGCAATCAAAAGATCTGCAGTGATAGCCATGGATGGCTTTATTGGAGGATCAAGAACATTTTTTCACGGCACTGAACCATTCTTTTCATATATCTCATTTTTAAATTTGCTTTTTATAATTTTGTGATTTGTCAGTGCTAAACTTTTGACTTGGAAATAGCAGTGGAATTATCACAAAGTATTTCAAGTAAATATATAGCAATTACTTGTATTTTAATTCCTGTTGGTCTTTTAAAAAATCAAAAATGGATTGGCCCAAATCATTTTTTATCATTTCTTGGCATTAGGTATATCTAGTTTCAAATTCATTAAAAAAATCTTGTGTGTTGTAACAGCAGATGTATTAAATAAAAATGGTGTACATTTCCTTATTGATTCTAAGATTAAAAATGAAAGGAAAAAAAATTGAGCCTTTTTTTTATTTTAAGAAAGGTTAAAAAAGCTTTGCAATTTATGGAGAAAATTTTGCACTACCAAGTCTCCACCGTGTGGTATTCAGGGTTGGGTGAACTACTTGGTCAACTAAATATGTAACACTATTTGGGTTGCTGGTAATTAATAATAAAGACTTGGAATATCAACAAAAATGGGGTATTGATGAAGGAACTACCATGGAAAGGATTAAATGAATATCAAGGATAATAGACTGATGGCAATTGATTCCCAGAGAATCGAGGTTTATAGAATGAACCAGGTGACCAGCTGAGAGCAATGTTGAGGGCAACAACGGGCCAAGCGTTGGCAGTATTCGATAAACAACTCCTGTGAAATGGACATGAGGGGAATTGGATTAAATGCCAGTTACAAATGAAATCTTTTTGCAGTGATGTCAGGATTGAAACCGTTATACTGAACACCTGCGCATCTGTTGACCTTTGGCTGAACGAATTGTCACCATAATGTGAGTTGCAAAATTTTCCCTGGCAAAGTCTCTTGGGTCAAAGCTGATAAAGCAAATTGTTGTGTCAATTCACTTATGCGAACAATAATTTAAAACATTTTTTTTTTTTATTAGTCTTCGACTGAATGGTGGAAGTGACAGGTGCAGAAGAGCAATCAAGGAAGGAGGAGGAAGGAGCTGTTCATGCCCACTGGAGAGCACTGGTGGGAGATGGTAATAAGAGAAAGTAGAAGTACCCAGGTGGAGTGATGCCTGCACCCATCTCCCATGAGAGAAGGGGAATTCCCCAAAATTATGAAGTAATTTAATTTCTCAGGACTAAAAGGAATGGAAATGACAGGTGGATGAAATACCAATCCTCCCTTCCAAAAAAACTACAGCTCACCCCTCCAACAGTTTTGTTTTGGCAGATAACAATGGACTCTTGTTGGAAATCAGGGGATTCATTGAAATCCAAATTACATCATGCCCCCACACTGGTTTCTAGTTGGAGCCCATAAATGCGAATGCGCAAGTGAATTCGGACAGTTGGGATTTGAGAAGAGACAGAAGAGAAGTGGCAGAGATCACTAAGAGATTCCACAACTCTTGCCAAACACGAGAACCTCTAACATCAGCCTTGAGCCAAACTTAACAAAATTTGTTTTACTGATTTGGTAACTCCACAAGCCAAAACTTACCAGTTTACCCAAGTGTTGCATCCAATTTAGCAATGGGTTTTGTCAACAAAATCCTGTATGCTAACACCTAGACCCTAGCAACTACTAACAAACCATTGTATGCAGTATTCAATATAGAAATATTTTTTTTATATATTTAGGAGTGCTGTTTTTTCTCCAATTTTAATGTATGGCTTTGCTTGACTTGGACCAGCCTAACACAAAGATACCTGTGACAACATGATTGTGGCCTCCTTATAATCAATCAATTGCAACATGGGGTAGGGCAGGTCAGGATTGAAGAGATCACTCCATTGATCAAACAAGGATTCACCCCTGGCTGACTATGACAAAGATGTTACAAATAGACATTACCTTAGAATAATCAATGTTATTCGACACAAGAAATAGTCAACATGTTCAAAATACTCAAATCAAAAATGGAAAATCATGCCAGACTCATTAAATGTCTTTAAAGTGAATTATAATGGAAAAGTGGTGAAAAGTAGTTACTTTACAATAATGTGGAGCATGAGGTTGTTAGGCAAGTAAATTGAATTGCAATTAACTGTATAGAAGGTTGGCCTTCATCCAAAGTAATGCTATGTATGGTGGTATTGGAAGTGTGTTCTCTGTGAGTTCCTTCCTGAAAAGCAAACAATTTGAACAAGTTCATCGCCCATTTAGGAAAATTGATGAAAAGTATCCAGAATTAATTGACTATAGAAAGGTTGGCATAGAGATGAAACAAAAATTCTTAAAGCTTGGCTAGGAAGTTTCCTCATCCACCATATTTACTCAAAATTAAACCATCATATCATTTTTTCTGATCTTGACAGAATATTTTAATGAAAAAATAATTAAAATTCCCCAGAATTCTGCAAATCAGCTCAATACTTTGATATTTTTTTATTTTGTTTTTCTTAACAAAGGATGGAATTATGAAATTGCTTAAAAATAACAAAAAAAAAAATGAAATAAAATGGTGAACATGCTGTTAAATATAGTTAATACTGAGAAGAAGAAATTTATCATTCATTGCTGCTTAATAAACTGAATTATCTTATGTTAAACAACAGAAAATAATTTCCATTCATATGTGGCTTTTGTTTTATCAAGTCCTTTTGTTTGTAAATTTTATGGAGATAAATGCAAATTTATTGTAAAAGAACAAATTGTTTGTTTGTTTTTTGTTTTTTTCACAGGAGTACTTCAGAATATGTTCATTATTAAATAGCTGCTTAAATTTATATCTCTAAGTATTTTAAATCGTGTAAGTTAAAATATTATCTCGATCTTTAAGCTTTAAAGTTAAAGAACTTAAAAAAAAAACAACTAATGTATTTGATTGCATATATTAACCCACTTTTACGTTTAATATCCCAACCTTACTGTGTTGGGCAAAGCACAATCATTGAACAAAAATCAGATGACCTCAAATTTTATGTATAAAATCTGATAGATATATTTTGGGGTTGGTGTATTTTATGCCATCATATAATGTCCATTATTCATTTCACTATAACATTTATATCAATTAAGCTTGTATCTAGATTGTATAAATAATCTTTGCCAAATGATGGATTGTGAGAACAAGATAAAGATTTATGATGGAAGAAAGCAAAAACATCTCATCATGGAAAATGAGGTGGTAATTGACATCTATGTTTGACAATCTGAAACTATTGGCATCAAGAGATTAACTGAGTGGTAAGTCAACAATGTAGAGTACTGTTGCTACCCAAACAAAAGGATTTTTTTGTGTGTGTGTGTGTGTGTGTAGTCACATGTTTTCATTCTATATGAGTTGTTGTCTCTTTTGTGTTTGCAGGTTGGCTATGATACAATCAACAGTAGTGAGGATCAAATCCTCAAGCAGGATATGCCTCCAGCCCTCCATCGTGTGGAAGATGCCTCAGTGTTGCTCCTTGAGGCATCGGACATGCTCAGAGATGATCCTTTCTCTGCTCCTGCTAGGAAAAAGCTCATTGAAGGATCAAGAGGTTGGATATTCAAAAATTTTATTTAGTTTGTTCTTTTATAGCATGTAACTATTTAAGTAAATTATAGCATGAGGATTTCAGCTAAAATTTCTTGTATGGATATAAGTATTTGAAAGAAAAATGTTTTTAGTGTACTTGAGCATTTACTGTTAAAATTTTCTAATAGATTTAAATAAACTTTTGATACAATTAAAGTTATTTTTTCTCTTGGCTCAAACTAAGTGTTAGAATTTCAGCTACTGAATGTTTGTTTCAATTCAATTGAGCTTCCTTATTTTTTTTTTTGTTTCCTTATAAAATTGATCAAAAGAGTTTTAAAATTAATTTTTTTAGAAAATATTAGAAAAAATGTTCAGCTGTTCCCCAATCTTTTATTCATATAAATTTTTGCTCTTGAAATCTTAGTACAGTATTGTCTGAGTAAATTCTCTAACACTTTTTTATTTATAGACAGTTAATTTTCTTTGAATCTATAGGATTTTATTTCTAGTTGAACAACAATCAGGTATAAGAGTAAACTCTATAGCAATGAAAATCTGTTTCTAAAGATATTACTGTTGATATCCTAAAATGAGTACAAACCTATGAAGATAAATTTTTCATTCTACATAGTAAGTGTATTTTAAACCATTTTTCTAACAGAGGACTTAAATATCAAGAGTATGCAATGTTAAAATATTTCTTATAATCTCAGTTTTTGCTGTATAGTTGCTTAATTATTTGAAGAGTTCCATATTTGAATTAACCTTCTAGTTTGAAGGAACATCTCATTTCTTTGCATAAATAGAACAATGGCAAAAGATTGAAGTTAAGCAAAAAGGCTTGTCAAAATGATGAAATATCACAAGAAAAGTGGAAATGTCAGAGATACAGAAATGACAAGGTTGTCACCGTGCAAGCTGGCACCAAAGTCTCTAAGGAGATTGATTGATGAAGAGCTGAAAGAATTGGCTGTAGATGTTGTTAATGAGGTCAGTGTGTGCTGCGAATTTTTCTATTTAAAATAATCAAATGTACACTGAACAAGACTAGCTTACATGACTGACCATGTAGGTAACTGAAATTGCTAGAAAGAGGCCTGTTTAAAGTTGGCACAAAGAATTTAATATTAAAAATTCCATGTTTTGTGGTCAGATGAAACGAGTAACAACCTGTCTGATTCTATCCAACAAGTTTGGCATGGTCATAGCAGCACAAAGAAAGCAAAGTGTTTGATATCAACAGTTATCCATTTTTATTGTACAGCATTCCATTATAAATTATAAAATCATGACTTGTTTTAATTAGAAGAAATCTTTCATTAAAAAACGTAATTGTGGGAGAAATCATTTATGTATGATTTTGTATTTCATTATTTTCTTGGGATATGCTCATTGGTAGACAGTTTCAGTATAAAGTTGTAATATATATATATATATATATATATATATATATATATATATATATATATATATATATAATTCTGAAATACCTTGATTAATTATAACCAAGCTTACAGTACAATGTTTTTTATAAGTTTTAGAAATATATAATTACATATTTGGTACATAACATCTTATACTTCACAGAACTGAACCGAAGACCGTCTTAGTTAAAAAGAAACAGTATTAGTACGATTTGAAGTGATGAAAGTTACATTTTCAGTATTACCAGTGAGCCATTGCATTTTGTTGACCTTCTCTTTTGACACCACATTTTTCAATATAAATTATATCTTACTTGTATAGACATGTTCACAGTGTTCAATTTATGAACAAATTTCAGAACTTATGAGTTTGATACAGTTTTGTTTTTATTTTTAAAGTTTGAGCACATGGAAAAAAATCAAATCATACAACTTTTATTTTATGATTAACATAAGATAGTTTTTAAGATTAGTACAGGATAATTTGCATATACACTATTTGTCTAGAGTCAGTGTCTTTGTGAAATGTGTTATGTACATATATAGATTGCATTTTATATATGTGAATTATTGTAACACATTTTTTTGAAAATCAATGAAGCCTGTGTATGTTATATAACTGAATACATGCATATTTCATATAAGCTTGAAAAGATAACCTAATTTTGTTTCTTCAAATTCATCTTTATTGATTAAATTAATCAAAGAAATATGAAAACAAAGTAAATTAATATTATGACTTTCTACGTTTTCTGTATTTGATAAAATGTCTAACTTGAAAGATTTTGTCACCATCAGTACAATAGAAGTTATGAAACTATAATTTCAGATTAAATTAATACAATTGCTAGAAACTGTTAATGATACTTTATTGTATTATTGATAATATATTAGGCATAGCAGGAAAATGGTTTAAACAAATCTATATTGTTGAATAATAGGTAAGCTTACTGTGTATATATTTTGTGATATTGAGAGACAATTACTTCTTGCTATATAGTTTTTATTATAATATTCATTTCCTACCAAAATATAAATTTGATTGATTCTATCCAAAGACTTAACACTGTTGAAGCTTTAACATTATGTAATATTATTTTCCCCCTTTCAGCTCAAAGGGAACTATTTGTGGAATTTATTCATTAACTGTGGATAACAGGAATTTCTATCATTGCAATTGTATAGTCCAATTGCAAATGATGAAAAATTCTACTGCAATTAATAGGTTAAACATATTCTTATATTGAAAAGATTTATATTTAAAGTGGACTCCAATCAACGTATGTGGTATATAATGAAATGAACATATATTGACTGATGCAAAAGTTCCCAGTGTTGTCTTTTGCTCAGTATAAGTGAAATCTTACAAGCATCTGTGACATTAACTCATAGTCAGGAATAAAGCAATCATTAATGTCAGAATAGAACGATTATTATGTATAATATAAATGAATTGCTAATGATTTTTCTGAAGATGCATTGCAAGTCAGTGAAAAAAGTATTGAGTTATATCAAGTTATTGCGAAAATAGAGCCATTCCATGTACGTGTCAAAAATTACTCAGCCATGAAATAGACTTTGTGGCATCCGTCAGTATCAAGAGACTTTGGATCCATGCCCAAAGAGTTATGCCTCAGCTGCTAAATGTGATGCAGTATCTGTTATAGCTGTACAGGTCCACACAGGAGTTATTCCATATATTCATCACCATATTTTTCTTTTCATATTTATTCAGCCCTTTTAAAGATAATTCTTATGTTTTGTCATTGAAATACTGCTCTTCTGCTTCATCTATGAATCATTTAAAAAATTTCCTCAGTCTCAAGCTCTTTTTAAGGCTTGGTGCATCCATTGTCTAATCAACCCTGTGAGCAGATGTGTTGTTCTGCAAAAAGAGAACACTTGTCTGCATAGTTTTTCTTTCCTTGCCTCCTTTAGTCAGTACAGCATCTCAACTAATTTCAAGATAATTAATCATCAAAATACCTTTCTTATTAAAAAACAAAGCACAAACTTTGGGGTTTTGAATTTTTTTTTCCACTACAGAGAACCAGAGTGCCATTGCATGGACTGTTGTTTAGCCTCCAGATCAACAGTGAAAATTTGTTCCAAAAAATAATGACTAGATCATTGAAAATACAGCAAAATCAATTTTGATATTTGCTCAATATTGTTTCTGGTCAACATTTTAGTATCTGGCTGACTCCTTCTTCATAATCAACTTCTTATGAATTATAAATTCAATATATTCCCTAGATATCTCTCAACAATTCACTTTATTTGAGCTTTGCCAGTTGGCCAATATTAGGTCATTAACATGATCAACAATTTCAGGAGTTTCTGCTGGTGCTGTATTTTGAGTCTCATAACTTCCATGCTGCCAACTTGGCACATCACCACTTCACAGCACCTGTCAGACAGTGTTGGCATCATGTAATCATGGAATTCCTTTGAAGTTTTATTCTGCAGGAACAGGAATTTTACAACAGTTCAAAGTTCAACACTTGAAAATTCCACATTTTCATTGACAGTCAATGATCTGAAACAAGTTAATAATATAGGCACAAATCCTGAAAATTGATATCTTACAATGTACAAGAACACCTTTTCCAGCTGTAGTAACAAAATAATTCAAATTTTGCAAAGTGAGTCAGGCTGAGAACTTTTCAGCACTCCTTTGTATAATGTAAATGCATTAGTAATGATTATGCTATTGAGATGCATTACGAATGAAAGAATAGGAAGAGATTGTCAATAATCAGCACTTAAGGCATAGAATAGTACTGTTTGTAATATTTGGATAAAAAAAAATCAATTGAAACCTTACATAACCATGAAATAGAAATTGATGCACCATAAAATAATGGCCATTTATCAATTTATATGTTGGACCATTTTCATGTACCTATTTTTCAACTTGTGCTGAATAATTCTGTTCCTGTCAGTTTTCAGGCTCTGCTCTTTGCATCTTTTTCTTCTACTCTACAATTGTTCTATTTCTGGAGGTTGGAGAATCGATAAACTTGGAATAAATCGAAAAGTATTCCAAAGAATATTGGTCAGGCAGTCAGTTGGCACCAATTTGAATACTTAGAGTGAGATAGGATGTTAGAGTTGGGTGGCATCAATCATAGAAAATTGCTATGATTGATCTTGGCTTACTGACCAAAGTAAAATCTTTCTCTCAAGTAAGAGATCAATATTCTAACAATGTCATAGGCTGCCTTGTTTTATTTTTGCATCTTTTGCTGTTGCGTTAAAAATGTGACTAAAGCTTGGTTGCTATTTTGTTATCAGAATCTGATATGCCTAGTTTTATAAGAAATAGAACAGGGAATCTAGAACTAATTTTTGTAATAATTGCCAGGAGTTGTATTACAAATGTCTGCATTTATTTCATCATCTGTGGATGTCGTCGTCTTTTGAACTACTACTCTTGAATATGGTTCAGTTAGCACCATCAAAAATCCCTACTTTAAAAATAGCTGAAATTTTAAATAGAAAACAATTATGTTTTAAGTAAATCATTCCTCTTCAAAATTCATCCTTCACTTGCTTGATATTTCTGTATGAAACACTTTAGAGCACCAGTTGTAAAATTTATTTTAAGATGGGGAAGTATTCTTGAAAGAATAAAAAAAAAATCAGAGATGCAACCAAGTCAGAATTTTGGCATATGTTTTTGTTTATTATGCCACAAACACTTATTTAATGTAGACTTAGTAATGTCTTGACCCTAAACCAATTGGTTCTGTTTTGAAAGATTATACTCAGGTTTCTATTTCTCTACTGCACCCCCATATCTCTCTCATGTCATCCCTCTCTGCTTTCCACTAACCTCTCTCTTTGATATTTAAATGTTTACTTCTATTTTTCTGTCATTTCGTTTTGGAGTTAATGGCTTCAGAAAATTAACTTGCATAAATATTCATCTGTAAAGATCAAACCAACAAGAAAAATACAAAAATCCATTTTATTTCAAATAAAATCTGAAATATTTGGTCAGTCTTAATTGTGGATAATTCATGCTATTTTAAATTCTGCCAGACATTTATAATTCAAATTACTCTTCCTTTTTAAAGGCACCAATCACTTGAAATTGAAAGTCACCATAATCAAAATAAGCAGTGGCATCAAACAGGACAGTCAATTAGACTTATCTCTAAATCAGCTTTTAGAACTTTAAATTGTTTTCCCCAATTTTATTAGTCTTTTAATCAAGAGTTCATTTTTATTTCTTTTTGCAATTGACAAGAATTTGTAGATCTTTTTGTAATCATGAGTCTGCTGTATTCACATTTTACAGTTTATATACAGGTAAGCATAACATTGGGAGACTTGATCAATATGATTATGGTAATGCTATTTCTGGTTCTTGATGCCACGGATCTTGTCTTGACCAGAAATTCTCTTCTCATTTTTCGTAGCACTAATTCATGTCAGTTCATTCATTGTATGTGAATTTTGAAACTAACGTTATAACTTGCTGCTCATAAAAACTCATTTTATTTTAGGGAAATTTACATAAAGGTATTTTCAGATTTTGTTTAGAATACGCATTCCCTAGCCAGAAAAAAAGTGAGGCAAGCTTTTTTTTATCAAATGTTTTCCACTTGACATGCAATGATGTTATCCAACAGTACATACAACATGTTTTTATTATGGGATAGGTTTTCCTCTATTTTCTTGAGCCAAAATTTCATTCATGTCTGACTGTTTCCCACAACAGGTCAGTGTTCCCAAATTTTTACCCAACTAATTTGGCCTTAATATATGCCCATGCTTTCTACAGGTTTAAACCCTGGTGAATGACCAGGCCAAGACATCATAGACTAAAATGCTGCTTAAAGTAATTTTTTGTTATTTTGGCTTTGTGTCTCACTGCCATTATTTTGTTGGAAAATGGTCTCATGCCTTTTATTTTCCTATCCGACTCGTCCAGGCTTGAAAGCAATTTTTTTTTTTTTTGCAGTACAGGTGGTATTTTTTAATTAATGAACTCATTGCATTCTACTAGCATGCCTGTGCCAGATGTAGAAACACCCCTTAGCATAGTTCTACCTCTTCCAGCTTTCACTATGATAGGCATTCTGAATTGAAACTTTCAACTGACATTCGGAAAAGTCATTCTGGAACATTGGTAGAACATACTCAAATCACTGAGCATATGATAACCACAAGGTATCAATATTTTTTTCTATATTATCTGTGGGCAGCAATGGTTTCTTTGCATTGGTGAAACCAGCTTCATTCAACATTTTTTTTACATTTTCCTATGTGAAACAAGAAGATTTTTTATAAATGTTTCAATTCTTGTGCTAATTTTGCTGGTATTTTTGTTTTAGAAAAGTCAGTTTTCAACCTTCTATCATCTCAGCTTGTCATTTTGGACCTTTGACCCTACAGAACTAGTAACTTGAATTGTCTGTTCATTTCTCTGAATTGTTAACAATATAACCTGGATATAATAATCATACTTGAAAAGTTCTTGAATATCCGGATATGACTTTATTGCTTAACTAAGATTAGCAGTAATACTTTTGCTTCAATTCAAAAAAGTTATTGAAACTTTGACATTATATAAAGACATTTTTTTTAAAAATGTTTCAATCTGCATACACATTGTGCAGAGAGAATGAGAAAACAAATGGCTGATGTATCATCATTTGAGTTGGGATTTAAGCAAAATACAAGTTAGTTATCTTGGCCAGATTAGATTGTTGTTTTACTTTAAATTTCTCTGAAATCATTCACATAGACAATATTGGGTTTTTTTTTTTTTTATATGAAATAAACTTTTAAGTTTGAGCATATCAAAATTTGACCAACTTCAAAGTGATTCCATGAAACTGAAGAACAATAAAAATGTAGTTAATGAACTTGCCTTATTTTTAATTTAAAACAAAAACAAATTCATCATAAATTTCAATTAACACAAACTCGGCACATTTAATTGTTTATGTAATATATTTTGCTTCTATTCAATAAACCAAACACTGTAACCGCATAAAACGGTAAAAGTCCTTCCCTTATTTTACCAAAAATTAGATATCAAGAACATAAATGCATTAAATAATTTGAACAAAACTGGAAATTATTCCGGTTTAGTAAATTTTCATCTTGGATTAAATTGTTCTGTATTGAAATATTGTGAAAATACTACCAAAAGGTTAGAGATTTGAACACTCATAGACAATGTTGTATGGATTTTGGCAATAACCCTGTGAACAGTATTCTAATACCTAGATTTTACTGTCTGCTTTAAAGTATTGATGCTAATACAAAAGAAACTGTGAAAATATATATTGAGGTTGGTTACTTCAAATGTGAAACTTCTATCTCTTTACCTGTGTATGTGAATATTATTTTTTCTCTTAATTTTCCCATAATTCACTTTGCATCTCAGCCAAATTTTCTGTATAAACTGCTCATTAATTAATTTAAGATTAAATTTATTTATGAAGTAAAAAACAAATGTACTAAATCATAGAAAATCATTTCAGTTGCTGACAATTTCAGTGATCAGGCATCCTTAATTATTACTAAACTCTGAAAAAGAAGCAAATAAAGATAATATAGCATCCATATTGTGACTGCCATAAAAAAAGAATTGACTATAAATGAACATGAGTTTAGATTATTATATTACTGACAAACAAGTGGAGGTAAATAGCATCAATATTAGTACCAAAATAATGATGACTTAAAAATATATATAAGATTTTACTTAAGAGTGGTTGGTTTATTTGTTTTTTTTTTCTACTCTCTGTGTGTGTGCGCGCCTTTATAAAATCTGCTGCAATAAAGAAATGAATGTATCTCCAGGATTACTTTGCTGTTAGGAACTTGAGTCAGCCATTATTCATGAATCTATGGGATGCTTTATATATCCGTATATTCAATTACCATTACTTAGAAAAGTGAAAATTGGTTGAGCTTGAAATTTTTGGTTTCTCAACAACGGAACCTTATTTTTATGGACAAAATTCGTACAAGTTTTCCTTAATTTCTAGTTTTTGATTAGATGTTCTTTCATCTTTTTCTTTAAAAAAAGGTTTTGTTTTTTTGCTTTTTTGTTTTGTTTAATATTTTTTTAACTCTTACAATAATTTGTTGCTTAATGTTGATTTTTACATGAACTTTTCCTTTGTATAGTTATTTCACCCCATTCCCTTTTTTCATTTGTCCATAAATTTGTAAATTTCTGCATGTTATATATCTCTTTAGATTTTTTTTTTTTTCTTTTGAATATGATAAAAGGTCATTTAATTAAAGATTTCCTTGGAGCAAATAAGATTCTATCAGGACATTGCATATTGAATAAACTTTGTAAACAACCTTAAACTTTGTAAAACAATAATGCTTTTTATTCAGTAGTTTATGCAAATATTTAAATGGCATCAAAGTTGTAAAGTGAAGCGTTAAACTTTTAAAATATTTCACTTTAAATCATTTGAAAATTTAATAAGTTTTTATTCAGTTGTATAAAAATTTCTAATATCTCTGACTTCACTAATCTATAAATGAATTCGGTGCTTTTTGATGTTAACACAATATTCACTGATATCTGAGCAGGTATTCACATGTCAAATGAATTAATTTCCTGGTGCCATGAGCATTTTTTTCTCTCACTCATGACAAGTGGGTGAAATTTTATCTGCCATAGGTTATCTACTTCAATATATTACTTTGCATTCTGGTAGTATTCAATTTCCCCCATACCCAGACTATTCAGAGAGAGACATTCTCTTATTTTGGAAATGCAAATGTCTTGCTTAAAGTCAATTATTTCGATGATGTACAGTAATATATACAAGATGTGTGTGAAGCACAACTATCTAAAAAAAAAAATTCTTATTTACAAATTCCAACATTTTCAGATACAGAAATATTTTTGATTTTCATCTTAATGTTTAAAAAAATTAGTAAAATGTATCTCTAAAGAATACACAATACTAAATAGGCCAAAGTTTGTTCACTGAGTAGCCATTGTATGTGTGTATTTACTAAATTTAGGTTAGTATGGCACAACATCACAAGTTTCACTGAATGTTGAATTCACTACACAGTAGTCAATGTCAGCTAGATGAGCTTGCTAACCAATACCTCACAGCAAGTCACCCCTGTGTGTGATATGACAAGGAAATATATACATACCTATTGTCATCACTTGTAATTTGGAATTAATTTTTTCATATAAATTAAGAATTTTGGCATTGGATATTGCAGGAAACTTCTCTCTCTCTCTCTCTCTCTATATATATATATATATATATACACACACACACACACACACACAAAATACATTTAAGAATGGTATGTCATTTGTACAAGGAGTGTGGTGAAAAATTCTCAGGTGATCCACACTAGAAAATTTGACTCACCATGAAAAAATTTCAAGTAGAAAGGTAGTAGCAAAAACATTAAATATCTGAATATTTTGTCTTTATTATTGCAAGAAATTATGTCATTAACCAATTAAATTCTGAGCTTTCTTCTCAATGATTCTTTATTGAACAAAAAGACATTTTTACATAATTCTGTTGACAAGCTATGTTTGATTTAACCAAGTCCCAAGACTCCATCATACCCCATATAGAATTAGGCTTTGCTTTCTTATGATAATTTTTATCAACAAAATTTGAGTAGCAAATCTATTCAATTAAGACACCAAAGTATAAAACCTGTTCCTTGTTGAGTCTTTACATTTTTTTTCATCATATTTGTCTTTTTATATTTGTTTCATGATTACATATTCCCCAAGGCCTGACCCATCTTAAACTTGATTTATGCTTGCTGTAATATAGGTTGGTTGTGAATATATAACAAGTTTTCACTAGTATACTCACCAAGAGTATTATAGCATTCAGCATTTTGTTTCCCAATAAGAATCTTTTTGTCGTAAAGTTGAGGAGATAACAGAAAAGTAATGGATATTGACTATTTTAAATCATTAACTCGGGATTGTAGATTACTGGTCATTATTAACAAAACTGAGGCCACTGACAATATATTTTTCCTTTTATTTACTCATAAATTTAAAGATAAAAATGCAAGATAGAAATACAAAAAATAAACTGTAAGAAATCAGAAACTGCTTCTGTGTCTGACATTGTGTTTATACTTTTCTTTCTCAAATCATTTACCCTAAGAAAGCCAGAATCCATGTTTGCACAACCCAGGGATAAATCTCTACTAAAGATCTTTGATTAATGAGAATATTAATGAATAGAATTGTAATTATAGAAATATTTTTTCTCTAAGAATTTAGGTAATATAAATTTAAAATAACAAACAATGAGGATGTGATCATAGCAATTATGTTCAACCATTTCTTTTTTGGTAATAAAATTATAGAGAATTTTCTGTTTGTTAACTAGCACTTTGCTTTTGGTTACAGTGAAATTTATCATGAAGACAAACTAACATTCTTTGAGTTGTAGGTTTTTGTTAAAGATGGGAGTTACATCTTGTTTTTGTGATTATATATCAATCTTATATATTTATAAAGGGAACAAAACAACTTGGTTCCCAAAATTTGACCAAACATCATATTTTTTTTAATCTTTGTGTAAGTAACTTCTTTGTTGGACTTTTTCAGAAACACCTTAAGTGTCCGATTTTTAATTTTTTTTTCTCATTCTTTCTTAAATCTTGATTGCATTCTAGGAACAGAATTAGTTTCTTTATGGAAGATCAAAACCTTTTTTTTTTCTCTCCAATTATATGAGAATGTATTTTTGAAATCATAAAGTTGCTCAACCTCAGCTCAAATACATATGTAAATATATAGAGATATTTAATATACAGAGCTTAATCTAGAGGAATACCACAAATGTGAGGCACCCTCTGCAGACTGAAATCACTACAGTAGTAGTAACAATCATGGGTTCAGTTAGCTTTTAATCATTGAATCATTGTTTCACAATAAAGTACCATATATATATATAATCATCTGGCATAGACATACATATGTGGGCATCCATTGAAGAAGGAAATCATTGTAGTTGTTAATTATCTGCTAGATGATTTTTGCTTGTTATTATACCAAGGAGAATCACTCGGACATTTACTCACTCTAGTTTAATCTAGTGCAAGACTACCAGTAGGTGAGGGTCACCCAAAAATACAAAATCCTTAGAGTAATCAAGGTTTACTCAACTGTCTTGTTAAACCATGGCAAAGTAATCAGGCTTAGTCATTATGAAATAACTCTTTACAGATTGGATCAAAAAGGTAGAACTTAGATGATTAGGTTAGTGAGTCATCCACCTAGGGTCAAGCATCATTGAGAAAATTTGTCTGATTTAAACTTCTGTGAAAAGGTGAAATGGGTAACATTTGTGACTGGACTAGGATTGAATGTTAGCATAAAGTGGGTCAGATGACTGTGTAGAACAATGGCCTCTAAAGATCCAAAGTGAATTGAAATCAAGGCTACTTTTGATAACTTTGTCCTCTTATCAAGGTGTCTCAGATGTTTTAAAGAACACAAAGAAGTTGAAGGATCATGAAGATGTATTTAATTCATTGAGCTTTCAATGAGATATGACTTTTTAGAATGAAACCAACTGAGGAACCAGAAATGAGCAGACACACCAATAAAAGGAGAGGGGGATCAGTGGATACTCAAAGGAAAGTGATAAACCTGGTAAGAACCAGAGCACAAGACATGGAAGCAGTCACTCCTAGGGTCGGAACAGATGGAAGTAACAGGAGAGAAAAAATCTGAAATATGGAGTTTTTCACAAACAAATGCATTAAGTTTTTTGCATGTTGTTGAAATTCAGAGCTCAACAGTTTTTTTTTTTACTAAAATCTTTTAAAAATGAAAAAAAATGTACTCACTTCATGTGAATTGTTGGATAAAATTTACATGATGTAATTTTTTTTTCTTTTTCTGCCTTGAAGTAACAACAGTTGATAGTGTGGTGAGGCATTATTTGTCAGCTCAAGTTTTTTTTTTTCTTGCAGATAGACTGTGAAAGAGGCTGTAGGTTGAGATAAAGATGGAGAAGGGATGTATACTGCTAGTTAGGTGTGTGTCTGTGTACAAATTACCAAGTACTGTTTGGGATACCTCCATTTAACTCTAACAACAAGACATCAGTATTTTTGGAAGTAAGAGAGGCTTTCTTTGGCCAGCATTTCAGTAAACCTACGTCTGTTTTAAAAGTAAATCATATTTTAAAAATAATCAAATTCCAACTCTCATTGTCAAATGAAGAAAGAATAGCCCAAAACATTGTACATGACCCACCACTAAGTAAGAGTCATCACCCAGTTCATTTGAATTCAGAGGATACTGTACAGATAGATGGCTCAAAGAAGCTAACTTTGACTACAAGAAAGGAGACTGAAGACATTCATGGCAAAAGAAACTCTGATTTCTAAGATTCAGGATATGGACTTTAACAATTCATGGGATTGCTTTAGGCAAATGTTCAAAGAGCATATGGAATAAGTGGCGGATTTGCAACATGTTAAACAAAAACCTGGATTGAAAAAAGCCCCTTTGTAGCTGAATGAGAAGCTTAAGAGAATGTAACTTACATGAGATTTTTGCAAGACACAAGTTGGATTAAATTCTGCAAAAACTAGGAACCAGGCTAAAGCTGATTGTCTAGAGGTTATTTGTGACTTTGAAAAGTCAGTTGCAAAGAAAACCATGCTAAATTCACTTGGAACTCATTTTATGCTGATGCTAACATTAAATTGAAAACAAAACATGGGGATGGTGATGAGAAAGATGATGGCAATATTTAAGATAACTCAAATCTTGAATATGTATTTCTGTAGTGTCTTTATGCATGAAAATGCCTGCCAACATATGACACAGATGCTGTTTATTAGTTCTATACTTTTTCATGCAGTGATGTGAAAAAGAAGCTAAATGGACTATCTATCTTTAGAAAAGAGTTATTAGAACCTCTTACAGTCATATTTGAGAAGTCATTAAAAAAACAACACATGGAAGGAAGCCAATGTTATTCCCATATTTAAGGAGAAAAACAAAACAAGACTGTAGTGTGGTGTAATGTGTAATGGCTCAGGGTGAGAAATCAAAGAGCCGAGTTTGAATTCCAATCAGGTTCATTACATTCACTTATGTGCATATACCTCTGGGAAAGGTATGAATCAGTCTCTTCTCTTCTAGGGGTTATACTTGTCTGGCAATTAGTCTACTGCAGAAAAGAAATGGCAACCTACTGCAGGGAATTTTCTGCCTAGTCAATCATGAATAAAAAAAAAAAAGGTATGATCACTCAAGTGTGTATCATATGGTACTTGACTAAAGAGGAACAAACTGGGTAACTATAAAACTGTTAGCCTTATGATTATTATATGTAAAGTCATGGAGAACCATCTGAATGTATTGAAGAGATTGTGTTACAAATCCTTGGACTAATTTAAAGGAACCTAGTGGACAGTTTATTTTGATTTCTCTAAGTATGACTCTTATCCCCTACCAGAGACTGGTCACAAGCTTCAATCTAATGGCATCATCTTGCATTTCAAGACTTGTATTATAAACCTCTTCAGTAAGAAGCACATTTGTGTGAATGATCTTCTCCAGAAGGAGTGTATTGGGTCCTGTTTTGTTCATTTTCTACATCCATGATATGAAGTTGTCAGCTCACTCTGTGAAGTATATGCAGATGACACAATGATGTAAAACTCCATGAATTCAGATGCCTGAAGAAACAGACCTCAGCAAAATCCTGACAACTTAGTTGACGGGGAAGACTGCTCGTGGTTATGCTTTAACAATAAAAATACAGTCCTTCATCTAGAGTATAACAATCCATGAGACTTCATAAAAGCATTGACAAGGAATCCCTGAAATCGTCTCGCTTAAAAAAACATCTTGGATGTACATATGGACAATGAACATTATTGTCACAGACATATAGAAATTCAGGTTAGCAAATCCAACAGGATGCTAGGGCTGATCAGGTTGTGCTAGTTTTTAGATGTAGGCAGTCTGTCTGCATTTTATTGATTTTAGTATGTCCTCACTTGGAGTGTGCTGCAGTTGCCATAAGAGCAAAAGGACAAAGATCTGATTGTGGGAGAGCAACAAAGCTAATAACAGTATTATTAAACTGTATGAAAAGAGAGATTAGCATGGTTAAGTATATTGACTATGCATTACAAGAGAAACAAGGTAGGTATGATTGAGATAGAACCCATGGATTATATAACATTTAGACCTTTTGTGATAGGAAGCAATAGCACCACTTAAAGTCACTCATTTGAGTAGGAAAAAATCAGGTGAACATGAGTCTCAGACAGAACTTCTTTGAATATTGTGATAGACATATGTTAGTTTCCCACCTTCACTGTACAATCACTGTGAGCTTTCAAGAGCAAACGAACAACATTGAATTGGAAGTTTTCTATCATGAATGTTCTAAACATGGATTATTAAAAGACCAGATCAAAGACCTTTGGCCTAACCTCACCTGTAGTTATTATCAACATAGAAAAAATTAAAAAAGAAATTGCTTTACAGTTTTGGTATTTTGCGCTGTTTGCCAATTTTTTTTGTTGACCTGTCATCAAAACTTATTAATTATCTTATATTAAATGTAAGACTTTGTCTTTATATATATATATATATATATATATATATATATATATATATTTTTAAGAGTTCACAAGAATGCAGTCCTGTACAATATTTTGATTGTCATTTCGCATTGTCTAATTCCTGGAACTAATTCTGTAGAAGAAAAAAAAAATCATTGTTACTTTTTCTCCACATCTTCATATTAGACATAAAACTTGCTATCTGATTTAAGCTTCAGGTAACTGAGTAATTCACTTATCTGATTGCATTTATTCATACCTGGTTGCCTCTTTTACCATTATTACTTACATTTTTAAATCTATTTTTAAAAAAAAAGATGGCATTCTTGTATTTATTTATTTATTTAACATCAATCTTCAATGTCTCAAGAGAGATTATTTTTGTTGGCACACACCTCTTGTCTTCTCTTAATACTTGGAAAATATTCTGTACTGAAATTGGGCTTCTCTATGGGGGATGTTGGATGGTTCTGGGTAATTTGATCATCTGAGAAATCTGTTGTGGGTGAGTAAAGTTTGTGATGTTAGATGTTTTTAAAGAGAGAAGGTTATAGAATATATGGGTATTATGTTTGTGGGTCATACTGTATGAACCATAATTTCATTCTGTTATTGCTGTAACTATCAAGACCTAATTTTTGTGACATTAGTGAAATTGAGGAAATGTTCAAATGGCATTAGAAAAACAACTAGAAAATTGTTTTTATTTTAGTTTGCTAAGGATTAATAAATGGTTATTTTATTTTTATTTTTAAAAAATAAAAGACAATGAATCCCATGGTTATATAAGAACTTGATGACAGTTTTTGTTAAAAGAATCTTCTAAGTATAAATTTCTGAAAATGTTTCAAATTTAGATATGAAGTGTTAACAAAAGTTTGGGTAATTTGACTATGAAAAAAGAAAATGACTGGCATAAAACTATTTTATGATCTCCTCTAATTCTGTGTATGTTATTGGCACTTTGAGAGTAACCAGAAAAAGCTACAATACATTCAGTTTATACATTCTGTTCAAATTACATGAATTTTTGGGTAGCATGTTCTATCGAGGTAGATGTGCTATACCATTTTTTTTTTTTTTTTTTTTTTTTTTAAATCCTAATAGAAATGTTTGCCTAATGCTTATTCTATTTCAGATTAGGATAACTTTGTTTGAAGCCCACTCTCTTTGCTAACTTCTGTTCAGCTGAGTGCTTGGGTGATTAAATGGTCAACAGTTGAGTGATATTAAGAATGATCACTTTCATGTATCAAATCAAAATTGTTACAAGTGACACATAGTGGAAGATAGATTGTAGTTCAAGCGGACATAAGACTTCCAATACAGTATCAATTGGATACGAATACATTTACAGGAAACAAGTAGTGTCCAGTCCATGCCAAGAATTGTTTGCCATAACCTACTCTGCATATATAACAATGATGCACAAGAATCTGGTGTCATTAAGATGCTGGTATTGCATAGTGCATGATGATTTCACATAAAACATCGAACTTTAATCATTGCTTTGACTATGTTTTTGCGTGTATGTATAAAAGAAAATATAATATATGGAGTCAAATGTTGATAGTTGAAACTGTGTAGGAAAATGAAATAAAAGTGATAAATAAAATAATAATAATAATGAGTAATCAAAATAAAAATAAATACATTTTCCCATAATGCTAAGAGTAAAGAAACTGGAAATACGATCCCCCCCCCCCGGTTTCACACAATGTTGTTAGGTGGCATTGTTGAAGCCTATATAAAAAATAAATGTCCTACCTCAGTTGCTTTCTCCTCTTTGCTCCAAGATGTGAAACTTATGGTAATTACATTCCCACTGGTGAATGTTAGTTTCTCCTTTCCACTGACAACTGAACTCTCTTTCCATTTTCCAATGCATGGTGCTTACATGTTTCTTCCAAATCCTCAATCTATAAAGTTAGTCACGTTTTCTCTTTGGTTGTTCAAACTTGGTGCAAGGCTGATATGAGTGCGGCCATAGTAATGATACTTGTACGGACTTACCCTAACTTCTAGACAAAGAAAAAAAAATGGACATCCCATAACCATGTTTAAACCATCCAACAAAGTAAGTAGAAACTTTCCTTTTGATTGTTTATAATCTGTACAAGGCAAACTTGAACTCCACTATGAATATGATACTTATACTTACCTACTCTAGCTTAATGACCAAAAAAAAAATACATACCCAAGAGACATTGAGAACTTTGTTCCACTACAGTTACCATAAAAAGAATAAATATCCATAATCAAAATAAATCTTTTGTTTGCTTCTATCTTTAATTGTTTACATATGAACAGCTGCACACCTTCACCTAAAATGCACATTCACATGCAACCTATTTATTTCCATAACTTGACAGCAAGTCATTTTTGTGGTGACTCTTGGTTGATTTTGGGTTTCTTAGGTGAGGTGGAGATCAAGCTTTTCTAGTAGAAATAATTTGTGGAATAATGACAATATTTCACCTCTGAATTTCAGAAAGTTACAATTACATAGAAATTTGTGCTTTTTCATTAAAAAAAACAAACAAATTAATCCAGTCCTGTCGCTAATCATTTTGTGGTCTTCCCATTTTTTTGTGCTGCAATAAATCATAGTAAGTTTAAACTATTCTGTTCAGCTACCTTGTATTATAATCCAACTTGTGTATGTTAATACTTAATACCAAAGTGCCTTCTGAGATGTAATAATTATTCCCAGGCTTGTTTGGACTATTGATCACCTTCATACAGAAAGCATTTTTCAAAATCTTTATTGTATTTATTCATTTATTTGAAGTATAACTTTTCAGTAAACAGTAAATTTTTGTTGATCATATCCATCAATAGTTTTAATTTGTCTGGTAACAGGATAAGCAAAAGAGATTTTATTTTATGAAAATTACCTAACATGTTATACACTGAAATGATGGAGAACATATTGGCTGATATATGATGTAAAAATAAATACTTTTATTGGAACAAATCTTGGAATTATGGATTTGTATGGATTTTGTGTGTGTGTGTGTGTGTGTGTATTATAGTTTTAAGCTCATACCTTTTTATGCAAAATAGGACCACAGTGATTGGTACCTCTTACTTTATTCTCAACCAAGATTTGTATCCTTTCAGATATGAAATAGATAATTTAAAATCAATTCTTTCTAATACAATAGTATGGTTTGTTGACACATCAGCATTTATATCAGTCATCCTATTAAATAATCTTTCCTTTTTATTAATAAAATTACTAACAAAATTACTTTTAAACTTCTCTTGATTTTCTTTCAAATATGTAAGACTTATATTTTATACCCATTTGTTAATAGTTAACCATTAGATGTTTATTTTCACTCTTGCTATCTATCCAGATGTGTGGATGTGAAAAATACCACTTTCTGCTACTCCAACTTTGAAGATTCTAACATTGATCTTGTTTGATTTTCTTTTTGCTTGTAGTCTGTAGTATGTTTATTTTAGGTGCATTCGTTACTCTGCCTTCCTTTTACAACATAATTGAATATTTAACCATTTGTGACAGATATTTTTTCCTTTTGGATAAATTTTAATGAGAAATATTAGCTTTCCAGCAAAATTTTAATAAAGTATCAATGATAATGTGTAACTAATCTAATCATTAACTCCAAAACAATTTAATAGGTCTTCTCAGCATGTTACAAAGGATTATTATAATTTTTAAAAATAGTAATAATAATAATAATAAAATCTCAAATCTGATTGTCTCATTCCTCATTTAATTTCATTTAACCAGGCCAACAAACAGTTAATGCTGTTCAGAAATTTCCATTAAGAAAATATACTAATGAATATAGCACACAAAAAAGGGAATCTTTCATTAACATTACTGGAACTGATATTTATTTTGTCTAATTACAAAAAAATCTCCATTTTATTACTTTTGATTTACAGGTATTCTTCAAGGCACCTCATCCCTTCTGTTGGCTTTTGATGAGTCTGAAGTCAGAAAGATCATCAGAGTCTGCAAGAATGTTTTGGAATATCTGGCTATCACTGAGGTGGTTGACAAAATGGAAGACTTGGTCACTTATGTTAAGGTAAATAATTTTTTATGCATACACTTGTATGTTAAGTCTCAAGTGCAGAAATTTTCAAAAACAAGAACAGTTTCTTTTTTGCACCTTAATTCTCAAGCAGTTTTCTTAATTTTATATAGAATTAAAGATATTTAATTAAATTTTTGAAAATTTTTCTAACAATAAATGAAATCATATATAGAGTAAAAGGACAGTATCTGAAGAAAAAATACAGCCTTATATATTGATTGATAAATGGATTTGATAGATATATGCTGAGATATAATGTAATCTCGCATCATTTCTTAGAACTGAACAACCAGACTATCCATATATATATATATATATATATATATATATATATATATATAATTATAGGGTGAAGGCTTGTGCAGAACCAACCACACCTTTTTGGAAGAACCAAATACAGAGAACTGGTGAATATATTATACCACAAGGTATCCAAGCAATCCTCCTCAGGTTCTGAATTCAGAGTTTTTCTTTTCATAGACTGATTGCCAACCAAGGCTATATGGCCCAGTGTGTCCTGCTATTCACAAATAGCAAGAGCTAGGTGGGAGAAGAGATGAATTCATACCCTTTCCCAAGGGTATTTGTGCATAAGTGAATATAATGAGCTTGATTAGAATTTGAACTTATTCTGAGCTCTTATCCATTACACCATATATCCTGGTTTATATATACACGTTAGTAAGATGTAGAATAGTATCTAAATAAAAGGGGAGAAATGAGTCAAAGTAATAGCAACAATAGCAGGACAGCAGCAAGAATATACAAAATAAATTGTACAAAGTACCCAATGATGGCAAAACATTAGAAATCTAAAAAAAAGAAGTCTATATAAACATCAGATGTGCTGCATAACAACACTTAAATGCACTTGTGGTTCACTGTAGTACATCTGGCCACAATTTTGACTTAATAAATGCCAGAGTGATAAGGAGAGAAAAGGATTTACTAAGAAAATTCATTGAGACTGTGCTGATCTCATAATTCATGGTGATAAATCTAGGATCAGGCTTATACATAGTTTCACCAATCATCACAAAACAATAGCAGCATAATGTGGCATATGAGCTAATGGAGAGAATAAGTGATCTACTTTGAGTTGGTTAATTTCAAGTCCAGAAGATATTAACAGATTTAATACAAAAAAGAACACACTTTCATTATTTCATTCTGAGCTGAAGATGCCAACCTAACACATGAAGGCAAAATTTACATAATGTCTAAAAACCATACTTTGATTTTGAAATACATGAAGCAGATCCCCTTACTTTGATGTCTCTCAATACCTAAGTTTTAGAAATATGTACTGTATAAGTGATATTTAAAGATATCATAATTTGAATGTGTTTGACCATGATGTTTTTAAAACCTTTTCAATAATTTGATCCTGAAACCAAACATTTGCAGGAATCACACAGCAAATACAAAGCATATGTGGTTAAACATCTGATAAATGTTTTCTCATTTAAAAAAAAAAACAAAAAAAACTTACTGACAAGTTACATAGTAATATATCATTGATACATGTCTAAGGAATTTGTCTGAAGATAGATCACATCTGCTCTCTTAAAAGTTGATTTAACAAGTTTTATAAACTATGTTCAGGAATTACTTTTTTCATATATATATATATATCAATGGATTATATATATATAATCAGAAATATTTCAACAGCAGATTATGATAGGAGCAAGGGTAGAAAGAAGATTGAAGTTCTAATCTCTAACTAAATCTCTTAGTTATTTTTAAAGAAACACTTGTGGATGAATCATCTATAAATGTATATAACGAATAAGATATTCAAATTCATTAAATCAGCTTAAGTGAAACCAGATGATTGGAATAGATAGCTAGCAGCTATTTGGTTTCAAGTTAATGCTGTTGTTCATTTTGGTTTCTTTCTCGTTCAGCCAATTTCTTTAAGTTCTATAATAAACAATGAATTTTGGGTTGGTTTGGTTCTTGTTTGTTTTTTTTAACTTCCCATTGATAAAAGTAAAAAAAAATTATTCCCTAAATTATTTTTTGTTAATGGAGAGAGCATAATAAAAAAGAAGTTGATAATTTTTGACATGTGCTATTTAGCAATGAATATGCTATCAGACAATAATATTTTGCAAATGAATTTTCTAAAAGTACAGCAATTTGTACTTTATTACCACAAAAATGGCTAAATTAATTTAGAGAGATACATTTAAATAATGTTCTTACAGCCATTTCTCATCCTGTCTAGATTTTTTTTTTAAACTTTAATCATATTTTCTATTAGTATCTAATTGGTGTCTTGGTTTGAGAGGAACTTGGGAAATCCTAACATAAAAAGTCCATTGCGTAAATTTCTGAATTCTTGTGAATCACTGGGAATTTGCAGACCCCTGTGCCGAGACAAAAGAATAAAATCTGAAACTCAATGGAGAATTCTGAAATTTATCAATTTGGGCATTAAGGCTTTTGTAAACTTGACAATCATTAATATTTGATATTTTTACTTGGAGCTCACAATTTCACCAGAGAATAATGTAATTTTAATGTGAAAATATTGTTTTCATGTCATTAAATACTTGAAATGAGCCACCAACCATTTTATTCAACAAACCTTGTTTAGCAAGGCTTGGAAGGAATTTGACATTAGTTCATTTATAGAGGAAAAGGTAACAAAGAAAAAAAGTTGTCAATATTTTGAGGTAATACTAAAAGCCCAGTTAAAGTAAACTTATTAATGTCAGTTGTTAGCATGAATCCTTAAAAGTACCAATGCCACTGACATCAAAATCATGGACTTGGGACTGGTATTTCCCTAATTTCAGTTTCTACTTTGTCATTTGTTGAAGCAATGACAGAAAGACAGTCTTCAAAAAACTATTGTATAGTTGGTATTTAAATTTTTTTTTTATTTATGTTTCAGATAAGCCACCTTTTTATTGAATAAGTTACTAGGATTCAACTTTCAAAAGTTCTATTTTTGAATGAAGTAAATCTTTTCTCCTTTGTTACTTTACAAATCGACCCAACCCAGTGATGTTTGCCTCTTTTTAGATTCAAATTCTATTTTCTCTCTTTGTTCACATTTAAAATGACTGGATTTATGATAATATTCACTCATTTTGATTGTACCAATAGAAGAAAATATAAGTTAACATAAAATAAATCTTTCTTAATGAAGATTTGCAATTGACAGAAAAAGATAGTTGTTTTGATAGTTGGATTGTTGTTGGTTGGAAAATGATGGTTAAAGAGATTATCTAGTATAATTGTATAGGGGAGATTGTGTACTAGATGATCTGTTGTGACCCTTCAATTTTCATTAGTTTATTTTTAGACACCAGATTGAAAACTACCAGTTGCCTCTTTCTGCAATATTCAACAATATCCTGGGTATTGTGTAAAGAATACATCACTTGTACTTATGAAGAAAACCTCGGAAAGTTTCAACTTATCTCTTAAGTCTGTTAATATAAAATGTCTAATTTTTTCAATTTTTTTTCTGTAAATCTTATAACAATAATTGGGGTTGTTGGGCATTCTCTAATGCCCTAAAATGTGTGTGTATGTGTGCATGCGGAAAAGCTTTCAGTCCCAATCTGAGGAAGAGATTCTGAAAGTAATTTTGAGAATTCAAGCAAGAATTTTTTTTTTTATCCAAAAGTTCAGAGAATTTGACCATGAAAAAAAATTACTTTCTTTTTCACACAGACATACAAAGGTTAAATATAGTGAAGGTTTGTTGAGATTTCTCAAACTTTTGGAAAGCACCTCCTTTGTATATAATGAAATGGAAAGAAAAATAAGTTATTTGTATATATTAATAATTTTTTTTCTTTTACTCCACTCTTGCTTTCCTCCTATTTCTTTGCTTTTTTTCTCTCTTTCTCTCTCCTGACACTCTTTTATTTCCCAGGGTGGGGGTGGTGGTGAAAGGGGTTTGATTATAAAAGAGGTTATCTTTTTAGTTAAACTGAATCTTGAAATGCCAAGTTCTTCTGACACATGAATCTTGTTAAGAGACAAGTTAGATAAATAGAATCAAAATGGAAAGAGAAATTTTGAGATAAGCAAAAAATTCTTGAAAAAATTTTAAACATTTCTAAATAATTCCTAACCTGTGCAATGATTCTGGTGTTCAGGCCTTGGTACAAATTCTGTTTATTTAATTGTTTAAAACTAACTGCAGTTAGAAGTTCTTGGGAGTGGCCTGAACTGTTCCTATCTATACTGGACAGTTCTCAAAACAATAATTATATAACTGAACAAGATTAATCCTGTTTCCTTTTATAAAGTTGGGATTCTAAGATATGCTCCCTGACAGACCTCTTCACATGTTACTGGCATCTGTAAAGCAGCAATTTGTATAAGCAGTTTTCTGGTCATTGTAACTGGTTAGTCATCTGCTTGACAGTATTTCTCATTACACCCAGTAATAGGTTTTAGGCTACACCCTTTTCTGGAAGACCCGACTATAAAACTTTGATTTTGACTAATATTTAGTAACACTGAAAACTTTGTGTCACATTGTAGTATGGTAAATAAATACCAAACTGATGGGTACTTTACTCTTCAGATTTGTGTCAAAGGAGGAGAGGTCTGGACTATTGTTTCCCTACTCCCCTGCTTGATCAAAGCACAATTCATTTTTTTATGTCGAGGTTAAGAAATATTATTAATAAAATCCTAAATGTTTAGCAAATTAGTCTTTGGTACCATTGTTCCTAGTTTGACATTGGTTGTTTCATTATTGTAGCATTGTACTTGACTAGGTTAAATTTAGTAACTGTGCAAGTCTCATATGATATTGTTAGTGAGTTCAGTCCTTACTGTATGCTCCATTTTCTAGTTTTTATACTAGATTAAGTTGAGTACTTATTTAGTTCACATCTGAAGAAAATATGGGTTGGGCTTAATTTGTTGGATAATGTCACAAATTTCTGTCCTAATGTCTGAGTAAATTAGGCTGAATTGTCTTGGCTCTTGATGCTATTCAAGTACTTCGAAATTTCACATTCTTATCAATTCACAAATATGGATTAATCATATAAAATTATAACACACTGATTATGTGCTTATTATAACACACTAATCAGACAAAATGTTACTGGCTGAATCCATAGAAATCTCATGCTTGACACCTAAAATTATTTTATTCCTCTGATTTTCACTCACTCTTTACCTGTATCCTCTCATTCTGTTCCTTTTCCTTTTAAATTCTTTGTTTATCTATATTTTTATCTAAATTTTATAGAAACATAGTTTAGTTATATATATATATATATATATATATATATATATATATAAAATTCACTGTAATTTCTGCCAAAAGGATGTCTGTAATACATATTTTATTTTACTAAATTAAAATCAGCTTTGTTTCTGATTATCATAACCATTTGATCATTTGGATGTGGTAAAAAAAAAAAAAAAAGATTGCAAGCAACAAAATGTAGACTTTCACTGTTTTAATATTTACATATCCTGTATCTTTGATATATATATATTTTTTTTTTAACTCATTTGAAATAAAATCTTATTAATTACCCTACTTATATTTGAACTATTGTCCTCATCTTGTTTCAGCCATTGTACCCTTCAGCCTTCCTCAAGTGTATATCAATCTGGGTAACCCATAGAGAATTCTGAACTGAACCCTTTATTTAGTCTACAGGGGGTAGACTGTTCTTGATTTACCACTCATGTCTAGGGATATTGTCTAGTTCTATCACTAATATTTTTTATATGAAGTGTTTTTGTTTCTGCTATGGATGTGAAAATAAAGTTGTTAGATTTACATCTGTGGTTCTCTGATAGTAACAGCTATGCATTCAATGTATCTACAGATTTATACATGTAGAAATAGTTGATGTTTGTTCTATGTAATGGGGTGGTTAAAATTCTGGTTATTTTTTTTTTTTTTTTTTTTTTTTTTTTTTTTTTTTTTAAATCATTTGAAAATTAACACTGGAAGAATAGCAAATATGAAAGATAGAATTCTTTTCAATATTTTGTTCTCTCACTTTTCACTTCTCTATATAGAACCTCAGTCCTGTGCTGACCAAAATCATTAAAGAAGTCGATGCCCGTGAGAAAGAATTGACTCACCAAGTCCATCGTGATATGCTAATTCGGTCCCTGGATCAAGTGAAAAATCTCACTCCAGTCCTTATCAGTGGTGTGAAAATATTCATTACAGCTAAAGAAACAAGTAAGTGATGTAATTTATTCTCTTTTTTTTTTTCTTTTTTTTTTTTTTAATAATTAGCTTAAAATCGGGGTATTTAAGCTTCACTTATTCTGTCACAACACTCAGTGTAGAGCATCTGGTGAGGATTGAAACCACTACTGTAGTAATAACATACAAGAATAGCTTGTTACCCCTTGCTGTATGACCAATGCATAGCTGATAATAGTTAAAGAAGGGTGTACTAAATCTCTGGACAGAGGAAAACTTTTTTCTTTTTTCTACTACAATTAAGTTGAACTCTGGTTAATAGTAAATAACTCTGACTTAAAGAAAAACAAATACTTCTTTGTAAATAGGTAGGTAAGTTTGAATCATGATCTAAATGCATTTGTTTTTTCTCTTCTCCCATTTCTTATTTACAGATTTATATTTTTTTCCTTCATTATTTACTTGTTTACTAATTGTCTTTTTTTTTTTTTTTGGTTTCTTTGTCTTTACATTTGGTTTATCTTTCTCTTGTTTTATTTACTCATCTATTCTTTCTTTCCTTTCTTTTGGTTTTTAAACACAAATTGTTTATCCCTTTAATTCATTTCATTTCTACCTTCATTGTTCTTTCAGTTTATATTTTGACAGTTTTTGCCACATTCCTCATCTATTACAACCTTTTGTTCAATATTCTGAATCCACTGTAAGCAATTACGTCTTCACAATTCCTGATAAATTATAGATAATTATGGAGAGGAAACATTGCTGGAGATGAAGAAAATTGAAAACGGTAGCATATATTAACCTGTTAGACAGATGTACAGGTCAAGACACAATGAATTTCAGCTTAACATAAATTCTTTGTTTACCAGGGAAGGAATTGGAAATGATCCTCATGTATAAATATGAAATCTTCCATTGACTGTTAAGAATGGTATTGTTTATCTGACTCACATTGAATTCTTTTTAATACTTCATTATTTTCTTTATCATTGCTTCTATACTATTGTGTGGCTGTCAACATGTGGGAACTATAAAGAATTCATTTACTTTTTCTTTTTATTGTCATAATTATTTTCCAGCCCTCACTCTGTCTTTGGTTCTTAATGCACTTGCTGACAATATATTGAAAATATGTCTTCATTTTTTTGTTTTACAAGTCATCCACATATTTTCTTTTAGTCTCTATCTACCCTTTTCTCTCATCTCTACCAAACTTTCCATTTCAGTCACTCTGGGTTCTCTCCATTGCCTTCACTCCCTTCCCTTAACTCATTTCACACCATTTCTCTCCCATCTTACCTCTTATGTATGCTCTCTCATGTCTCCTCTTCTATGACTTAGTGGATGATGATCTACATGTGTAGATCAAGAAGAGCCTCAGGAAGTTTTAACTTTAATTTATGAACAGTTATATTTTATGGCATAGAAACAGGGAAAATGTGAGATAAGTCTTGATTGCATTTAGTAATTGAAATTAAATTTGGAAAACACCTAATTAAGGAAGTTAATTAGTTTTCAGAAATTAGATGTTACAAGTTGCTTAAGGAATTTAAGCTAACTCAGTAGTCAAATTTGGATAAAAATGATATGTTGTAAATCATCTCTTAGCCACTCCCACAAATCCTTGAAACAAAGTTGTTTTCATAAAGACCTATCCACTGAATTGATGTGGTTTCTTAGAATAATTTAGAGAGTGTCAAAAAATGATAAATAACTGCCAATGCTAATAGGACTTGTGATTTGTTTAAATAAAGACGTATTTATTTGTGGTCTAATAACAAGAATAGTTTTTGGGAAGTCAATTATGAGAAGCCTTGTCAAGATGATAGAACAGTTATATAGTTATGAAACAAAGACTCTTATAAAAGTAAATTAATGGTCAAATCATACTGATACATAATTAGTGACAAGCCAGCATATCAGATTCCCATCTGAATGACAGACAATTAAGTGGGGCTGAAGGAAGAGATATGGTGGATCCACTATTGCATAAGAAGGACAGGACATAGCAACAGCTGTGAGATAAAGCTACCAGATAGCTTCTCCAAAGAGTGAAAAAATAAACATGGATACAGATGTGAGACAAGTGAATAAATAGACCAACATAGATCATGGTAACAAACCAAATTTCCTCTCATGATTGTGATTCTATCATCATCAGTTGCAAACTAGTTGTTTAGAGTTTAGATTCCTGCATACAGCTGTCAAGCATTAAGAGAGAGGAAGATACTAGTTTGAAACACCTATGCACTTAATAACTAGACTAAACAATGTCTTACTAATATCTTGTTAAAAAGTATTCAGGTCCTTTCATCCATCTTGGGAATTTGTAAGCATCAGTTTTGTATGACATGTGACTGGTTTGAGCATGCAATGTTTCAACCAGAACATAAGCTCGCTTATCACCTATAGCATTAGGGGGGCATAGTCAGGAGCATTCTAACTATATTGTTATATCTCACTCAGTTCCTTCTGTTCCTGCTTTGCCCTGTTCAGTTGCTTCTGTCCTCTGCTCCTTGTCCATCCTTGCATGTGGTCCCTTCAGTCCTCAGTTCCTTCCCTCCTTGTCCATCACCAGTCGCGGTCCCTTCTATCCTCTGCTCTTTGTCCATCACCAGCTGTGATCCCTTCCATCTTTGTCCATACCCAGTTCACCATGTTAGAGGGGCCAGAATCTGCTGATTACAACTTTGCAGGGGGTAAATATCCCCCAAGGAGGGGGCACCTATTTGCCATGGGTGGTGAATAGTGTCGTGTGATGATGGGATCCTGGTGGCTGAGCACTTGATGACGCTGTAATTTAAGAGGCCATTTAAGAGGCCATTAACTGCGACACTTCACTTACTTGGACTAGACAGGCAGTCGGAAAAACCTGATCCAATCAATCAATTGATCATGTCAAGCCCTATCATATATAACACACAACTTCCTCAATCCACCATTAATACTTGACTAATTTATTCCCAAATATATGATAGAAAGTGGTGACTATGGGTCAGTCAGTTTGTAAGAAGAAGAAAAAAGTCTCAACATCGCTGATTTACCCCTGATGTTCTGAGGTATTTAAAAGAAACTAATGAATTACAGGTGAGTATATCATCTATGTATACCTGTCATGGCAAGGGAAATGGGTTTCCTCCTTGCCATGTCCCAATTTTCAAAGTGGGTGGGGCAGTGCGATGATAAAGTTAAAAATTAAAAAAAAAAAATGTATGTCAATTCAACATCAGAAACAAATTCTCTTATCACTTCGCAAGATTCATAATACTTTGAGACTCTCTCTAACAAGTATTTCACCCTTTTTAATCTAAAAAGTGATATCTATAAATATCACCCCCACAAATGTAAAGAAACTAAAAAATAGGACTCTACTGGTAGAGATAGGAAATAAAAAGTATGCAGACACCTTACTAAAAATGACTAAAGTTATTCCCATAAAAACTTGAACACCTCCAAGGGAGTGGTAAGAAGTGGGGAGTTGTCTCTATGCACCTTGGAAGAGATAACAAATGAACTAAAGAACCAGGGTGTTATGCTGGAAGAGTGTCCATAAAAAAAGGGGTGGACAGATGATCCAAACAAACACTTACATAATAACATTTAATACTCCTCAAATTCCAACAAGCATAAGAATAGGATATGAAATAAACAAAGTGGAACAATTTATTCCAAACCCTCTCCAAAGGCACAATCTCAAAAAAAAGAGTGATGCTAATATTACTAGAGAGAAAATAATACAAATAAATAGAAATAAGTCTGGCGACTGCCAAAATCTAGTCACAAGGTTACTGCAACTAGGACAAAATGACTGTCAAACATTCATAAATGAATTGAGACCGAATCTCATTATGAAGACCCCACCCATAAATGAATCATACCAAAAAGATAAATCAACATTCCAAGTTCCACAAAAAAAAAATGAAAAATAAATGGTAACCAATGATAAATCAAAGGCAATACTAACCCAAAAATTAATTACACCTGAACAAGCAAAAGGGGGGGAAAAAGAACTAATATCAATGAGGTCCCCACTCAAAATAGATTTGATGTACTGGGACCTTAAAAAAAAAAAAAAGCAGAAATAGGCAAAAATATCATAAAAGCAAAACAGAGTATAACTCAAAACAAACCAAAGCATTCTAGTAAAGATTCTCAAGAAGACAAATCCAGAAAGAAGAAAAAAAAAATCCCCTAGAATGACCCCTTCACTGAGCAGAACCAATAGCACAGAAAGTATGATTACTGATAACCAAACTTAAGGTAATGGCAAAAAATGTCCTGCAATATCTGGCGGAATTGATAATACTAATTATGAACATACACCCTGCCATCATTTGTCTGCAGGAAACTCATCTTAAAGGAAATAAACAAAGAATTACACAGTTTACAATTATATATATATATATATATATATATATATATATATATATATATATATATATATATATAATCAAGCAGATAGAGCCTCAGAAGGAACCACAATATTAATCCATAATAAAGCTCCATATAAACAATTAAATCTGAACACACTTACAGGCAATTGCTGTATCAGCAAAAATTAAAAACAAAACAAACTTGCCATATGTCCAGTATACATCCCTCCAAACAACAATATTACAGAAACTGAACTGGTAAATCTAACAAAACTACTTCCAAAGCCCTATATCCGAATGGGAGATTTTAAGTCATAACATAATGTGGGGTGAGGAAAATACTTTAAAAAAATATGTAAAACAATAGAGAAACTAATTAACAGAGAGAATCTTTTCCTATTCAACAATAAAACCCCTACATATCTACACCCAGCAACTGGCTCATACTCATCTATTGACTTTACCATGTGTACCAAAACAAACCTTGGATTTTAAATGGAAAGTGCATGAAGATACATGTGGGAGTGATCATTTCCCAATCATACTTGAACAAAATGACCCCGAACCTGAAGATGTAACTCCCAATTGGAATGTTCATAAGGCTAATTGAGAAAAATATATAAAAAAACCCTGTCAAAATCAGCTAATCCTTGAAGCAAACCCTAACCAAGGTCATATAATATTCTTCACCAAAACACTACTCTATTTCAAAAGAAAGCATTCTAAAATTTCAACCTGCTGTAAAGCATAACAAACCTTGGTTTAACCAAGAATGCAAAGAAGCTATCAGGAAACACCCCTCAGTTTTAAGGAAATTTGATAAAAATCCAACAGCAGAAAATCTGGATAACCATAAAAACTGCAGAGCCTTAGCAAGACAATGAAAGAATCAAAAAGAAATGCTTGGAAAAACTTTGTAAATAAGATGAATACTGACACAAAAGTAAAAACATTATGGAAGATGATCTGGAAAATACAGCAATACCCTACTGAAACACCTTATCAAAAACAATCAGTCACAAACAAGAACAATGTAGCAAACCTACTGGCAGAGAACTTTGCACAAAACTCTGCTAATGAAAACCAAAATGTTAAAACTATCATTGAAGAATGGCAGACTGAAAACATCAAAAGCAGAAGACAAGTAGTACTGACCCACCTCCACATAGGCCACACCCAAATCACAAATATCTACTGGAGGGTGAAGAACCCACAATATGTATAGGACATAAAGAGAGACTGTCGGTAAAACATATTTCTGGATTGTCAAGACTTTTACCAAACTCAATAAAGATATTACCAAGTAAACAATTTGAGAGAACTCTTCAACAAAATCCACTCTCCCAAAATAATAAACTTTCTAAAAGAAATGACTTTACTCAAAAATATGAACATAATATATAAATCACACACACACACACACACACACACACACACACACACACACACACACACACAAGAAAACTTTTAAGCTGAATATTATTTTCAATCACAATCAGTTTCGGCATCACATGACCTAAAATGGGTTTACTTACTGTAAAACAAACCTAGCCATCCCCGGCTGTGGTTCCTTCAGGCGTCCCTTCCTTCCCTCTTAGTACATTAATGGTCGTGGTCCCTTCTGTCTTCCTTGTCCATCACCGACCGTGGTCCCTTCCATCTTCCTTGTCCATCACTAGCAGCAGCCCATTCTTTCTATGTATCTATGTGTTCCAAAAATTATGAAGCGATTTAAAAATCTTATATTCATGGATATGAAAATAGTGAAGGTTGATACAACCAAACCAAATTAAAAAATTGAAATGATAAAGATGAAGGTAGAAATGAAATATTTTCAACAATGGTTTTACCAAATGATCACTCTGGAATTAAATGTGTTTTCAAAGATGAAATTGCATTACTGTCCACTCAGGCTAGGTGTGTAATTTATTCATTTTTTTCTTTTCTTTTTTTGTTTTTTTTCCATACATTATCAACAGCAAGCTTCTTGTTTAAGACGGTTTTTGTATTTGTTGTTAGTGTTCAGGTCAAGTGAAAGTTAAGATTTTGAATTCAAATTGTAAATACCTTACCTGTACAAGCAACAAAAATTTTCAACATTTTCAGGGCCAGGTGTTAAAATGTAGAGCATTTCAAGGAAGTTCTGAGGTTACTCAGATTGCCGTGTATGTGTTCTTTGCATCATTGCTATAACTTGGGTTGGCTCTTGTCTCCCTTAAACCCTATCACTTTAAAATAATGACATCCATTTTAGTATGAAATAAAATTTTGACTGCAGTAAATCTGAGTAGAATGAAGGAAAAGAACAACAATGTAAACATGTGGAATTTTTATGTCTGAAGACTTACTGAATTGGGTTCGATTTTAGTTGATTAGAAATCATGGTTCTTTCATGATTATTCTTAAATTTTAAACAAACTTAAAAATTTCTCTTGAAACCTACTGAGACTTGGATTTAAAAGTACCAGATTGTTTTCTTTAATCATCTTTACATAATATATATATATATATATCTTTATAATAAAAGATCAGAATTTTTTTTTTTTAATTCAATATACAGTAAATTAGATTAATATTTAAAAAAGAAAAAAAAAGAAAAGCTAAATATTATTCGTTAAATTCTTAATTAAAATTTAGCACAATACTGAATTTATGCATCACCCAGCAAAAATGTTTACTTCCTGGAAGTGGCTTGCCAGGATATGAGTGCTAAAAGAATAATCTAGATTCTTAAAGACAATGTATCATTTAAATATCATAAATATCTGTTTAGATTATAGCCAGTCAAGTACAATAAAACAAACAGATCATTATCTTTCATGAAATCATTCTATTTCCAGGATTTTGTATACTTAATTATAAACACGATGACAAAATATTGATGCAGGTGTCCATTTCATTCTTGGTTATCATTTTGGTGTCAAGAATTCATTTAAAAGCTGGTCGGTAATTATCTCTGGTGATCAAAGTTAATATTCTTTGCCCTTCACTTTGATAGATATCTGGTCTTTTCTTTTTTTTCTTATTCCTTATTTGATTTGTCTAAAGCATTATATAAATTTAATAAAAATGTCTTTCCAACCAACAAATATGGTATGAGTGTACTAAAAGAAATACCTGTTTATAAAATTGTTTTTTTTTTTTGTTTTTTTTTTTTCTAGCTTTTCTACAAAATGGACCCGACTTATTTCTTCTGACTCTGTTATTTCTTTCCTTCAGGTACGGGTTTTACTGAAGCCCAGAATAACCGTGATTTTGTTGTGAGAAAAATGTCTGATGAGATCCATGAGATTATTCGTGTTTTGCAATTGACAACTTATGATGAAGAAGAATGGGATGCAGATGATCTGACTGTTATGAAGAAAGCACAGGTAAAAAACACACAGCTCTCATTCTTGCTCAAATTGCATATAAATGTTATTAATTATTATACACTTTATTCTCTTACTGTGTCCATGTGTAGGGAAAATGCATTTTTAATGTTAAAATAATTTAATGATGTACAAACATATTAGGTTAAGAGGTTTGTTATTAGGTGTATTCAGTTTTAACTTGTTTCATTCAAATAGAACACTTTGGATTGTATTATAACAGTGGTCATATCTGCATATAGTTTTTTTTTTTTTTTTTTTTTTTGTTAAATTGATCTGTTCTTGTTCATTGATTTTTTACATCGAAGAGAGAAAATAAGAGATTTGAAGCAATTTATGGTATTTTTTATGTGAAGCAAAATTGCAACTCCAATACAAAAACAAAGATTTGTGTAGTTTATGGATACTGTATTGTGAATGATCAAATATATAAAGATTTGTTGAAGTTTTGTGCAATAGATTTCTTGCTAAATGCTATTTCATGATTGGTTAAATGAGTTGGCATCAATATCAATCAAATGAAGTCATTATTTAAAAATAATCAACTTTATGCAATTCAAGAGATGGTAAATATATTCTAAATATGTAAATCAAGCTTTGAAAATCACTTGCTCCAGTTTGGTTATGTTAGTCACTTAGATATGTGGCTTCCACATAAAACTACTTAATCATATTTGTATCTGTTCTATCTTTAAAACAATTTGTGGTGAGAAGTGGATACTTTACATCAATTTAGAACATGAGATTGTGGAGAAAGTGAAATAAACCACTACAAAATATGCCAAAGAAGTTGGCTCTGTGTATATAATAGGATTGTAAGAGGGTCATTTACCATGTTCCTTCCAGAGAACCAAAGAGTTGTTCTGTGTAAGTATTGCTTCCATTTAGACCAACTGAAAGCAGTCAGTGATGAAAAGTGTCTGTCTGGAATTAAGAGAGAAGGCATGATATTCACATAGGATAATGCTAGACTACCACATCCTTCTTTGGTTTCCAGGCAAAAATTCTTACTACTTGGCTGAAAAGTTTTCCTTGATCCGATGTCTTTGTCCTAATTAGAATTAACATTTATTCAAGTTTTTTGCAGGATCTGGATAATGACAATATTTAAATTCCAACTTTCAGTATCTTTTTGTTGATAAAGATAAATTTCACACTCATCTTTATTTGTAGCATTATTATACCACTTTTGCCTGGCTTTGCTGGTCCATTTTGCCAAAAAATAGGAAATAAACATTTACTGGTTATAAAGAAAGTCTTTGTTTGCACATTTGTTCAAATTTTGGAAAGTAGATGAGGGCAAAAAATTTTCAACAACTTTCTCATGTACCTGTGTGTGTGTGTGTGTGTGTATGTATATATATATATATATACACACACACACACACACACACTGTAATTCTAAAATAAATTCCTCATAAAAATTGAAATTAGTGAATACGGTAGAAATCATTTCAAGGCATTTTTAAGAGAAAATAGGAAAAGATTTGCAAGCGAATTACAAATAGTGTTCTTAATACAGATCATAGAAAAAAATTCCTCATGAAAGTGCTTGAATTTTGAAGTTCACTCTCATTTGGGCCTGAACATTATCCACTGAAAATATACATGTATGACTATTTTAATTAGTAATTTGGTAGTCTTGAAATATGACTAAAACAAATCATTTGTTAGCTTAATGACAAATAACTTTTGTTCCAGATTTTAACTCTTCTTCTTAAACGTCTTTACATTGCCTGCTGTTAGTATATATATATATATATATATATAATGTGTGTGTTTTCAATGTCAGTCCTTAGTGTTTGTGTTATAAACTAACTAGAACTTAGTGCTATTTCTAAACCAGCATCGACATATAGTAGTGTACAATATGACCAATTGTGTGTTCGGGGTGTTGTTTAGCTTAGTATGTAGTATAGGGTAAGAAAAAATGAAAATTGCAGAAATCACCATCTTTATAGACAGTAAATTGTTATTTCCTGTTTTTCCCTAAAAATTGGCCAACACAGGCAAGAGTGCTATAACAATGTAGCTGTGAAAGTGCTGAACTGCAAATGAAGAACTACCTTTTTTTTTCTTTTTTTTTTCCCTCTGTCTGCTATACTCTGCAAACCTTACTCCTCCTCCATTTTATTTTCAAGAACTTTTGAACTAAAATGGTGCAAAAATAATTTCAAGGATGACATTGACTGTAAAAATTCTGAGTGACCAAATAAAAGCATTGTCACAAAATTGTGTTGAATTTGTTGAGGGTGCAAAGAAGACCCTCAGACAAATAATAAAAGGAAAATACACTACAAATAAAGCAAAATAAACTTTTGTTTATTTTCGTAAAAAAAAAAATATAAGAAATTTTTTTTTTTTTTTTTTTTTTACAAAAATGAAATTGTCCGTAAAGCAGCGGAAGAAAAGGAGAAAGAAAGGCACTGGGAATGTGAGAGGGAAAAGGTAGGACGATGTGTAGCGAGCGAGATGAAAGAAAGAGAGGGTGAAGGAATGTTCACTGATACGCGATACTGCCTGTTGTGTGAACTGCTGAATTCTCTGTATGTGTGTGTGTTCGAAGCTGTCCGTGTTGCTTTGATGTCGGCTTGTCGCTGTTCTCCCTCTGGTCTGATGAGTTTCTACCTTCCTTATATCTGAATGATGAGGCCCCGGGGAGATTAAGAAATGGGTTTCTTATGTCGAGCCCTGATTGGTCAATAAATCATATTTTTTTACCACGTGGTGTGCTTTTCACTACGTCCGAACTTTTGGGAGCGCCGTTCTTGTTTTTGACCCCACAGGGATGGTGAGGAGTGAATTCCCGCGCAGTTGTATTTTTTTGATACCCGTGGTGTGAATTAATTTTTATTGTGTGTATGGAAAATAAAATAAGGAACAGCACAAATTTAATGGTTTATATTTTGATTTGATGATTTACAAAACCGGATTTTACATTTATTTAGTTGTGAAACATTTTAAACAATTTAGTTCTTGATAACCTAATAGTTAACTATAATCCTATGTTACTTTTTGTGCCTCTCTGCGTTACTTTCCTTAGTTTATTTTGACACTTGACTTTTTCCTTTTTTTTTCTTATGCAATTTTTATTTATTTACTTCTAGTGTGCAATTGAAGGAAAGCTTCAGCAAGCTGCTGATTGGCTACAGGACCCTGCTGCTTTGGTTGGGAGTGCAGGTAAGATTTTAGAATCTTAATACTGATTGTTCACGTTTATAATCATTTAAAAATAAATGACTGCTCATTTTCATGAAACTCTTCTGTTTCTTTAGGTGATAAGGCACTACACCAGATTTTGGAAGATGCTCGAAAGATTGCAGAACGTTGCAGCAACCCAAATGAGAGAGATTCCATCCTCAGGACAGTAGGTGACATTGAATCAATGGCCAATACTCTTGCTGAACTCAGGCAACAAGGAAAAGTAAGTATATATAACTTCTCTTCTGCTAACAAAAATTCTTTATTCACACAGCACACATTTTATCAAAGAATAATTCTATGATTTTCTTTTTAAGATACTAATATCTTTTATTCTAAAGATTTTTGTAAATCTTAAGTGCATTAATTCATTTTGGGAAATATTCATTTATCTTTCTATAAAACATTGATAGGCTTTTGTCAACCACTATTTACATCATACTATAATGTCTGGGTTTAAACTTACTGGTAATCATTTTCACTTTCCAAATAGTCTTTCAGTGTTTATAACACTTAATTATCTGATATTTTGTGTTACAAAACTAGATATTTTATGATTGTTCTTCTGTGAGGTTGTTTTGGGAGGGATGACTAATACAGTTGTATTTTCTGTTTCATTGCTCATTATTAAATAGAGCAAATATATTGCACACTAGGGCAGCTACATTTGTAAGAATTGCAATGGCTATTGCCCATATAGTTTTCTCATTCATTTTGTTGTCTGCAAAGTCGGTTGTGACTGGAATTCTATCAAGGTATTATTCCAGGTTTGTTTTCATACAGTGTACAAATCTTTTGTAAACTGTTAGTTGAATTCTATCCTTCCTTTTATTCATAATGAACAAATATCTTTTCCTGAATTACAAATAACAAATGTATTGAAATATGAAATTATATCAAAATAAACCCTAATTTCAATAATACACTGAAATAATCTTGAATTCTTAAACTGTATAGTAAGTGCCTAAACAGATTATGAGGGTTTTATGTTACAGATTTTTGACAACTCGAATGAAATTGAGCAAAGAATTAAATTTTATTTTAACAATAATTATAAGATATTTTGTTTCTCAGAGATATCAGTATGAGAATTCATTTTTATCGCTTGTTTGCTTTGATTTCATTGTAAATTCTTTGTAAATATTCTATTCCATTAACACTGTGGGATGCATTGGTTTAATGCAAGTATTTATACTTTCCTCATCTTAGCAGGATAATCTCATTACATATTTACTCTTCAACAGGTGATAATTGTCCCTCAAACCATTTTTCTCTACACCCCTGATTAAAAATAAATTTTACAAAAAGTTGCAAAAAATATTTTTCTGTTCCTTTGCAAAAAATCACTGTAGAACATTTTTTTTTGTTAAAAATTAATTCCTGTAGTAATTTTATTCAATTCTAAACTGATCAACTATTTGTCACTTCTTTGCTCAAGAATTTTATTTCCCATCAAGGAAAATGTCTTGCAACATACTTTTGGTATTCAGTATTTCCAACAGGGTTTAGATAAGACACTTCAACAAAGTGATTGTCTGCTTCCTGTCAACAGGCCATTTTGGTCATTTTTCTCTTTTCTCTTGAACTGAGGAACTTTTTTCTTCCAGGTCTAGTTTTACTGGATGCTGATCCTATTTCTTTATTCTGTGGACAAATCTGGTTAATAGAATATCCAAATTTGTTTTGTTTTTTACTTCTAAAAGGTCCTGAAGCTATGACCGTCATCATAAATAAGAGAATCTTTTATGAGATGTTAGTTGCTTATTTATTTTAGTAGAGATCATCAATCCTAAATTAAATAGTTTATATATTAATTTATCTCTATTTAAAATAAGAATTCGAGTGTACTAGCATGTGTACTGACTGAAAGAAAATGAATTTTTGTTGTACACTTGTTGAAATATAAAAGTAGTTGAAGAATTTAATGGTTAAAAATAAAATAACTATCTGAAATAAATCTGCAACAGAAGTAAATTCCCTAAAACTGATTTGTAATAGAAAAAATATGTGGTTATAAATTTTGAAAGTTAACCAAAAAAAAAAAAAGATAATTCAAATTCATTAATTTGGATAATTTCTTTTTAAAAGGAAAAATTAAGTGAAATGACTGCAGTAATTAAATTTCAACAGAATGGCAATGATTTTGTAAGAAAAGATCAAATGAAATTTTGCAGTAGATTTTTTCCTTTTCTTTTTTTTTTTTTTTTTTTTATATTGGGATTGAATATATTATGTTAAAAATTTATCAAGTGCCTTCTAAACCAGAATCCATAATGAATAAGAAAAAAAAAAATTTAATGAACAAGTAATAATGATACTTTTTTTTTTTTTTTTTTTTTAAAGTAAAACATTACAACTTCCATGTTTTTTGTTCTTAACTTCCAAAAGTGAATGCTAAAAATCAGCAATTCATGTCAGTTATATCTGATAGGAAGTAGTAGAACTGCAAATGCTCTCAAGAAATTTGGTTTACTCCCAGTCTAGACACACCCTATTCTTTACTTTGCTCATTCTGTTGTATATATCAGCACTCTAATTCATGTTCACTAGTGTGTTGCCTTTTTAGTGGGAAAGGCCATTTTGTCTTTGCTGCTTTGGTGCAGTTAGAAAAATTTTTAGTATATATCTATGTGAGTTGGGAAGATTCTTTTGTGTCAGTCTAATGTCCATCAGCTATAACATCTCAATTAAAACACTAAACTCATTGTATTGATCAGTTTTGTCATGGTTTTGGGCTTCTTTTTAATGAAGTAGTATTTGATACTTGATCAGTGTCGGCCTTTCCCCAGTTTGGTCAGTGTTTCAAGCCAGTTATATCAAGCTTTTTATAAGCAAAAAAGAATTTGAAAAAGTGAACTGTAAATGTGATAAGGTTCATATTCCTTTGTATGGTCAAGTGATGGTAACCTCCCTTAGAACTAATATTGTTATTTTTCTTGACTGGCAGTTAAGAATAGAACAGTGCATATTCCCCAGAGATTAAATATCATTATTGAAAAGCAGCATTGAGTGGAGAGCGAAAGGAAAACCTGCAACAAGATGTTTAAAAAGTTTGTGGTAGAGAGAACTTTGCATAATTTGTGTGAAGAGCTAAAAGCAAACAGTTTGCTTAAGGTCACAGTCTACTTTTTTCTCAATCTTTTTTCTTTGTATATAGTATTAGATGCTAAGAAGCACAAATTAAAAGCTGAGACATAAAGACTAAGAAGAACTAGCTCTTAGTTTACATTTCTATATATAGTTAAGCGGTATTTAGTAACTGCCATCTGATATGGTGCCAAAATTTGAATTGTAAAAAAACAATGTGTCAAATTTAATTACAAAATTGAGTTTCTTCTTCTTAATTTTAGAAATCTGAAGTTGGCAGTGACCAGCTGTTTTAAGATTTTAGTTTTGCCTTGCTTGAAATATATACTTTAAATACTAATAAGTAAACTAGTTAAACAAGCTGTTAAAATAATTTCAGTAATATCAGCTGGATACATTTTTGATGTTACTTTAACCAAAGTTGAACTATAATTAAAGCTTTCTTCTATAATTCATTTTCCTTATGAGCATTAATATTTACTCAGAATTGACAATAACATGTTATTCAGATGTAAAATTCAGTCTGCTGCTGCTAAATATCATGCTGTGACGGTGTTTAGTCCACAAGAGTTACCTTGTCCCTGCCAGCTCTTACAGTCTTGGCAGAGTATTGGAACATCCCCCAGTGCCAGATTAATCTGCTGGAGGTCCTGGCAGATGTCCTTCCAGTGGCTGCATGATATATTATAAGGTCATCACCAGATGGTGGGTTGAAGTGATAGATGACTCCGGTAGGGTGGTCATCGCAGGACATGACCAAGCCAGCCAACATGGCACTGAGCAATGGCGTGAAGGATGTTCAGCTGGCTGATCCTCCAGTGTACCTCCTCATTGGATATAAAATCAAACCAGTGTACCCCTCAATGCTCATTCAGTATGGCTAAACTCAAAACAAACGTTAAGCATTTCACACTTGTTTAACAATTCCTTACTATGAACATATTCTAAATTTTAAGGAAAATCTAGGAAGTTCATATCATTATCATACTTGGAAAATTTCCTAAAGTTAGTTATCCATATAATGTGTAAGAATTTGAAATGAAAACAATGTTATAATTAATTTTTCTTCTTTGTAGGACAATTAAGAAAAAGAAATATATTTTTGTTAAGTTTGTAAAGTATAAAAAGTATTTTTTTATAAAATGATAGCTTCATATATTGCCAAAAATATAGACTGAAATTGGTAGGTAAAATGTAAATTAAAAAATTGAAGCAGTATTGAAGCCTTCCTGCCGTGTATTTTAAGTGCACACATTTAATTAAAACTCTGATATTATCATTCAAGCATTTTTATTGAAAACTTCATTCAATGCAGTTGGTTCATTCCAAAATAAAATGATGACATGTCAGAATTTTAGTCTGTGTATTTTATCTTACTGGAAAAGAGGCTTATTTCTTAGCAAACAGAACTTCATGTTTAGTTAGTGGCTTGTAGGGTTACAAATTAGAGAATTGGTTGTTTACTTTTAGTCCAAGTCTTCAATAATATTTCTATTTTTATTTATTTTTTTATACTAACTTGTAGTACTCATGAAAATTTCACAGCTTTCCTGTTTGAATTTTGTTTTCTTTTTTCTCACTGAAATGAAACGTTGTGTCCGATATATCTTTTCTGTCTTTCTATGCAATCAAAACAGAATAGTCCATTATATTTATGAGGTATTATAGGGTGTAACATACATTCTAACTAAGGAAGGAATGTATATGCTAGAATTATAAAATGTTTGTCCAATACAAAGCCTAAGAAACACTCAAGGTAGGGGTTTACTTTGTGGTGGTTTATGAGCATAAGAAAAGACGAGAAGCTTATGTAGAAAAGATAATGGCTAATACTAGATTTGTCAAGATTATAGTGATCATGAAAACACCCCACTGGGAGTCCGTTCCACAAAGCAACAGTTATTGGAGGAAAAAGCTGTCCAAGTAGAACATACTTACTAACAGACTACAAAAGGAATGAAGATGATTCCTTTTCGTGTACGTGGCATGGCAGATCCCAGCTTCAAAAGCTAGGGCTGGTGAGACGAAGCAATATAGCTCAGTCAGAACATTTTCCAAGGAAATAGTGATAGAATAGTAAGAGATACGATGTTTGTGGGGAAAGGGGTCCCAGGGTAGAAAGTAATTCATCACCCACAAAGCCACATAGGCACTTTTGAATTCTATCAAGACAGGTAAGTGAAGACTGGGCAGCAATTAATTTCTTATGATTTTCCTTATTGTAGTAAGAAGAAACAATCGGAATTATTTAGCATAACACCATATTCAAAACTGTTTTGGACTTTAATTTATACACATTTATATTTCGTTGTTTTTGATGGTTGCACTCAAGTTAAATCTCTTGTATCTGTGAAATGGTTTCAAATTCACAGCCTTGATTTACTCCAAGATGGTGTATTCTCAATTACTGTAAACTTTCCTTTATTATCTATTATCCCAATATAAAATACACTGCATTTTATTTTTTCAAAATTCAATATACAGTTCAGTGTAGTTTTAAAAAAAAAAATTGGAAAGACCAAAGGATTTTCTTGAGAAACAAGGCCATAAGTAATAAATGTTTTGACACTGGAAAATAGTTTATTCACTTAAATTTGGTTACCCCAATCTGTAGTTAATGATGAAATTTATGTAGATATTTAACATAACTGATAGTTGGTGATATATTAAAAGGAATTCAAATTTATGTATTTAAATCTGACCTGCTTAAAATAAAGATTATCTCAATAAAATATTAACATACTATAAATATTTTTAATTGATTAAAGACCTTCACAAAATCCTACCTAGTTTTAAGCAATTGAAGATTTCTTTACTTTAAAATTCCTCTTTAGCTTAACTACAAGACATCAAATATTGTCAGTTATGTTACACTGTCTTTGGCCAAGTTTATTTTCAATTTATTCCATTATAATTGTGTCAAGATTCTTAGCAAGGTTAGTCAGGTGAATTTCCTGCTCACTTGCCAAATCTGTATTTGTCAGGAAAAAAAATATATTTATCTCAGTGCTCTGTTGGAATGGTGGCATCAAGTTCTTAGTTTACAAAGACAAGATTTGATTTCTTGACCTAGAATGGATGACTTCAAATTTAAAAAAAAAAAAATTTGGATTTTCCTGTTCCAGTCTTAGTGAAGGAGGTTGTTAATATGAAAAGATTTATTTGTAAAATGACTGTTTTAGAGTTCAATATGACAAAACATTCCATATTGTATAAAGAGTTTTTTTCCATGTGTGTTTTAGGGTAGCAGTCCTCAGGCAATGTCTTTGGCCAGAGAAATTCAAAATAAACTCCGTGATTTGACTCAGCTTACTCAAAATGGAATTGTAAACACAGAAAGAAGTGGAGTCCGTAAACCAGCTCCAACTGTTTCAGGAAAAGTGGAACAAGCCCAAAGATGGCTGGTCAACCCAGGGCTTGATGACAAAGGCTTAGGTAAATTTCTGCATAGAATGTTTTTTGGTTTTGTTTTTTTTTTTCATGAAAATCATTTAAAATATAAACTGGAGTTTCAATGAACTTAATTCAATTTCTTATTTTAAGATATATTTATAGAGAATGTGGAACATTTATGGTTATTTTTAAGGAATAGAAAAAAAATGTTGAAAATGAAAAAATCAGTCACTGCTGAATTGAAAATGAGGCTGTGGTATTTATTAATTATAGCAGATGAATTTGCTAACAGGATTGTATTACAAAGGATCTTATTCATTTTCTTAAAAAATGTGTAAATATTGAACATAACTATTTTTACTTGATAATCTTTTAATTGGTTTTTATTTTCGGCTTGTTTCATCTTACTGATTTTGTTTTGTTTTTTTTTAACTTTGTCAGTTAATTATATCTTTTCACCATTAAAGTAAATTAAAATATAAAAAAGTTGCCTCCACCATGCCAAACTTGTCTCCCATGTTCCAGAAGCTGGTCTTAACAAAGAAACTGAAGTCACAAAAAATTTATATCAAATCCACACAAGCTTTCCTCTTCGAAATTATCTCCCTTGAGTTTAACACACTTTCCAACTACACCCTCATGCATTCCTGGTGTGGAATCATCCATATTTTTCCACTCACCCCCGTTAAAAATAGACTATTCCAGAAGAACTAGTTTCAACCAATCAACACCACACATTGTGAAACTCGGCTTATTATTGGTCAAGACGATCCCAGAATGTGTATCCATGGCCAAAAATCTGTTTTTCCCGCTAATTTCACTGGAGCCTACTGTGACTTCCCAAAGTAAATAAAAGGACGAATTTCAGTCCAATTCACCAGTCAGTAATTCGCCTTCAGAGAGATTCCACACAGATCCACGCGTGTCTACATTTTGACTTAAGAACTTTTCGCGCATCAACTCCTGACTCATCTACCAACCTCTTTCTGTCTCTCTCTAAACTCATTACACTTTCTAAAAAAAAGTGTTAACTACACTACTAAACAGAAATTATAATCCTAGCATAAGACAAAAGAAAATACAGTCCAGTGTGAACAACTCTGTCATAACAAGAAAAAAACAAAACCAACTTAAATCTCACATACATTACTTTCTAATTTATCTCTCGATAAATTTTCCTTTGGTATTACATGTGAACATTTCCTCAACAAAAGAACATTGCTGAACTCTAATTCACTTAATATGCTTGATGCAAGCTTCGTCAACTTGCATATAGTCAAAACACAATCTTTTCTCTATTTGTAAAAATTGTATATAAATGTTCGATATTTTCTAGTTGAATGCACATCTGCCATTGTTTCTTGTTCATTTTGCATCGAGTTTTATTTGACTTGTACATCTATGCTTTTATTTGTTGCGATTAATGTGAAGAACATGCTTTCAAATTCATCGCTCTAGTAACAAAAACCTTCTGATTTCACACTCAATTCATAGCAATCCCAACACTGGAATAATCTTCTGGGATTCACAACAGCTCTATTGTCATGGCTCTCTTGATGGGTCCCACGCCCAGAAAATGGGTCCTGTTGATGAACATTGCTTCACTGGAGCAAACTCCCTACTCACTGACCTGGTTCCATGTGATTTTTTTTTTTTTTCCTTTTTTCCCCCCCAAGCTCAAGGGAGTCACCAAGGGGATAATTTTGAAAGGGAAATCTTGTTTATTTCAAATAAAGTAGTAAGAACTCTATTTTACTGAGTTGAATTCATATCAACAAATCTGGATTTATCACTTTGTAATGTAGAAATGTTTGTAAGTTAAATAGCTTCAATGTTTAGGTGGAAATAAAGAAGTGACTTTGTTGAGTCTGTAAACTTTATTTTAGGGATTGCTTGATATTTACCAAGTTTAGTTGTGTGCAGCACAAGTGTTAAAATATAGAGAAGAAATTGTGTTCTCCCAATCTTCCAAATGGTAATGGACATCTTACCAAGAAAACTAGCTTTTGAAATTATGGGCTTTTTATCTCGACTTGAACACTAGTTGCTTATGCTAGTAACTGTTTCAGCTATGAATCTGATATGAAAATCACTTCATTTACAAATTTCCTTATAACTTGATGACTGAAAATTTATTTTAAGAATTTAGTTTGCTCTCAATTTTGGAAATTTTTTTTCTTAATTTGATCTGATTTGAGTAATATTATAAACTGAATTTCTTTTTTCCTTATACAGGTGAACAAGCCACTCGTATGGTTGTAGCTGAAGGTCGTAAAGTAGCAGAGTCTCTGACAGGACCACAGAGAGCTGAACTACTTAGGCTTTGTGATGAGACAGAAATCTTGACCAATCAGCTTTCTGATTTGATCCGAAGGGGACAGGTAACTTTTTTCTTATTACGTCATTTAACCCCAAGCAAGGTGACAGTGCCACTAAGATGCAAGGGGCTACTGGGAGGGAAAAAGAATGACTTTAGAAGGAACTGGAAACCCAACCCTAAACAGGAAACAAGGGATAAAGCTCTACTCTTGTTTAAAAGACTGGGAAGGAGTGTGAACTGGATGATAGGCAAAGCTATTTTTATTTTTGTGTTAATATATGATGTTAATTCAAATTGAAGAATTATTTTATTTTTTCCAATATTTTCCTCCCCTCCTCTCAACATCTCATTTTGGATACCTGTCTTTAAAACTTTTTTATTTTATTATTTACACAAAAAATTAATATTAAACAGGGAAAAATGTACTGATAAATAAGATGAAATAAACAAGAATTGAAGAATGAATCATTGACAATGCTTCATCTGATATTTCAAGATAATAATTCCTGTTTTCTTGATTTACTTTTCAAAGAAACTAATGTAAATGAAAAATGGACAGTCTGATTCACTCTTCGTCAATCTTAGGTAAACAGAATGCCATGACCCATACAATTATAGATGTTTGTACAGTAACAAAAAAGACCTATTTGTTTGCTCTATTTGCAAAGACAAGAAATATTTGTGGCTTGTGATAGTCAAAGTATCAAATTGTTTCCTTTTTCTTGTTTTCCTTTTGACAATGTAACAAAAGTTTAAATATCAAAGTAAAAATTTGGAAAAGCAATTTTAATAAGTTGTTAAACTAAATTAAATGAAAATTTAACTTGTGTTGATTCTTAAAATCAAATTAAAATTTCTGTCATTTTCTAAATTTTTTTAATTATTCTCCTAGGGTAATTCTCCTCAAGCACAAGCTTGTGCCCGTCATCTTTCTGAGAAATTACACGCTCTCAAGAATAAGATTGGTGAAGGACTTGTTAATCAGGTAAGATAAACTAACCTTGTATTTTATATATCATGTGACAAAAGTAAAATCTTAGTGCAGATATGAAGTTGATGTAAAAGTTTCCAGCACCATCAATTTTAGGCATTCCTACAAATGTGTTTGAAGTCTATTAAGTTCTTTATTGATTGTGAAATTGGTTAACTGTTTACAAGCCTTAGACAAAATCCAGAAAGAAGCTATGAAGAGTGTCCTACATGAACTGATGAAAAGGATCATCAGTCACCATTTTATCTTTTTGCTTAACATGAAAAAAACAAAGAAAAGGAATGTTGGGATGATATTAATTTTATGATGAAAAAAATGGATTTCATATGAAAATACCAAATTAAGAAAATTGTGACGAGATTCAGCATCAAAATTTAAATGGAATCTAGTGCGGAAAAAGTTCTGTTGTATTTTATGAGATTTGAATAAAATTCTTTTAATATCTGTCTATATTTCTGAGATGAGGTATTGTAATTATTTACACTATTTACATTGTTCAAACTGTTGTTCTAATTTTTGTTGCCATATTCACAATGCTTTTATCTACAAGGACACATTGGATAAAAGCATTGGTTGAATCCAGTGACTTGACCCAAAGAGTTGCAAGTTGAATACCTGGCTACAGCAGTGGTGAGCAAAAACTTGGAGACTTGAGTTAAAAGGGAGATAACTGATACTGAGATATCTGGAAGAGGCGTGGGACATGGAACTAGAACCTACCCTGGTAGACAAAACAAAGGATTTAGTTTGAAATTCCAATCACCTGAAGAAGGCCGGAGTGTACAACAGTTGAAACATCATGAATGTGGCAACAAAGATGAGGACAACAGTTCAAACAATGTAAATAAAATTCTTTTAAATTCTGAATTGATGGGATCTGGACAAAGTGTTTCTCTGCTGCTCTACAATGAGCACAATTGACTCATTTGAATGAATCACTAAAACAAAAATATCCTTTTTCTGGACAAGGACCTTGCTTGATAATTTTTCCAGATGACAGCACCCAATCTTGTAAATGACCAAGGAGCTAGCATGGCAAGTTCTTCCACATATGGCAAATTCTCTTAAACTTGTCACTTTAAGATTCACATGTTTTGCTCCATACAGCAACATTTTTTATGTTTGGTCAATAGTGCCAAAAAATTGATCATATTGAAAAATTCTTTGAATCAAAATCAGAATTCTTTCAGATATAATTTAATTTAATGACAGATCAAAGAATGCTCTGAAAAATTCTTTGGTGGTTGAATAATGATGCTTGCAATTTATGTGTAAAAGATTCTGGAATCTCCTTAAATCTGATTCAAAGACAATCTTGATTTAAAAATTATTTGTTCATTAATATTCCCATCAATATTAAATTTGATTACTTACAAGAAAAACCGTGAAGGTTGTGAACAAGGAATATTCACTTTATTGATAGTTTTTTTTGTTTGTTTGTTTTTTTTTGTTTTTTTTTTTTGTTTGTTTTTTTTCAAGACAAAATATGCGTGAGAGTAACAGATGGGAAACATTCAAGAGAATTTATAATCCTTCATGTCTCTTGTACAGATGGATAAAGACTTGTCATTGTGACATATAATGAATTCGTAATGAAACCTTACATTACTTGGGGAAATTTTATTTTTAAGGTTGCTGAAGATTTCATTGATATGACAACACCATTGAAACAATTGAGTGATGCCGCTATGGCCCCATTAGGTAAGTTGAAAAAGTTTTAACATTTAGCCTTTCCTCTATTATAATAAAGAGTAAGGTTGGAAGTGAGATTCAAAATTATTTAAAACTAATATTTAGTAATAAAACAAACATGGGAAGCTTTGATATAGAGATGTGACAATATGATCGTGAACAAGTCTGTGGTTGAATTGGTTAAGGCATTTTATCTGAAAAACCAGTTCCCAGGATATGGGATGTGATTTAAAACCTTGAAAGTTGTTCTCACTTTACCAAAGAGTATTTGAAAAAGTCCTAATAAAAAAGCAATAGTAAGATGAAGGAAAAGACTAGAACAAATATTAAAGATGAAAATATTTCATTTCAGAATGGGGGAAATAACTGGGTGGGGTTTAGGGGACTGAAACGTTTGCGAGGATCTTTGCTTCAGACTGATAAGTAATTGATTGGATTTGAAAATGTGATAAATCCATTGATTTTTTTTTTTACATCTACATTAATGTAGATCAATAATTCACTTTCAATTTGTGAACTGATTTCAAGTTTTTTATCCAATACTTTTTTAAAACATTTTTTTTTTAATTATTTTACTAAAATCTAATTTTTTCATTTGTTATCAAAAGCATATAAGAATTGTCAAAAAATTGTTTTTGTTTCTTCACTAAATAAAAAGTTTTTTATTTTTTTTATTATAATAATAATATTCATATGACTAACATGTTGATGTCTTACATTTTATCATTAATTCATTTAACTTAAAAAATTGGGTGTGGTCACATTTAAACTTCTATGCAGTATTTGGAGAGGAGTTGAATTAGATCAAATAGTATATCATTGTTATTTAATAAGCATAGTCTGGTACAAGGCTAAATTGTAGAGAATTCATTGAAAATTGAACAATCAGCTGGTGTTTTAGTTTATAAGATGTTAGTCCTTACACCATAGTCAATAGCAAAGAACTTATCCGTTATATACCGCACCTATGAAAAACTAATGGGTGTGTCCCAATCCTCATAAATACATTGGACACTATTGTAAGTGGCGGTAATATGCTGTCTAAGTAGTCAACCACTATCAGTGGTTTACCTACTTTATGCCGCTGGTGAGTATTGTATTTTGTTGATGTTATAAAGATTACCATTTCATTTCCAACCTTTGTTTGGTTTTTCGTCATTCAGTAACCTTTTCCAGGTTGCAACATAATCAGACAAATTCTCATAATCAGGAAATTTATTATTTGAATATACACTAATATATCATTTTTTTCATTTCTGCCTACCAAATTTTTGTTGCTTCATTGCTTAGCCTTAGTTATTTCTCTATCAGTAAAGTAAATATTTTTTGTGACAGTGCAATGGAGGGAAAAATTTTCACTGAATTTTGATTTAAAAATTAGTTTTGCCAAGTTTTGTCATTCACTTTGTATATAGCAAATGAGGAAAAAAGGATAATTGGTCAAAAATTAAAGTAAGCATAACTGACTGATTATGGTTATTATCTACAGAGGGCAGAGAAATTGAAGTTCCTCTTTGTTAAACATTTCTGACAGCTCTCAAAATTGCACTGCCAAGAAATTACCTTGTTTTCTATGAATTTCTTTTTTTTTTTATTTAAGGAAGCCACTATGTTCCCATAGTTTATAAACTTTTAGTCAGCATCTTGTATGTTTAATGACTGTGGAGATATTTCTGTAATGTATACATGTACAATACCAACATTAATTTATCCAATTGAAATCACATGATAGAACTAGAAAATATTTTCATGTCTTTTGATAAACAAGATTTTAATGAATTTTAAGCAATTAAAAACTTCAACTTTCAAGTTAGATTTAAAAAAAAAAAAAATCTCATTGAAATTCACTGTTATATAAATCACTAAATATTGATATTCATTTACTTCCGGTGACAAAAATAGCTGTGTCGATGTTAATCTCTATTTAAATAGAAAAATTTAAAACTTGAATCTTTTAAGTCAATTTTAGATTACTTTATAATACTTGTTCTTTCATTATCCAGGTGTTCCAGGAAGAGAACAAAACTTTGATGAGAGAGCTCGTAACTTTTTGACTCAATCTTCCAAACTTTCTGATACTGCCAATATGGTGGCTACTGCTGGTGGATGTTGTAACAAGAAAACTGTCGAAGCAATCTTTGCCACTTCTGCTCAGGTAAATTAGAATTTACTGTTTATTTTTTTTTATTTTAATTCACAAAAGGAAATTAAAGCCATCCTTACTGCTAAGAGCTGATCTTGAAACCTAAGTTTTATGCAAAAGTAAAATAATGAACTTCATAATTACTTTAATAGGTTGGAAGTACAAAAAATACTTCTAAAACTGAAATAAAAATGTATAGGAAGAGAAGTGGAAGTCATTGCGAAAATAAACAGTAAAAATTATTCAAGGAAATTATTTTTATCGACATGTTTTTCATAGTCTAAGGGAGATAACCACTGACACCACGAACGATAACTTCCATGAAATTTACCAAGAATTAGTCTTTGCCACCTTAGAAGTTTGAATATAGTAAATTTTATTTATCAAAAGTAATACAAATAGTTAATAGTTAAAATATATAAAATTGATTGAATTTAAAAAAATAAACAAAAAAAACTTTAATTAAAATTAATCATAACGGATGTTTCTTTTGCTTATGAATAAGAATATTTTAATACTTCTAATCATGTTTTAAACTCTAATTATTAATTAGATATTTTAAGATATGATTTTAAACATCTTTGGCATTGACTCAAATAATTTTCTATAAACAATATTTTGTATACCACTATGAAAAAAATTATTTGGCTTAGGTTAACTTTTTGTTGTATTGTGGATTAACTCTGATCCTACTTTTGAAATGTTGCTATCTGTCATGGATTGTTTTTACAACTTTTTTTTTTTTTTTTTAAATTTATGACACTATTCTAGGCAAATGACTTATCTCCTCAAGTTGTGAATGCTGCCAAAATTGTTCTTATCAATCCTGAGAACCAAGCTGCTGTTGACCATTTTGATCTACTCAAAAAACAATGGACTGAAAACATGGAGAGGCTGCGAACACTTGTGGATGAAGCAACTGATACAGAAGCCTTCATTCGTGCTACTGGTCAGTTTCCATTCAATGAACAACATATCTAAATGATCTTTTTTTAATTCATCTTTTAATACAAGATAAAATTGATTTGAAGGTAGTGTGCAGATCAGAGGTTTTGTTGATGGGATATGTATTTTATATCACAGGTTTTTCTTTTTTTTCTTTTTGTTTACTCAATGTATTAAAATCTGACTTTTGTTTGAAAATTGAGTGTCAAGTTCAGCTTTCATATTACAATTTTCTTCCCGAAGGAAAATATATTCAGTTCCTTTTTAAAATCACTCAATTGGAAAATACTATTTTTATATTCAACTTGTATTCAACTTCAGTAATTTCATAAGTAAATAAATGGGATATTTTATTCATAAAGATGAATTTCATAAATAATTTCTTACTTTAAAGAACATAACAAATATACTGAAATCAAACATGGAAGTAAACCTTTTCAATGGGGTGTGTCAGCTTTTGCTAATATGACTTGTCAAATTTATTCTTATAGAATTAAAGAAACTGAAACTGTTGCAAAGTACATTTGTATCCTCTCATCAGATAGCTGATGAAAAATATGTGGTGGTGGGAAGGTTTTCTATCCTTCCCTGGAAAGGAATTAGAACAAACTCTGCTGACCTTAAAATTGATTGACTATCTGTTTGTACTTGGTGAATAAGTCAAGTTCGATACTTCTACTGCAAAAGTATGAAAGGAGTGAGATGAATATATTAAACTTATTAAAATTTGAGGAAAATATTGGTTATGAAAATGGTTCCACATGGGTCACAGAAAGATAGTCTGCAGGCTGCATGTGTCCCATGAGCCATGTGTTTGAAACCCCCATTTTATACCCAAGTTTCAAAAGAATGTTTTTATAGTAAATCATGATTAAATCCAAAATATCTCAATATCGTTAACCGTTTTTGTTATAGTTTGCTTTTCTTTTGCTATCATTCAGAGGTTGGAATCAAAAAAGACACTGAAAAAGTTGAAGATGGCATCAGAGCTGTCAGTCCACAGATGGTTGTGGCTAATGCATCTAATATTGCCCGTCGTGCCAATCGTGTTCTGCAAGTTGCCCAACAAGAAGCAGAGAACAGTGAAGATCCAGCATTTGTTGAGAAAGTCAACCAATCTTCAGACATCCTTAAATCTTGTAAGTAGAAATCTTCACTTTTTTTTTTTTTTTTTTTTTTTTTTTGTGAAGTTGTGAAGATTTTGTTTGTGTATCTTTCCACAGTATTACAAATACTTATGTAGGTTGACTTGGTAAATTCCGATTTATTTATTGCTAAAAAAAAAACATTTTTTTTTTTTTAAAGTAACCAATTACTTTAAGGTGCCTGAGGTAAATGTCACGTTGTCTTGAAATTATGGTTGCCTGATCTGCCAAACAGAAATAAAATGCAACCTGTTCAGATTTAATTTCAAATGATCTCTGATATTATTTTTGGTGTTTATAATTTTCTCTCATGCATTTATATTATTTAATCTTAGTTTATGTCTATACAAATTTGATATCATTTTCAATCAATATTTGAACAGAATATCTTATTTTTATTTGGTAAATCTGGCAATTCTACTTGAGGTACTAATAAAATATATATATATATATATATATATATATATATATATATATATATATATATATATATATAGTGAGGATTGATTCACTAAATAATTTTTTTTAATTTGTCATGTCTTTATAATTTTCAAAGAGGTAATATGAGATTAATTATACTCCTTAATGATATAATATTTAGATTGCTGTCATGAGACATTTGATAAACGTGTTAGAAAAACATTAACAATTTTGGAAATTAATGAAAAATTTTTTTTCTCTCTTCAGGTTACAAAAATTTAAGCTTTTGACAACAGTGCACTTATTCAGATGTTAAATCTACTAAAGTTAATTTCTGTTTTTGTTGTTGATGGCATGAAGAGAATTTAGTTTGAAATAATTTCATTTGAAAGATTGCTTTTATTTGGTATTTTTACTTGATAAATGGAATGAACATTTAAATGATAAAGAACAGAATTTGCAATTTTGTTTTGACCTAGAATTCTCAGCTTGTTGCTGTTAAATAGGTTTGAAAAAAAATGTAATTGTTTAGATAAAATTTTCTGCTTAATCAAATTTAAATAAAATTCTTATGACACTGGAAAAAAAATTTTTTTTTTTTTTTAAATTGTTCATATGAGGCACATATGTGTTATGTTTTATTGTCTAGGAACAAATCCCAACATGCATCTGTATGATGTGTTTATAAATTTGGGGAGGGGAGACGTTTTTACAGTTATTAGCATGCCGATTAGAACCAACATATGTACCTAGAAAAATAATATATTAATGAAAAATTTAACCAAACTTCTCAGACATTAACAAGTAAAAAACCAGGTAGAGTCTGTTTTAATCTGCTTATGTAAACATCTTTTCTATGACTGTTATCATGAGATCCCGATTGTTTAAAACTGGGAAGTGAGTATATGTCCTTAGGTTCACACCTTGAAAAAATATGAATTATTTACGAGGCTTCACAAGTGATGGGCATTCATAACTGAATTCATTGCTCAGCGACAAATCTGCTTGACCAGCTTGCGATCCATTAATCCTTGGGATAACCCCAGTATAATGAAAATTCAGTCTTTCCATAATTCTTTTATTCAAGTAGTTATAGGGAAAAGATTTTATTATTCAATTTTTTTTTTATCCATAATAAAGGATTTAAATGTTATATTCTGTATTTGGAACCTGAATATTTTATAAATTAAAATTTTAAGTAATTAAGTTTTTTCTGTTTTGAATTTGTTGTACTTCCTCTTTGGATTTTGACAAAATTTTCTTAAACACATAATCATTAAGTTAAATCTTTTGTTATGAAATAAACAGGCATATGTAATTATTATGGCTCAATATTGTTAATAAATTTTATTACCTTTGTTTGTACTACATCATTTTTTTTCTTTGATAGCAATCACTCCAATGGTGCAACAAGCTAAGGCTGTGTCTATGAACCCGAAAGATCCTGCTGCTGCCAACAACTGGCGTAAAGAAAACAATAATGTATGTTTTTATTCCCTATCTAAATTTTCAATCTTTCCTTTCGTAAAGAGCGTGACTTCTTTTTAGTGAATTTTGATCATGGTGTGCTTTATTAAAACCAAGTCATAGTGAGAGTCACAGAAATGGAGGCCTCTTTTAAATCTCATCATTCCAATGGGAGCATAGATTTTGGCAGTTGTTCGCTGCTGTAGTCGGCTTAAGAAATTTTTAAAAAATGTAGACATTAAGAGCATAATTAATTTAGTTTGTAAAGTTAATCCTGTTTATCTTGATATTTTTTCTTTAGTAAAGTCTTATTACAATTAATATATAATTTGGCTGAGCTTCAGTCTCATTACTTTCTACCCCATTAACAAGGATGCATGAAATATTAGATGCATTTTAATCCTTGAATTAATTATTCACGTTTAAAACTTAATGAAAAACAAAAAAAGTGGGATGTGCAGTGTGGTGTAATGGATAATGGCTCAGAATGAGAAATCAGAGAACCAAATTTGGATTCCAGTCTGGTTCATTACATTCACTTACGTTCATATAACCTTAGGAAAGGTATGAATTATCTCCTCTTCCCCAGCTATGGGTTGAATAGGACAGGCTAGATCCTATAGACTTGTTTGGCAACAAGTCTATCACTGAAAGAAACAGCAGACTACTCTGGGAAATCTTCTACCTAGTCAGTCATAAAAAAAAACAAAAAAAAAACAGAACAAAAATGTGAGATGAAACAAAATAAACATGAAAGTAACTTTATTTTATTGTTTAGAAATAAAGTAACTATTGTTATTGTTGTGGTGTCTTCCCTTTACTGAGGCTATTGTGGACTCTTCCACTTACTATAAAGTAGTAGGAAAAGTAAGCCTCAGAGGAACAGTGATATTTACTGAACGCTAGTAAACCGACACACACTCCCAAGTCGTGTAACACACTTCTGTTGTATTTTTATCTGCAACCTCTTGTTTTGTTGTAATCTTAACCAATTACTTGGTCACAACAGTTATGCTGACTTATTTTATCATAAATATACTTTTTTATGATTATAAAAGTACTTAGAAAAGAATTGACTCTTAAAAATAGCAGTAGTGTTAAGGATTAATGTTTTGAACACCTCCACAATGTTGGATTTAATTTATTGAATTTAATTATTACATAAACACATTCTTAAATGATTTTTCATTAATTTGGTAGTATAAAATCACGTTTTCTCCTAGTTTACCATTAAAAAATGTAAAATAAGCTAAAATTCAACATTTTTTTTTTTTTTTTTAAATAAATTTTAGAAAGAAAAACACATTACTCAAATTAAATTTCATTATCAATATATTTGTTATGAATAACAATATTGCTGAGAAAAATATTTACTTTGTTACAAATTATTGCATTTTTAAATAAATTTTTCAATGTAAAAACATAATTGAAGAAAAATGTGGAAGGAAAGTCTGTTAAAAATTAAACATAAATCATGATTAAAATTAACTTTCTTTGGAGAGACTTTGTAACATTTGTAATAAGAGTAGAAAAATAGGATTAATTATTTAAAGTAAAATGTTACATTTCAGTATAAGAAGTGTGGCAAAAATTTAACATACTGTTTTCATTTGTTAGAAACAAATACAAATTATACAAAAATAAAATATGTTGATCATTAAAATATTTGCTTCTGAATAAAAATTTCATAGAGTGAATTTAATATCCTTCTCTATGTGAAAATGTTAAATTAACTTTCAAATATCAAGATCAAATTTCCTAAATTATATATTTTAGTGAATTTTACACAAAAAACGATTTTTGCAATGAAAACATAAAATAATATATAAAATAATTAAATCTTGTACTTATTCAATTAAATAAGCTAAAGTTATTCCAAATGTAAAAATTTATTAAGCCAATTATAACAGTGAACTACCACAAACTAAAACTAAAAATCTTTATTCTCAATGGAACGGCAAGATTTGAATTAGGCCTCTAGTTCTGGAAAAGAGATGCGCTATGACATGGCTCTTAATAAAGCATGCCATAATTTGGATGTACTTTAAATTCATAATCTTTACACAATAGTTTAGTGATTCTCAACTCTTATTAGTGGTGACTCATTCTTAGCTAAAATATATCATGGAGTTTCATGTTCTTATCAATAAGGTTTATTTTAGACATAATTTTAAAATAATTGGTTATAATGAAAGGAAAATGGAATAATTTACTATATTTATAACAGTTTTATGAAGAAATAATGGTCTTTGCATAATCTCAACCCTGTGATAAGATCTATTAAAACTGACATCTGTTATACTTGGATCTTTTCAATTGAGATTTTTGTTTTTTAATGCAGTGTCCATGTTATTACATATAGAAGTGAAATGATTTTTTTATTCCCCTTATACAGTGCATTGTCTGATTAAGATGAATTTAGAAGCCAATGTAAATGCCAAGAATGACATGGGTGTCTGTTAGCTAAAATGTATCTGCTGCTGTATTTCCATGATCTGACAGTCACCATTCAGTGTTAATTCCTATGTCCACTTTTCTAGTTACCTACCTAGCTACTTCATCTTACCAAGTTAAAGCAGTCATGTAAGCAGGTTGGCTGTTTATAATAGGTGCAATTTTAGCCTGGGCACCAATGTCTTGGCTACTTAATTGATACAAGTATATGATATTGCCAAAATATTACAGGCGTATAATGTAATCCTATCTCCAAACTTCTGATTTGTTAAAATATTTTTTGTTTGTGACATAAAATGTCTGCTTCTTTGTAAGGAAGAGATGGAGGAAATTGATTTTTTTTTTTTTTTTTAACTCAATTATTTGATCTTATTGTCTGAAATGTTTGGTTCAGTTATGACAAAATTTCTGATCTAAAAGAAATGGTATTCTGATATTGTTTATAAAAGTTTCTCTTGAGATTTTCAAATTCATTTCTCTTCCCTAAGGCAATAATTGCAAAATTATTTTAAAATTTTAATAAAGGTGATTATGTAATTTAGATGTAAGAAAGATCTACCAAGATATTCAATGATTTTTGTACCATATTTATTGAAAAGAAGCATTTGTTGATTCAAATCAAGATAAGTGAAATTTTAATCAAATAAATATGATTTAATGTTCTCTTGAAAAGAAACTGAATAGAGCAATTCAATTTTGTCAATGCTTTACTATAATTAGAAAATCAGTGTGGACATAGTTCAACACTGAATGGTGACAGTTTCATCCTTGAACACAATCTTTGGGCCATTTGGTGTTGAACTCATCAACACAGCTTACATTTATGCTGTATCCTGCATATTAAGCACTTTATACTCTATAGCAATACCTTTTAAACTATATTTTAACACATATATACATTGTGCGTGTGTGTGTGAGAGAGAGAGAGAACTAGGCACAAATGTTGTCTTTCATTGCTGTAATATTTTGATTTTGTGTATCAGATAAATTTACACTTTGTTGAAATTTTTTTTAATTATAATTTCTTAAAATGACAATTTTCAAATTGGGAGTGAGGTCATTGATAATTACTTCTAATTTAGAAAATATTAAAATATAAATGAGTTTTAGTCACAAACAACATGAAGTGAGATAAATTTCACTGAACTGCCACAAAGAATGTAATCTATTAAAACTTATTGGAAATTGAGTTAGATGAAGCATTTTCAATATTTTATTCCTGGTTACTTCATATTACTTTCCGAGACAAAATGCACTAAAAAGATGGAGTAAAATTAATAATGAAATAATAATAGTGAAAATGGTTCATCTAAAGATATAAAATATTACTAAATACCATTGCAAGAAAAGAAAATATAGATTGTAGGGAGTTTGAATAGAGGAAATTGCAGAATGACGAAAGATTTATTCTTATGTAATCATTGATATCTGTAGCAGTTTGGGCCATGTGCATAAACTCATAATAATGGATATATCAAAGAATGATATGAATGCCTTTTCATATACAAACTTGAAATCTCGAATGTTTACATTAATTTATAAGAATTGTAAAAGATGTTTAAATTAAACTTTTGTTTTCAGCTCATTTCTGCTGTGGGCCAAGTCAGAGAATCAGTAACTGTTTCTCCAAAGACCAGTGATCTCTATGGCCAGCCATTCCCACAACCTCCAGATATGTCTCAGCTTCACATCTCAGGTAAGCTTCTTTTATTTGGAGGCTTTTATATATATTTATATATATATATATATATATATATATATATATATATATATATATATATATTACATTTGTTTTAATGTATATGAAATATTTTTATTACATCTTTCCTTCAGGATTTATACATTCCTCATGAAATTGTGCAGAATGTGTTCAATTTCAGCCATTTTGAATGTTCTGATATCTACAAATTTTAATCTAATAATTTTTTTGTTTTAATATTTTGAATATTATTTTTGTTTAAGAATTTAAATTTATTTTATTTCAGTGTTTTATTCAATACTTTTTCAGACTAATGAAAATCTTTTTTTTAAAAAGGCTTCCTGTTACATTTTTAGTTTTACTAGCAGCAATAATTTACTGTCATGTTACTAAAATAATAATTGTTAGGTGGATACTTAAATATGATTAATTTTTCTAATGATCAACATTTCTAATTTTTATTTATAAATATATTAAACAAGTCTTGTACTATCCTGTGTCATTTAATGAAAAAAAATTTCAGCATTTTTCATACTTGGAAATAGTTTTTATGTTACCTATGACTTTTCTGTTTTATGGGACCCCCCCCCCCCAACGCATTTGTGCATAGATTTTTTATTTTGAAAATATTGAATTTTCAGTTCTTTTTCATTATTAAATTTATTAAAAAAAAACAAAGAAAAACTCCTCAGTGGCCAACCAGTTATTGGTTCAGAGGATATTCAGTGAACCAAGTCATATTGTTAAACTGCAAGTGTTCACTTTATATTAATCATCTTAGGAAAGACAGATTTACCTGCCCTGTGTCCTATCACCAGTGGTACTGAGGTTTGCTTGTTGGGTGAGACAATTGTTCATTTCCTCACCAATGATCAATGTTCAAGGAATTCAAATGCTGACAAGCAGTACATAAAAATATATTGTAATAAAGACAAATGTTTATTTATTTACATCACAAAATTTTTTTCATAATTTGAAATAATTTTCCTTTTTTTTCTTTTTTCTTTTTTTTTGGGTGTTCATCCGAATTTTGCATGATTTTTAGTTTAAATTTTAAAATCATGAAAAGTATATTATTTTTGTAAAAATACTTTAAAAGAAATTACTGATGAGTATTATTGATGGATGGGAGAAACTTGGTGTGTATCACTTTATAACCCATACAGATCTATGTGGTATTCTTCCTGTTTGTCTAGCCACTTTCAAAAAGTTTGCCATCTCCAAGTTATTCTGGTTGATGGCTGTTGCTAGGTGTACTGCATGTCATTTCATTTTCTGTCACATTGGAAGCTGCAACTGATAGATCTTGAAAGAGAAATGAGAACCTTACAATTTGGCATGTGTTATAGGTGACCTGCTAAATGTGTTGACCCTTATCTTGCGTACTCTGTGTGTATGTATATACACACATACACAGGAATACTAATAAGTTTTTAGTTCAGCTCACTTCCCAAAATCTAACCAAATATAAGAATGTACACACACAATCTTTGCTTCATCAGTTATGATTATTATATTTGGGGTAATGGGTTGGGCCAAGAGTTTTTCATCATTTTCTCATATTTAATATTATTGATTGGAGAAAAAAATGTACAGAGCTTACAATCTTGCAGAGAATCATGATAAAACATAATTAGCTCAAACAATACTGCGCATTTTGGCTTTTGTTATGTGCACATTGAAACCAAAACAATTAAAAACTGCTTGGTTTATTCTGTACATTCAGATTTGGTTTAAATATAGAAGAAACCTTTCAAAGTGATTTTTGGCACAATCGAGAATATTTTTTGAAATGTATTATTCCTTAAAAATAATTTCAATAAAAATTAAAGAATATTGTGCATTACTTGTTTATGTAATGTTGCAATTTGAAATTGAACCCCCCACCACCACACACACACATACATGAACTATGCAAGAATCCCAAAATACAGGAAAACCTCAGTAAGTCTTTCTTTATATCACTGCCAAAGAAAGCAGGTGCAAATGAATGCCAATTCAACAAGACAATAAGTTTAATGAGCATATAACTAATCATTAGGATTCATTAGACCAGAAATAAGGTAAGAACAGTGTGGCTTTGTTCAAGATACTGTAAAAAGAAATGTTATTTTTCTGATCAGAATGCTATCAGTACAAATGCAGAAAGATATATAACTGTTTCATAGATTGCACAAAGGCATTTGAAATGGTTATGTCATGAGAAGCTCCTTGAAATATTAAGAAAGCATTATTTACACGGTAAAGATATTTGAATAATCTGTAATGTCCACTTGGAAAAAAAGTTTGTATGTGAATATAGAACAAGTTTAGTGACTATTAAAAATAGAGGAATGCAAGAAAGATGTTTTTTTTTTTTCATCAGATTTAATTTGTACTAAGAGACAATTCTCAGAAGATTAGAAGGCCCACCAGGATTTATTTTTGACACATAACCTTCACAATATTCATTGTGAAAATGGCAGTGTTGATAGCAGATTCAGAATCAAAATTGAAAGAATTAAGCAACATAGTTGAAGAAAGCATGAAGAAAGGACTAACTCGGAACTCTAAGACAAAATGCATGGTTTTCAACTAAAAAGAAAGTCTAAGTTGTAAGTTACATATTGGGGATGTTAAAATCAAGCATTTGCATAAACTTCATTCTCTGTGTCATGTAGTCAGAGACAACCGAAAATGTGACATAAATTTGAAAGTACATAATATAGTGACAGATGCCTTTCAGAAACTAAGCCAAATATGGTTGGAAATTGTCATTAGAAACAAAAGAAGTGCTGCTCTGCTCTATAATAACTAGTTTCCTATGTGGTAGTGCATATTGGACAGTGGTTTTGAGAAACTATACATTTCAAAGAATATTCTTGACTGTGCCAAAATCACTTTGAAAGGTTTGTTTTCTATTTAAACCAACTTTGGATGTACAGAATAAGACAAGCAGTTTTTCTAATTCCTTTGATCTCAGAGGATTTACACAATAAGAGCAAAAATACATAATATTGCTTTAGCTAATAATGTTTTATCATATGATTGTCTCTAAGGGTGTCAGCTCTACACAATGTTTTTTTTTTTTTCCTTAATCAATATTAAATATATATGAGGTGGTGCTGAGAAGGTTTTGATGACATTGATTTTCCCCAAATGTGACCAATCATAAGACTAAGTTTAATCCAAACCAAGCTAAAAGGGATTTAAAAGTTAAAAAATAATCTGTTAACATTGTTCAGATTTTGGGAAGTAGGTGAGGCCAAATACTTTTCAACATCACTTCTGAATGCTAATGATGAAAGGAATTGACAATCATTGTATATCATCCAGTCATGTTGACTATGACTTCTGCAAAGAGGAATAACTGATAAACTGGAATTGGTAACTTCATTATTTTTTAATTTTTGTATATTTAATTTATATTTTCCTTGTCATGGAAAAAAAAAGTTTGGTTTTTTACACTTGTACTTCTGTGGTCATAATTATGTCTTCACAAAACTTATATTTATGTATCCATTTTCAAGACACTGTGAAATGTTGATCTGTAGCATTTGTGTTATAAACTAATTAGTGCCTAGTTCCATTTCCAAACCAGGTTAAAAATATCTTAGTGTACAATACCACTTGCTTTGTGAGATAGGTTTATTATCTTGTGTGTTTGGGACATCATTTAACGTAGTCTGTACTGTGGAGCATCCAATAAAAACCAAAATGATGGCAACCATAAGAGATAATCAGCATCTTTATAGTCATTTATTTGCAGTAAATGACTATTTCCTTTTTTTGTTTTTATATTATTTCTTCTTTTTTTCACAAAATGAGCCAGTACAGCCAGGTAGTAATTCTATAACAATGCAGCAGTGAACATCTTAGGAAAAATATATTTTAAAATTTTTATATCAAATTTGGTAGAAAAATAGTTCTTAAATAACCAATAACATATCTATAAGCCACATAAACTGACTTATGAACATTTAGCAGGTTAACTCTCTTAACCATTCTATTTTAGTTATTTAGTTTACATATTTGGTTTCCAGCAGTTTATTCCAGTGCATTCCTTCTGCTTGTCTTTTATAACTTAAAATGTTTAGAGTAGGTTAGAGACAGCAGGACTTAAAGAAAAGTCTTCTTAAAAGAAGCTATAAACAAGGAACTCAATGCTGGCTTACATTTCTTGAAAAGCCTACCACCTGCTGGGAAATAACATCGCAGAAATGGTGCCCCAGCATGGGAGGTTACAAATTTTTTTTTTTTTAAAGAATTTTTATCCTGTTGAGAATGAGAAGGAAGATGATGGCTGCAGTCACACTCTTTCCAATATTGATTCTCTATCACAGCAGACATTTTATCATTACTTGTTCACACAGTTCTCTAAGCTTTGGTTGATTTCGGCAAAGTTCCAATTGCACATTTTTAGTCTTTAGAGCTTTGCTATAATTTTTCAATCTATTTTTCCTGTTAACAGCAGCAGCATTCTACTGTCTAAATTGTGTATGTGTTTCTGTTAAATTATTGGCATCTACTCCATAAAATACACTTGCCAAGAACCTTTTTTCATCAACTTTGTCACCATCTTTGTCCTTTTAATGAAAACATTCTGGAAGCTATCTTTAACATTCATTTCCATAACTATTTAATTTTTGTTTTCTATCAGAATAAAAGTTTTTATTAGTTTTACTTATTTTATGTGTACACTTTGGCATAAAGTGCAACACAGAAAATCCAAGACACATAAGAATGGTGAAAGATGCTTTTCAGAAAATGAGTAAGTATCAAAGAATAAAAATGAAGAAAAGAGTTAGACTGCATTGCAATATCTAATCCCTAATATGGCAGTGAATGCTAGGCAATCTAATAAAAAATGAAGTGACATCTATTAACAGAGGAGGCCTGTGACAAATGAAGTTTAAAGAAAGATAAGAACTCTAAAAAATAAAATCCGTTATTTTCAAAGAGACATTTTGGGACACGTGAGAAAGAATGGTTTGGAAAATTTAACTCGCAGCACATTAAAGACAAGGGAAGCAGAGGAAAGTAATGGGTGACCTATTTGACAAGTTTAACTCTTTAATGTCCACCATAAAATCTGTTATAAAAACTAACATGTTAAGTGGATCAATAAATAAGTACCACAAAGACAAAGGTTATAAAAGGGCAATTATTACGAAAAGCAGCAAGAGATGAAGCTATGGAGAACAATGATCACCTTTGACCTGATGGTACCTGGTACATCGGGAGATAGACTTATTGTATTTGGTTGAGTCATAAATAATTTTTGTTTATTAACTTTATTCTTCAAAAATAAAGTATAATTACATTTTATTTAGTTATATATTCACCATTATTTTCAATGAGTTGCTGCTGCTTTTATCCTTTTGGCTAAAATTCCACAAGTTTGGATGTGAAAAAGGTTTTGCTGAACTCTTGAATCTGGTTTTCATTAGAAAAGGCTTATCCAAGCATTTTGCAGTGTTTGTTTTTTGTTAAAGCTAATTGGTTGGTGCAATTTTAAGTGAATACGGCTAGTGGCTGGGATTGAACAGACCAACAAAGTCTCAAAATATTTCTTGCGTTATTCTTCATTTATGCAGCCTTGCATTTTGATGGAGAACATTTTTTCCTCCTTATGAGCACAGTGCATTTTTTACTAAACTTTTATGGATATGTTGCAGCTTCTGGATGTATAAATATGCATTTAGTGTTTTGTTGCATTTTAAGAACTCTAAATAAATAATACCAAAATGATTCCACCACATGCACAACATTACCTTACAAGGAGCTCAGCTTTTGATGTTGGTTATGACAATTCATCTTTTTCAGTCTACCATCTTTTGTGTTGAACATTGTCATACACTAACAGATGATAAATTTATTCTTAACTGCCACATATGCTTAGCAGCTAGGATGATTTGTCATTACAATTGGTTCACAAAAATGGAATTTATTTATGACTCAGTCTAACATATGAGGAAGTAATGGAAAGTTTTCTTTTTATTTTCCAAATAATTAATTAAACTATATATTCATTAAGAAAAATATTTTCTTAAATGAATTACAAATGCTTTCAAAATTTTTATCAAGCTGGAATAAAAATATTAATTAAAAATTAAGATGTGCAAAAGTGAACCCTTACATTTACATTCTGTATTTTTGTTTTACATGGTTGTCAATGCAGATAATTTTTTGTGCACATGTAAAAATCAAAAATGAGTGTTCATTTTTTTTGATAAGCTGTGTATACTGCAGTCAACCAATATAACTTGTGTATGCAAAAGGGTGCAGTTAGAGACTAAATTTTTAAAAAATATGCCAAGATCAAAAGAACTTTCAGAAGCTTTAAAAAATCGCATAGTTGAAGCTTATAATGATAGAGAAGGCTACAAAAAGCTATCAAAACAATCTGGCGTGCACGTCTCCACCATGCAACAAATTATTTATAAATGAAAGGTCTTAGGTATGATGGCATCGCAATGAAGAAGTTTCCCTCTGCAAAAAGTAACTGCAACAGAAAGTAGACATCTAGTTTGGAAAGTTCAGGCAAATCTTGCTTTGACCTCTGTGGCTCTGCAAGGCTCTCTGGCCAATGTTGGAATCATTGTGCATATGTCAACAATGCGACAAAATCTGAACAGTGCTGATCTTCATGGTAGAATGTCTAGAAAAAAGCCACTGCTTACAAGGATGTACAAATAATCTTGGCTCAGCTATACCAAAGCTCATATTATTAAGCGAGAAATGTTTTGGGAAAAAGTTTTATAGTTAGATGAGACTGAACTAGAACTTTTTGGGAGGAACAATAGCCGGTATGTCTGGCAAACTTCTAATATGGTATTTGAAGAGAAGAATTGGTGCCAACAGTTAAACATAGCATCAGCGTTATTATTTGAGGTTGCTTTGCTGCAGTTGGAACAGGCAAAATAGTGTGCATTGTCAGCACCATGAACTCTGCATGATACCAAGCAATTTTGAACGAAAGTGTCTTGCTCTTGGTTCAAAAGTTGGGTTTAGGTCAGAGTTGAATCTTCCAACAGGACAATGATCCAAAGCTTCAAGGCAAATCCACAAAAGAATGGCTTCAAAAAAAGAAATTTCATGTCTTGGAATGGCCTAGTCAAAGTCCTGATCTAAACCGAATTGAAAATCTGTGGTTCAAGTTAAAGAAGGTGGTACATGCAAGAAACTCGGGTAATATTGAGCAATTTTGGAAGTTTGCCAAGAAGAATGGTCAAAAAATAATGTTCACTACTGCCAGAAACTCCTTAAAAATTATAGAAAAAGTCTGGTCAACATCCTCAAAAGGAGTCATCATCAAATATTAAATATAAGGGTTCATTTACTTTTGCACATCTTAATTTTTACTTTTTAATTCATATTTTTATTTCAGCTTGATCAAAAAAAATTTTGAAAATGATTGTGATTCATTTTAATAAAGGTTTTATTTGATGAATATATAGTTTAAAATTTATCTGGGGAGACAATTTTTTAAAAATTTTATCTTATAGGTTTCACTTTTGTGCTCACTGTATAAAAGATATTGCCTAATAAAATAATACTTTCTAAATGGTAATTGTTATTTTTACTTGGGCATAAATTTAATTCTGCTTCCCACTGGTTGTAAAATATAGCAAGGGTGTGTTGAGGTTAGGGGAAACACCTAACTGATTGCTGTCTAAGAACTATAGGGTAAAACAGGCAGAGAAGGGAAAGAAATGGGAGGAAACAAAAATAACACTGTCTCAGAAATCACAGCAAACAGCATGCAACTTGAGGAACAAAATATCCAGGGGATCAACTTTACGAGATACAGTCTTGCCCACTGCTGGCTGCTGGTTTTCCTGTCGCTTTTATTGATAGGTGATTTTAGGATATTCCATGTTTATAACAGATTTATATCTGAGTAAAACTTTGAATTTCCAACTATTAGTTTTATAATTATGCAAGTTTTTCTGATTTTGTATAAAATGGTAGAATGTACTGTGTGTACATGTGTGTGTGATTTCAATATAGAATACTAAATAACTTGGAATTATTTATCAGTCAGTGAAGGATTCAAAATAATAATGACATACATAAAAAATTGCTTTAAGGTGAACAGGCTCTTTTTCTTAGATTCATTTTTCTGTATGGTACTCTAATTTTTTGACATAATGTTTTTGTTTGACACCAATTTGCTGAGCAAATAAATTCTCTTGGAGTTTGTTGCAAAGGAGAAATGAGAATTTTAATTCTGTGACTAGCCATGAGAATGATGCTATATTTTATTAAAGTAAAACTGGTCTTGAACATTGTTCTAAGGATTGTGACATTCTCACTTTTGAACATTTAGACCAAATTTCCAAGATTCATTTGCTGATGAGTATATTTTCTTATATATATATATATATACACACACACACACACACACACAGAGTTAGCTTTTTTTTCTCTTGGAAACAACCATGTTTACAGAAAATTACTCATTAAAGAATAAATGAGCCAATAGTTATGGTGAATCCCAGAGGTGTTCTAGGATTTTGTATTGCCAATTTCCAAATGAACGTATCCATTTTTCATCTTCTCTTCTGATAAAATCTCTTTCCCAATAATGAAGTTCAGTGTTAGATAGATATAATCTTATGAATCTAGCTTTCAGAATGTTAAGGCTGAAACACACCACTTATAAATCTTGCAAGGAAGTTAACAAGAAAATACATTTTGGTAATATGAGTTGTCATGAGATTTACAGATCAGAAATGGGGAGGAGGCATTCATAATGTAACCAGAACTGTGTTTAATTTAAGCTTAATTTTCAAAAATTAGATTTTATATAGTTATCTTAAAATTGAGTTAAAATTTAAAAAACAAAACAAGAAAGAACTTAACAGGCAATTTTATGGTTTCTTGTTGCTTTTTTTTTTCCAATGAATAAAATTTCAAATAATTAGCTTAATTTTTATAAAATTGTAAAAATGGGAGTTTTATTTTTATGCCAAGACTAGACATTTGATGAGTACTAACGATTCATACTTGGATTAAGGAAAATGAATATTACTATTTGTAATGGGTTTATCTGGAAACATGACTGATCCATTGGCATTCTCTGAATGCAATGAAAATTATTGCCCTCAAAATTGAATTGATTGATTTTCTTTGCTTTTCTTACTGCTTTAAAGTTATTTCTAAAATTTAATAAAATATATTTTATGCTTTTACTACTTTTAGTTTTCCTTTTGAAAAACTTGGAAAGAATTTTTTCTTTCCTCTCAGTATTGATTGTTTTCAATAATTTGCTCATCTGATTACAGAGGTCAACAAATTTTGATGTTATTTAAAATGAATATTGATTGGCCAACAAAAATGTTTCAGTATTTTTCAAGAAATTGTACACATTCAACTTAGGAAAAAGTTATTCAATAAAACTGCCCTCAACGTTGAACACTGCCTTGATGTAGCCTCTTGATCAGGTAGTTGCTGTTCATATTGGTCATCATGTCCTTTTACAAGTCTTTAGTAATGCATGGTCACTGATTGGTCTCTTAGTCAAGGGGATTCAAGTGAGGAGAGTGAGAAGTCTATATATTGGGTGTGACAAAATTATAAAAACTCTTGGTCAGACACTCTTGGGTTACATGGACAATGTGGGAAGGGCTTGTACATATGGACACTTCCTCAAGCTCATGATTGGCTACTTTATGTAGGATATGGCATTAACCATGATGCTTTGCAAGAAATAAGTGTCACAATATGATTTCTCTCACATCTTTAGAAGATAAGTAGGTAAATTTCTTTTAAGTCCATTTAGTTATAAGCTTGGTAGGAATTTTGTCTCCAGTCCATCTTTATTAAACTTAAGTGTCAGTGTGTTGGGGATTTATGTCTATAGCTGCCTTTAAATTGAGAAACAAAAATTTTATCAATGATTTTAGATAGTCATAAAAGTAGTCTTTTGAAGATTTGACCATCATGTAACTTTGGAGTGGTCTCAAAACTTCTGGAACACAAGTGAATGGAGGTGGGTGGGGCTCCAGCCATTATCCATATAAGCAGAGAGAGGCAGGAAGTTAGGGGAAAAAGGGGGTTCAGCCATGAGAGAAGTAGGTAGGTGAGAAGTGAGTTAGTAGCTGCCAAGTGGCCAGGCAGTGAGGAATCAGCAGGGACTAAAGTGACAGGCAGTGAGTGTAAGAAGTGTCCTTTTCTGTGGCTGGAAGTTAGTAAGATAGCAGTCCATTTCGAAGCTGAAGGAAAGATCCCATGGTTAAGTGAGAAATCGTATCAATGCTACTTCCCAACCAGAGAGTCTTGCAAAACAATTATTATATTTTTTGTTGAATATGATCATGGCCAAGTGGACAAATCTCTGAGCATAGCAAAGTTGGGTGTATATGCAAGTATGGCCAATGTTGAATGTCAACACAGGTGCAGTGAATAATGGACAAGTGGAGAACGTAGTCACAAATTTCACCACAAATGTCATTATTAAAATGACTATGGGGAGCAATCACTTATAAATTTACTGACAAATTGATTTATCTCTCTTCCCACTACAGATGGAACAGGAAATATATAAATAAATACACAGGAAATAACGTAAATAAATGCACATTGATAATTATATGGTTTGATTATTAATATGGCAACTTATCTGGTAAGTTTTGGCTGAAAGCATTTTGTTGAATATTTTAAAGGTTTCTCCTTTTTTAATCCCATGTAAATTTCTTTTATTATTTTAAATTGTATTAATCTATTGGTAAGTATATAAAATTTTATGTTCCATAAAAATACATCTATGGAGAATTTCTGTGTATATATTTTAAATAATTTATTCTTTTTTGTGTTTTTCAATGAAAACACTTTTGTCATTTTATCATTAGTTCTGTTGACTTTGGTAAGTTTAGAGAATCAGGTATACTCCTCAAATATCTTTGACAAATGATTGACAAACTTTTTCATTGAAATGATAGAGAAAATTGACTTTGATTTGTTTGTGGATAAGGGGTGAAATATTATATACAATGTTGTGATTTTTTTTTTTATATGGCAAGCAAGTAGTAGTAAAATAGAAGGTTGGAACAAAATAAATGGCTGATTTGAACCACATACTTTAAAATATCAGCATAATTCTGTTCAAACAACTTTATTACTCAAAGTAAGTATCATTAGACTCAAGACAATGTTGCCATTGATCCAACATTGAATTTATAAAAACTGAGGTTTCAGGATCTTATTAACTACTGTAATGTATTTTAATTCTGGTTTTTACATCAATCTTAGCTGGATGAAGAAAATCTTAATTCAAATAATCTCTTGGAGACTGATGATACTGAACTTTACAAATTGGGATTTCAAAGAATCTCTATTTTTAAGGGGTAAAAATTTTATTTTTTTTCCAAAACAATCCCTACTGTTGTTTGCGTATCACAATGTTGATTTGAAATAACAGTGGTGTTGTGCAAAACTAAATCTAAAATCTTTGGGATATTCCAGACACCCCTATCGCTGCACCAGAACCCAAAGCAGCAGTCATTGAGGATGTTCTGTTGGAGATGGAGCCTCTTGCACCTCTCCTTGCTCTCCACGAAGGGCTCACTGAAAAGCTTCCTGAAGAAATAGTTGCTAAAAGAGGTACACAATGTGTGTGCATTGACAAGTCATTTGCATGCTTCCCCTTAAAATAACAATGAAATTAAAAAAATAAAACTAATTTTTATGAATCTGGGCATGAATTTTTATATCAGGAGTTGGTTCATAAACTTAAAACTCAATATTTTGGCGTACAAGTCTTTTATTTTTTGTCAAGCAGTTAAATGAGCTTTTAAGATGTTATTCAAAATTTTGTGGACTTTAATATTCAACTATGATTAGTTGGTACAAATTTTGCTTCTTCAAGGTGATAAATGTCTTAAATTCTAACATACATTAAATGTTGTGCCTGAGATTGTCAGTATTTAAGACTTGGTTAAAAAAAAAAAAAAAAATCTTTGAAGTGCACTATTGCATGAATTTCATGCTCTCAATTTTCATTAGGTTTGTACTTGAACTTACCTAAAATATTAATAAGCAGAATTGTGATAAATTTACATCATTTGCTAGTGTATTTCATAGCTGTTTTTAATTTTTCTGTAAAAGTTTGAAATTTTTATTAGATTATTTAAGTTGGTTTGTTTTAGGTGAATTTTCCTAAAACCTCACAAGCACAATTCCTGCACAAGAAGTTACATAAATCCTGTTTAATTATTTATTTGCTTATGCAATGTATGCATAACCTGGGGTGGGGAGTCTTGGTGTTAAATTAGATTCATATTTTGAATAAAGCTTTTTGGTTAAGGATTTATTAATCTATTTTTGATTTTTTTTTTTTTACCCTTATAAAAGCAAATATTTAACTAATTGTTTGCCAAATTTGTTTGTTTTTCTCTCCCTGCCCCCTTAATTCCCTTTATATTCTGCACCCTGTTTTCATTGTTTGAAGCCCATCTCTTATTTTTTCCCTTGTTTTCCTTGCAATGTTTCCCCTGGAGAGAAACAAAGCTTTTGTATATTTGTATTCTGCAATTTTCAGCAATGTGTGCAAAACAACTTCATAATTCTTAATGGAGAAATATTATCAATCCCTTTCTTTGTTAAACAAAAAACTTTTACCATGTTCCTACTGAACACAAAAGTGTTGAAATCCACAATGGTCTGACTTATATAGACCACAAGTTGATGTATGCTAATTATTTCAATTATCTCTTTATCCATTGGCATTCTGTTTGTTCTTTGGACTTCATTCCAGAGATGGTAATGCACATCTTTCTCTGTCCAGATACAATCTGTCATGCCAGATTTTTACACTTTTCCTTTGAATATGGCTTCTCCATCTTCTTTCATCCTTGCTTGAGCACATTGTCAAAGTGGTTTGTCAATAGTACAACCACTCTTTGTAACTTCCAATTGACAAAAATTGGATTCAAGGAAGAAAAGTTGAATGAAAAGCTGAATTTATAACATTGCATATAAATATGGAAAAGAATACAAGGGAGAGACCAGCCATTCCCTTAAAGTATTTACAAGTGTTTCTTTTAAAGTTTTCTTTACTACCATTTTTTGATCTTGCACTGCCTGAAAAGCAACCATTTCTTTCTATATGACTAAATACAGCTGAAGAAGGCTGTATAATGTACCTGACAAAGTCTTGTAACAGCAAAAAGAAAAAATGAGTTGTCTGAAAGTATTTGAATGCATTGAGGTAAAGTATTAAGTGAAGGTGTAGTGTCTGTTATGCTTATGTTGCATTTCATACATCTGGATTGTTATCCATTGGCAATAAGAATTCAAAATTGTTGGCTATTAGTTTTGGACATACAATATCTCAAAAGACACAAGAATTTATAGATATTATGTAGGGTGGATATGTGTGTGAATTTAGTGCAATTTGTGCACATTTAGATCAACACATGCATACATACATACACACGCGCATATATATATATATATATATATATATATATAATTATTATTAATTATTATTATTTTTTAATCTGACATATTTTTATTAGTTCAAATCTTATTTTTAGCGGATACTCATATTTGAGTTAATGATCTGTTTTGGATATAAGATTGAGCAGATATGCCTTTCAAAAAAATCTGACCGAGTGTGTGCTCTAAAGGCAAATAGAACCTTGCTTCATTATAAAGTTTTTTTGTAGCCCAGCATTCAAAGCATACTGGATTAAATGGTTCTTCCCACAAGTAGATGCAAGTTTGAAGCCCACTGGAGGGTAATTTTTCTTTAAGCTTTCTTGAGTATGCAAACTGGTAGATGAAATTAATACTGTTTAAAATAAATGTAGCATCTACTCAAATACTGGTATACGCTAAAAATAATGCTTGAAGTAATAGTAATATAATATACACACACAATTAAAATTTTTCAGTTTATAATGTCTGAAACAAGACCCATTGCACTTTTCTGCTTCATGCCATGTCCCGTCAAAATATAAGCAGTCATGGCATTCTACAATTTCATATCATTTGTTATTCTTGACAATATTTACCACAATCGGTGAGGATCCCTCATTAGTGTGCACCATCACTTTACAGCAGCTATTCTGTATATATTTAAGCACAGTCTTACTACAAGACCATGATAGTCAAGCATTTACCAAGTATTAAACTTAATGTCAATAGCCTGAAAAATTAATCTGCAATAAACTGTCAATCATTATTCACTCACCCATCTAAAATATTCCATTTTAAGTTTCCTTTTTAAAATAAAGCTTTCTCTTCTTGAATTGTGTTTAAAACAATATTAATTGGCAGAATGGTTTTTGTATTGTGAATATTATTATTATTAGATTATTTTTCTTATCCTTCTTTGGATTGTCTCTCCGCAAGCAATTATACACCCTACCATGTTTTGCGAATATAGGGTAAGAAAAGTATTTTCTTGATAATTATCTATTTAAATATCTTTCATTATCACTTATATACCAGTCAGTTGATTTGTACTTGATTCTCATTCATACAATACTTTTCAAAATCTAATATGGTGTACAATGGATTAAAAATAAATACTATGGATAAAGAGAAACCTTTTTTGGTGTGTAAATAGGAAATACAGGTAAATGCTGCAAATATACATGGCTTTGGTGAACAAGTTCACTCTTACCTCAAAGGTAATGTGCCATGAAATCTCAATCTTTCCTTATACACACTAACAGAAATACTATCTTGAAATGATTTCTACTAATAAAATTACTTCATAAAAATTTATGTGTTTTGTTTTTGATGTGCTTAAACAGATTTCAAATCTTTCTTCTGTGTTGTTTATATATGTTTAAAGCTATTTCAGGGACATTTGTTGGTAGATGAATATCATGAATTTTCTTTTTGTAAGTCAGAGGCTATGAAGATACTATTTTTCATATTTTTGTTTATTTTAATAGAATTTTTTTTTTGTTGAAATACATATATATATCTTATTTGAGACAGCTCTGGATTTGTAGATTTCATATTGATCCTAAGATATGGATTGAAGTCTATTAAACGATGAAGTATTAAGTGATGAGTTTCACATGCACAAAGGTTATTTGAAAGTAAATATAAAATCTGAACATATGTAATCTAATTTGGTATGATTTTAGATTTCTGTAAGTTTTCTGTTCCTGCATTCTTTATTATCCTGCAATGTTTTTATACTTATAGCCTAATTTATATAAAACTTTTGAAAACATATATCGGAAAGTTTTCTTTCCCCTTTAATCCTGAAAATACAGGTAGGACATTCATTTAAAAAAACAAATAAAAATCACAATAAAAAAGATTTTTGCCAACTTGTTGAGAATTTGCAATTGTTCTGCTATCATAACATTTTTGAACATTGGTCCTTACAAAATTGCCAATCAAATCACATACTTTTTAAACCCCTCTCATGTACCTTATTTCTGATGGGTTCACTCTCTGATTGCTTCCTGCAGTTCCTGACCAACATGCAACTGATGGAAGAGCCCAAGTTCAAGAAGGTACTAATCCATTCCCAAACCAACCTTTTTATTATTTATTTAAAATGTTTGCTGTGCACGTCTAAACATCTCACTTGATGTATTTGTGCATGTATATTTAAAAAAAAAAAAAAAAAAAAACACATTGGTGATAATCTTTTTTTTCTTTCTTATTTCTCTTTTGGGATATTTCCTATAAATTCTTGAAAGTAACAATAAGAAATACGAGTGAATGATTGAAATTAACTGCTTGTTAAGTATTTCTTTTTTAACATTGGTTGAATATGCTTGTCTTTAATTGTTATAAGAACATGAAAACTTATTTTTTCAGTTTTTTGTTTCATGCTTAGAAATCATCTGATTGATTCAACTTCAACCTGTCGTAATATTTGTGCATAATACAAATTACATTTATCATGTATTATATTTTTACTTTGCACACTCCATTTCTGTGCATGCTATTTGTTTGCCTGTATTATTTGCACTACAGGTAAGCAAATACAATATCTGCTTCTACCTAACCAAGGCCATGTGCTTTGTCCTCACTCTCTTTAAGCAGAAGGTTATTGTGTCAGTGAGTGGTCAATCAGAAAAGGGAAGATGGTTCCATAGGAACTCACTACTTTAGAAAGCAATAGCTTTTGACAGAGATATACATAAATTTCATAGCTACAACTACAAAAATAAGCATTCAATTTGTATATTTACTTAAATCGAAAGAGTAAATTTGTAAGGATTATTGATTTCTTTGGCCATTATGAATAAATGGCTGTAGCTTAGGAAAGGAAAATGAAGTTTTTAACCACTATGATATATTGACATTATCATTAATTTGTGATAATAAAGCAAAAAAGGTTAATTTTCATATCACAGTTGTGTATGCTATGAAATGTATAATGTTAGCCATTTGTAAACAATAAAAGTAAGCGTTAAAATTTATGCAATAAGTTGTTATCAATGCATTTCAAAATAAATCTGAGAAAGAAAACTAATTTCATCTCTGATAAATCTATTTTGGTACATGCAGTATAATTATGAAATTGATAAAAAATTTTAAATTTTGCTTATTGTTTACAAAAATAGAAATTGTCTATTTTATCATATAAGTAAATGTATATGCATGTATATAAATTTATTTATTATATGTAATTTATTCATAATACAGAGTAATTTAAAAAAAAAAAAAAAAAAAAAAATTCTCCCTTCCATGGGAGCATTTTGATTAGAAAAGCAGGACCAATATTATGATTTCAGTCTTCACCTGTTCATTATCCCTGTTGTAACATACGTTGGGTCTTCCACAAATGATTAAAACAATGTTAACACCTTCTTTTTCTAATAAAGGTACTCTCGTAGAAATATTTTATATATTTCTGAGAGATGTGGTGCTGAAAAGTTCTTGACTCAGCCCAGTTCCTATAATCAGGCCAGTTGTGACCAGTCAGATAATTTTATTTTTAAATGATTTTTTGGTCGACCAGGAATTTTTCAAAATCTCGTAGTTAAATGTATCAGGGCTAGTCATTGTGCAATATTTTTTAATATAACTTTTTTAAAAACATATTCCAAATTTTGTTTTAATAATAATTAAAATGATTCCATAATCTGTTAATTTTGGTTAAAACTAGACTACCCTTGACCCATTGGGTCACTGATGGTTCAGGTTATAAAATATTGAGGTTTATTTCAGCATTAAAAAAAATTGTCTGTTTGAAAAAAGTTGAAATAAAAATACTTACTATATAAACAACTCTTATTTTTAAACCTTATTCACTTAAAATTGGTTATATGTAAGATTTAAAATGAATTTTTAAAAATGAACAAGTTCCTCAAGCTTTCAATTAACTTTAAATGTAAGCTAAAGGATTAAATTTACTATACTTGGTAAGCAAAATATTTTGTATTTCAGACAGAAATTATATTAATTGTAATAGATATACATCCCCCCCAGTAAAATCAATAGTCAGCCTTTTTTTTTTCTTTTCCCAGAAATTTGTAAACAAAAACTAATTTTCCATTTTTAAAATCTTGCAAAATAAAATATATATTTCTGAAACATTATTTTAGGAAATTTGGCAAATGTAAAGTTAATTTAATCTGAGAAATTAAAACAAATATTACTGAAACAATATTATTGAAACAAATATTACTTACTTATAACATAAAATGTTGTATACAACAGTGTCTTGTTTTTCTGACGTGCTAATTGATCTACTGAAGGCAGATTGACTGTTAAGTTTGGTGTAGCAGATGACAAATTTCAATAGTTTTGTTTTTTTTTCTTGTAAGGGTGTGGGCAACTCTTATAACATGTAACTTTTAAGAATAGATTTATTGATTTTTACATCGCTACTTCAGATTCTCCATCTATAAAAAAAACAAAAAAACAAATTGAATTTCTTTTAAAAAATAGTTGAGGGTCTTTAGGTTGTAATAAGCTTTAAGATATATGATTAGTAAATATAGTTTACTTAATTCTTAGGGGATATTGCTATTATCTCATTGAAATTGAACTAAGAAAGATTCAAAAACTTTATAAATTATTCAATTTTAAATTGGAAAAAAAATGATTCAAACCTTGTAAAAATTCATTTTTCATCATAAAATTTTTTTCTTCAGACAGTATTGTCTTTAATATATAATATTCATAAAAGCAATTAAAAGCTTCTATAATTAAATAATGTCTTGGTTTTATTGCATTATCTTTTTTTATTCAGAACAGATTTTCAGTAAAACCTGGTCCTGTTTGCAAAGAAAAATCACTGATTTAAATTATTCAAGAAATTCTGCTTTCAACTAATATAGTCACTAAAAATTATCTCAATGAATTTCTAAAGCTTTCATAAAATTAAGGGGGAGAAACAGAAAAGTTATTTTTACCAAAATTTTCTAATAAAAAAATTTAGAAAATAATTTAATTCATTTGTGAATAAGTCCTGGAAATTTCATTAAAATTTAGCAATTATTTGATTTTTTGCAAGAATTTCCAAATTAATGTGTCTGTCACCACAAAAAAAGAGGCAAAAATTTTCTATGCTAAAACTCTAATAGTACAACTGTTGATGCAAGAACAAATCTTTAATCAAAATTTGGAATCTTCTAAAAAGGAGTAAAAAAAAAAAAAAAATTTAATTAAAAAAATACTTTGGTCCTTTATTCTTTTTCTTAATTATAACAAATGATTTTGATAATATTTTCATTATGTTTGGAGCATGTTTTCTTTGTAGAACCCTTTATATTTTTTTTTTTTTATATATATATCTCATGGAGGTACCTACTTAATATTTTTTAAATCATATTCACTTGAAAATATTTTTAAATATGGCAAAAAATATTTTTTAAATATTTCAAATATTGTTTGTTTAAAGAAAGCTGAAATAAATAAGCATGCAATCACAAAGGTGGAAAGAAACTTAAATTCTAAGTATGCAATGGATGGATGCATTACCCAAGCATGCACAAATCAAACTTTTAGTATTATATAGATAACATTTTTGTACTAAACTGTATAATTATTTAATACTTTTTTAATTTTTTTATTCAAGATCAAGTGAAATCTTTTACCTGGAATGAGACTAAGCATTCTTCTCAGCTCATTTTGACAATATTATTTATACAAATAGAACAGTTTACATTTGATACGCTGTTGATATGAGCAGAAAAGCATCACAAGATAAATTGGAATTTTTTTTTTTTTTTTTTACTTATAAATGTAAATGATTTTTAATAACTCTTATTCATGTTGAGTCTTTATTTCTTTAATTAGAGATCTGTTAAATGTTTCTGTTCAAAGATGTAATTTTGCTACATATTTTTAACTGAGTTAACAAATCTTTTGATTTATTCAATAAGAGAAAAATATACTAATGCTAATGACTATTTACTAAGCTGAGCTTTATTTTAGCCCAGAGCCATAAGTAATAGTCCTTGAGTAAGGATCAGACTTAACACACATTAGTAATGGTCTGCAGTTACAGCTAGTTCACTCAGCCATAACAGAACCCCTCGTCTCAACCATAATGAAGACAATCTTGTTAATCAACACTCTTCAAAAGACATCTGAACAGAAATTTTATGCATTATGATAACACAGTGTGTAAGAGTGTTTTAAGAGTGGGAAATATTCTTGACTGTCATTACCAGAAGTTTGATTCCATGTTAAAGAAATACAATTAGTTTTACACTGTTACTGTGTCCTAAAAAAGCAAAAAATGTACAAGCATGAAATCTTGTCAGCCATTGCTGAATAGTTGCAAATGTAAACAGCTATTGTTGGAATAAATCTAAATCTGCTAAAAGAAAAGGTTTGAAGTCTTATTATAGTCAAGTTTGAAACCCTCTCTTTATGGGTGGCACTCATTTTAGTGTTAACTCTTATTTTAAACTCAAAGTAATCATTTCTCAGACAAAAAAATGGTTGCTATCTATGACGAAAGAAAAAAAAAAAACTTAAATCATTGTGATATAGAAAATAAGTTTTGTAACTAAATCTTTAGAAATATTTTCACTGATGCATTTGCTCTCAACTTTAAGATATAATAGAAGCCTTTTCATTTGTTATTTAAGGATTTGCAGGTGGTGTAATGAATAACGGCTTGGAATGAGAAATCTGAGCACAGTTTGAATTATAGCTAGGTTCATTAAACACAGATACCTTTGGGAAAAGTATGAATCCATCTCCTCCCACCAGATAGGGATTAAATAGTATAAATTGTGTCAGGAAAAATCATTGTTATTCTCAATAGTTTAATGTTCAAAGAAGAAACTAACAAAATAGCAGAAAGGGCAGATCTAACAATGTTGCATCATTAATACTTATGTTTGGTATATCTTTCTGTGTAGTAGCAGTCGTAGCACAGTTCTCCATGTTATATTAAGCAAGTGGGTCTGCTAAGCAATGCCACTATGTTCACCAGTTGTTCTATATTTATACTTGTCTCTCATTTGCATACAATATTACACCTCCCTGAATCGAAGAGATTGTATACCCTTGTTTTTTTCTTTTACTATTCCTGATTATTATTGTTCCTTCCTCTTGTCTGTCTTGTTTTCTCTTTAATGGTGATCTCTGTCTCTCTTCATTTTCTTCTTCACTCTTGTCCATCTTTTCATTCTCCCTTTCTTCCATTTCCATGTCATGTTAAGATTGACTCCCAAGGATAAGAGATGAGTTAGGGTTTTGAAAATTTCTGGCCACACAATTTACTAAGCATTGTGGAATGATAACCTGATAGTTGTAATAAAAGGCAATTGAAATTAAAATAAATGCTCATAAAAAAAAATAAGTCTAACAATTATCTTATCAGAGACCCTTTTTTTCTTTTTTCTTTTTTTGCATTATGTGAATGAATTTTCTTTAAATCTATTTCACTTTCTGCAAATATCTAACTTTATTACTACTGATATTAATCTTTATTTTATTCTACTTTTCTCTGATTTTTTGATGCTTTCTGAAAAAAAGATACTGTTTAACAATTGCAAAGTTTATAAACTGGGCAATTGTTTTTGGTTTGGTTAACATATTTCCTACAGCCAATACTTGATTTAATGGACCTCATCACAGGGTAGTGATTGGTTTTGTGTTCAGTTTTATTTTAAAAAATAATGTAAATTATTTTTCTTTTAGAATATGATATCCATGATAGGTTTTAGATTAGATTTTGGGACACTGCAAAAACTGAAGCACTACCCTGGGAAGAAGGGGAATAAATATTTTATATTATTATTATTTAATAATATATTATCAAATTGTACTCTATTATATAGAAACACATTTTATAGTAACACATTTGGCAAGCATAAAATTTGACTTTTTGAATTTGTAAATGATTTTTTTGTTTGTAAATCCATTTTCATATATATTCCATGATTATAAATCTCTTACTTTCAAAGAAATATTCTGAATGTGAAATGTTTCCATAATAAAATTATTAACCAAGTAATGTTGGTAAAACTTTTATGGTATATTTATTTGAGCAATATATTGTAAATTTCAGTTTATTATGTTGTACTTTACATGATGACCAAAATAAGTTTAATATCTTTGATAAGGATAAAGATCATAATCTTTATCCTTATCAAAGATATTAAACTTATTTTGGTCATCATGTAAAGTACAACATAATTTTTTATTCTATTTCTAAAGATATAATACAAAGAAACATTAAATTAACACAATATCCACTATAGTTGAATAAGTTTATTTTACATGTTAATATGGGCTCCTTTACATTCTGTAACCTTCATCAGTGTTATATTCATTAATTTTTTTGTTAACTTTTCTACTATTTTGAATTTTATATTACTTACAGTAGTTTTTATTACTTTCCTATTAATTCTTGTAATATTTCTCATAAAAACAAATATAAGCTGAAATTTATATGCTATGAAATATACTTTAAAAACTTTTCTTACATAAGTTGTTTAATATCAAATTTTATTGTGAAAACATTGGCTTGTATAAAAAATCTGAAATAGTGTATATTAAAACATTTTTACATTTTTAAAAAAAAATGAAAAAAAAAAATGAAAAATTATCTTAGATTACACTTGGAAATAATGGACACACCTTCCTTCTATCTATCCATTAAATTAAGGGTTTAATAATAAAAGTTCAGATTTGTCATACCAGGCACCCCAGCTTTAAACTGGTATATAGCCACATGGTATGGTGCAATTAGTGAGGATGAAAAACATTGTCGTGATGATCTGCAAGACGAGTTTGCTGACACTGCTCTTATAAATCTCTTACGCTTAAAGAAATATTCTGAAAGCTGTAAAAAAAATATTACTTTTATTAAAACAAAATTTAATAAATTTTATGCTAAAACTCGTTGTTGCATGAAAAACTTTATGCTAAAACTCATTTTGATAGAATGGCAAAAAGAATTCATATATTGAAGTGTATTCAGTGTTTAAAAGATCTAATACATTATTTTGCTTGGGATTGTTTTTTCTTTTTTTTTTTGTTACTGTTGCTTTAACTGTAAACTATTTGGATTTTCACATTATTACTAACAGAATAAGAATTGCTCACTTTGTGATCCGTATAAAATGTCTGAATATTGTCTTATGTAGAAACTTTTAATGATTTGGAAAACTAATATTTTTCAAATGTAAATGACATGATTTTTTTTTTCCTGGCAATATTTAAAATATTTCTTATGTGAACAAAATCACTTCAGTTGTAATATTTTAATTTATTATAAAATTGTAATTTTGGAACTTATTTTCATTTTATTTCAGTTTTTGTATATGTGTTTCATTATCTTCCTTGTAAAGTAACAGCTTCTTTTTTCTTTCTTTTTTTAAAAATTTAATGAGAATTTTCCAATTTGATTATTTGAAAGAAGCATTATGATAATTTTAAAAAATATACTTTTTTATACATTAATTTTTTTTTGTTTTTGTTTCTAATTCTTTTGTTTCATGTTTTTCTAAACTCCCTTCAATTGCAGCAACCTTACAGCGAGAACAACATTATACTCAGGAGCAGGAAGCTCCACCATTTGTTCCTCCTCCCCCAGTGCCGCCACCACCACCAATGTCCCAAGATGGTTATGGTTATGGCTTCAATTACAGAGGTTCCTTCACACTTAGAATTCCTTAGAATGGCCTGTGTGTGTCTTTTGCATGTTAGACATTTGAGCCCTTACCACTAAATTTTAAATGGTTCAAATCACTTTTTCTTTTTTTTTTTTTTTTCCCTATTTTTCTTCGCAATCTCATCATCTTTCTACCCACTCCAAGTATTTAATAATTTAAGTCTTACCAAGAGAATGATAAATAGCACAGTAACTTTTTAACTATTATTTAACCAACATATCAGTAGGCACTCATGAGTATTTTAGTGAGTAGTTATGAATATATTTTTCTTTTCTGCAGTTTTAGTTTCCTTTCAGCACAACAGTAAATATCTGGCTGTAATTTTTTTTTTTTTTTTTTTTTTGTAAACAAGTAGTCATCAGAATAATGGGTTAAACTTTAGTAATAAACAAAGTTTTGTTTGTTTTTTGTTTTTTTTTGTATTTCAAATGGAAGCTCATAATAACGATTATACTTTTATGGTTTAAGTTCAAAAGAGGGGTTTGAGATCAACACTCGATGTTTAGCTTCCATTCAAAAATTTTCAATATAGCATATTACTTAAGGTGGGGTTGCAAGGAGAAGAAATTTTTATTTTAAATCAAAGTTTTGTTTTGAAGTGTAGGACATGTGGGATACTTATAGAATATAAATAACTGTTTATGTCTGAATTTTATCCTTATTTATGTTCAGATTAATGTCCTCATTATCAGTGATAATGACAAAGATGAGGCATTAGTCTAAATGTAAATCTATGACTTCGGTTATAACAAGTTTTAATGAAGTGATGACACATTTTCTTTCAGTTTTAAATTTTATTGATAATTACTTTCAAATAATATTTGAAATTATTTCTCTTAGGCTGTTCTGCTTATAATATGGAAAGAGTTTGTTTTATCTTGTTTATAAAGTGGGGGATGAATAGATACATAACTCAGTGCTGAACATTATCATTGCTGTTATGATCAAGAGCAGATATCAAATTACCACAATAGTAAAGAATTGAAAATTTAATTTTTAATAAAAAGCATTTTCATTGATGTCAGCCACTGTAAAGGTTTTGTATATCTTGTTGATATAATAGAATCTCACAGACAGACATAATCACTTTTTAAAAATTTTAAGCTAAAATATTTTCTATTAAATTCAGTTATGTTCAGGGTGTCTTTTTGGTGAAATGGAAATAATGAAAATATCTTTTTGTAGTATGACAGTCTTAATGTTGAAAGAATAAAAGGTGAAGCCTTTTTGTCCACACCAAAGTCCTGGTTTGTTTTAAGTGCATCATGTGGCATACTTTGCTTTTATTTTGGTAAAAACAAATATTTTTATGATTATCACATTCTTGCATCTATCAATCTTTCTGGATCAAAATTTTCCATTGTGGGAATTGCATGACAGCTTTTACCTTTTCTGATAATTTGGTCATGCCTCTTTTTCTTTCTTTCTTTTTTTTTTTTTTCCTCTTTTCATCTTCCTTTTGTGGACTGTAATCATCATGGTTCATCAAGGGAGGGGGGAGGTGAGAAGAGGAAAGGTTTCCAGCATTAAAATTAAATTTCTCCTGATCTTTCACTCCATTCATTCTAAATTCTATTTTTATTTGTTTGCCAATATTTTTCTTTTTTTTCTTTTTCTTACAAGACTTTCTTCCTTGTCAAACTTATATATTTATTTTTTTGGTTCAAGTAAGGTGATGTTTACATTGTTGAGTCAGTTCATTAGAAAGGTTCAAAGATGTAAAATTAAACAGCAGAATGTGTTTATTTCCAAAGTTTTATAAAGGTCATTTATATTGATTGCTCACTCTATATGTGCCATATTTGCCATTCTCTAAAACATACCTTATTTTACAAGGAAATTTTGTTAAAATTCCTGTATGCTTTATCATACTTTCATTGAAAGTGATTATAAAGTGGTAATGTAAAAGAAAATATGATTCTGTGAATAGATACTAGAATCCAATAGAAATTCCTTGACAATAAAATAAATACAATTTACCATAGCTAAAAAGAAAAATCAGTGTAACAGTGTCAGTAAATACTAATACAGGCATACAAAGCAAATATATTAATATAAATTGGTATGAACCTAGTAATAAAACACACATATAGAAACACTACTGTCGTTTTAGTATTAATGATTGAAAATGACTTAGCAAACAATTTTTTTAGGGCATTCATCTAATTTTTTTTGTTTTTTATTGAGATTACTTAAAAAAATCATGCCATAAAATAATTCATAGTAAGTTGCATCCCACTATGTATACTAATATGTATACATATAATATGTAATATGTGAAATTGCCTCCACTGTTAATTTTACCTGCAATTTTATCCTTAATGTCATGATTAACATTTTTATATTTAATGGATTATTATTATTAACCCACTTTCTTAGTCAGATGACTGAATATTACCAGCACCTGCAGCATTCAGCTCCCTGTTAGTGATATATATATATATATATATATATATATAAGTTTGTCACTTAGCTGATCATATATATATATATATATATATATACACACACACACACACACATCTGGTGTAACAGCATAAGTGTCCATCCCACAAAATGTTTAATATCTAAAGAAAACCACTAAACTAATTGAGTTTCTTTCTTCTAGGTTTTCAGATGATACTTAGCCATCTTGATACCATTTATCGTAAGAATCACTGAAAAACCCTTTGAGTTATTCAGCTAGAAAGAGAACATGTTAAAATCTTTTGTGCCAGACTCACTGTCTTCCCAACTGATCAATGGCGAGAGGAAAGATCATTCAGGGCTTCAGTAATGGTACCAATATTCATACTCTGACTTCCATCAAAGTTCATTCAAGAATCAAGAGAACAGTGCATAAGTTTAAAAAAAGAGATGATAGTAGAGAAGAAAGCTGGATCAGGAGGTCACAACAGGAAGTGATCATCATTTCAACTTAAAACTAAAGAGATCCATTAGGAAAGATCCAACTCAATCCATGTGAAAAAGGAGTTTCAGCTATGACAGTCCAAAGAGCAGTGAAAAAAGACTTGAAAATCATACATGAAACCAGCAAGGCACCTTATTACTCCAGGACAAAGTTGGAAGGGCAAAGATCATCTTGAATAAGTTGGGAAATGATCCTGGAATTATATATATATATATATATATATATATATATATTTGGACTTTACTTAAATCCTTCATGAGCTTATGATCATTAATTATGTTCATCATTAATTAATCATAGCTAATTATGATTAATTAATAATGAGCACATCATTTTTGTTTGATTGATTTAATCACAATTTTTCTGTTAAGCTTGGAGAGTAATTATACATCGTTATTGCTCAAAGTAGTCCAATAGTATTATAAAAACCTTGAAGAATTTCAGTAAGACATCTTTAATCATTTCTAAGATACAACGGTTCAAAGCTTAATCTAACAATTTTGCTGTTACACTCTGTGTGTGTGTGTAATATATATATATATATATAGATTAAGTCCAGCAATTATTTAATATATTTTCTGTTTATACATTATTTTTAAACATACAATTTATTTAAGTAAATGCTCTGTTTTAATTAAACAGTAACCCTAACTTTACTCTTAGAGGCCATAGTCCAACATATACCATTTTGGAATCAGGCCAACTCTATGAGCAAATTAAAAACATTGTATTACAGAGCCTCCAGTAGTTACAAGAGCCAAAGTTGTTAGAGGCCATATGGTGCCTCATTCTCTCAGTAAACAAAAACTTAGATCCTTTGAGAACACATTTACATTTGTTATGTACAGCCACGAATAGGTGTCTGTTGTGATCTAAAATGTCATAGCCATACTAGTTTTGTTGTAAATTTTTTCTTTTTTTATTACTAAATATTCACCCAATACAAGATCTAAAAGCCACTCATGGTAGAGGATTACTGATTGAGGAAGTAAAAATAAAAATTTACATAGTTTGTTTTGTTTTTCTTAAAACATCATCTTATTTAACCAAATATATTTGTTGACAATTTTCTTGTCTTAGTTTGCAAGTTTTTCTTTTTCTATTCTGTTTTCAAGATTGTTATTACTTATTTATCTCTCTTCTTCAGTGTCCTAAGTCTCTTGTTACTTACTTTCTTCCCAGACCCAGACTGGTTTCAGGTTTCTAGCCTTTCTTGGGTTACTCTATTGATTGGTCTTTCTCTCAAAAATGTTATTTTCATCATTGTCATCTACAAAAACACTTACATTGCAAGCCTCTACTCATCTTCCAACACTTTGAAACCAAATTTTTATTTTTAGTTGGGTGTATCAAAAATTGATTTAAAAAAAAAGATTTTTTATTCTTTTTTAAAAATTCTTTTTTGTTAAAGACCTCTACTTCATAGTTGATTTCATGTGCATATTTCAAGCCTATGACTGCACAGTATCAATGTCATTATTAATAATAGTGGTACTCAGCTGCACTTTTTGTTTCAAATGTTTTGGTGGAAGGTACAAATATTGAGAATTTGGTAAGTTTTAGACATTTTATTATTATAGGCAATTGAATAACAAAGTGGAAAAATTGTGTGTAATGTTTTTGTCCTCTAGGACTTTGTCAAATTAGTTTTATTGATAGAATTATGGATGTGGAGGAGAGGTAGATATAAATGCAAGTGCTTGTTATAATTATGTACTGAAGAGAAATGCTAAAGATGTGGGAATGCTGAATTTTAATTTTTTTTTTTTTTTTTTTTTTTTTTTGTCAAAAATGTCTGGGCAAAAAGTCTAGCTGATTCAAGTTCTCTATGCTTTTGTTTTTAAGTATTTCACATTATGATAACAGGAGATCTGTTAAGAAAAATTTAATTTTTTTTAAGAACCATGAATGATTTAGCAATCCGTGTACTTTCTATACATTGTCACCTTAGTAAATTGCTTTCTCTCTTAAAGTAGCATTTTTCTTTAAATTGAAATTATGGTCAAACTCATTATGGTGACTGACTAATGTATTGAGTGTGTTGTTCTGTAAAATATCTTTTTTGTGTTTATATAATCTTTTATTTAAATTTCTCAGTCTGTTCTATGTATTCCTTGTGGCAGTCATTTCAGGTTATAAAGTAAATTCTTGCTTCAGGTTTTAGGTTATTTTGGGTTGTATGAAGCTTTTATTCTTTTAGAAGTAGATATAACAAATTTTATGTTAAGCTTAGATAAATTCTTTTCATTTATAGTGGTGATAGTTGGCAGATAGAATGTTTTAATTCATTCAGTCCACTACTCTATTTTGGAATATTTTATGAGGCTTCTGTTTCCCATTGAATCTGAAATAGAGCTTGAAAGTATTTTCCATAAATTTCTTCATTATATAAAGCTTTGAAAAAAAAAAAAAAAGAAAAGATGCTTTTGATATATCCCAATATTAATGCCTTACATTGTTGCATTGTTTTTATTTTTTCACCCATTGTTTAGCCAAAGAACATTAATTTCTTTTTGCTACTGTTCATGAAGCTCTTAAGAATAAAAAAAGCAAAAATATTGGTGCTGCACTGAAGATGTTAATACTAACCAAGTTGCTGTAATGCAGGGGAAAACATGCATCATTCTGTTCAATCAAACTTACAAAAAACAAAAAAACAAACTAAAACTTAGGTTGGTTTTCACTTAAATTTTTTCCTCTTGATTACGATCTTTAGCCAATGTCAAAAGATATTGTACATACATACAAAAAAAAAATTAAATATTACTTAATACATTATCAATAGTATTTTTCTGTATTGGCAAAAACCACATTATTAACCCTCTTCTATTAGTAATGTTTGCATTATTTCTTAACTGACAATCATTTTCCTGATTTTAATGCATTTTTATAATCAAAGCCTTAACAAAGAAAAAAAGATCAATGTTCAGCAGAAAACAGTTGACAAGTATTTACTTAGCTTAGTTTTCACAGAAGGCTGCAAGTATGGTGGCACCCAGTGAGGATTAAATTCACTTAGTTTTAATAGTCAACCAGACTAACTTGGCAATCTCACAATGAGACACCCAAAAAATGGTGGCAGTTGGAAAGTTAGAGGAGTTGGTTGGGGGAGGATATTACAAAGAGTTAGATTGTATTTTGGTCATGATTAAATTTTCATTTGAATGATTTACAAATTTGAAGAATTGTAGATTCACAATTAAAACTAAGAATTTACATTTCAAGATGTTTTATTAGAAAAGCAAAAATCAGTAATGAAGTGTCTTATAGTCAGTTATTGCTATAATAATTTTAGTCAATTAAAAAATTTATTAGTGTTATAAGGCTGCAGTTAATATTAAAATTAGAGCAGCTTTAGCCTTCCATTTAGGGAATAAGGTATTGATTATGGTTTTGGCTGTACAGTTGAAGCATAAGTGTTTTGACATTACATCTATAATGACAACGTGACAACGCCAGTATATCATTCAAGATCGAATGGACAGGTAGAAAAATTTGTGGACACCTTTAAACGAGTGTTGAAGAAAAGTCAAGGCGTGGACACGAATGAAAGAAGTATTCAGAAATTTTTGGTAGTATATAGAATCACGGCAAATCCGAATACGACGTCATGGTTATCGCCAACAGAGTTAATGTTTGCGAGAATAATACACTCTGTGTTTTACAGATTGTTGCCTCGTCCGGCAAAGAAAGCTACTAAAAAAGAAAACCAGATGATTAAAGCGTATAAGCCAGGTGACAGTTTTTTTTCAAGAACTTTAGGGCTGGAAAAACGTATTGGGAAGAAGGAATGACAACCAAAAGAATTGGACAGGTCATGTATGACATAAAAGGGGAAACATTTTGGTGCAAAAGACATTGGAATCAATTGAGACCCAGACACACTACAGAGGTCACGGAAAATACCGAAGAGATTCCAATGGAAGTCTTGTATGACGCATTTGAAATTCCCATTCCAGTAAGTCAACATTCGCCAATGGAGGTATCCCCGACCTCAAGGCCAGAGGTACCAGTGTGTCAAACGCCACCACTGCAAGGAGGATTGAGGCAAAAATGACTTAGGAAAAAAGTAAATCAATTAAGTCCAGACCCTAAAAAGAGAAAATATTGAAGCTAAATTTCACGGGAAAATTTAGCTCAGGGGCTAATGTGGAGGTACATGGAGGACGCCATTGACAACGCTATTGGTCTACGCCTATTGCCTACAATGAGTACCAGTCGATTACGGCTACCTGCTAGATTGTACTATTCGGTTACAGTAGTCAAAACCACTTAGCTACTTCGAACAAATATATCCCTTTCCGGGACATATCAGTTACTTATAACCTTCCAATTTTTTTTTATTTTCAATGTGCCTCATATAGGTAAGTGCTGAAACTAGTTAAAATAAATCTGTAGTCAATATTTGCAAAATTAAATGTTTAGTCATAAAATCTTTACATCTTTAAAAATACATAAAAATAATGACCCTGTTAGTGCAAAATCTTGTTAAAACCAGGCAAGGAGAATTTTGAAATAGCAGTAAAGTCAGTGGGTAACAATAATAAAAGCTGAAATCTTTATAACTGGTTTAAATGCTGTCAGCTGTAAAATTCAGTTATTGTGGTTTCATTCCCCCACCCCCAATCTCCCAGCAGAATTTGCTTTGTTACAACATGTATAATGAATTTTAACTCGTTTATTTCATCTTACTTTTGATATCACACTTTACATAAACAGGTTTTTTGCAATAAAATCACTACTTACTGTAAATATTATAGTTTAACAGACTGTTTTGTAACCATACACTTAGGATGTTAACCTATTCAAGAGCTCTTCTACATTTGTCAAGTTTAAGATAACAAACTGAAATACAAAAAAACTGCTGTTGGATTACCAAGTGGAAATTTTTATTTCATACTTCCGCATTCAATTGACCAAAACAAAACAGTCATCGATTTACCCAATGTTTGTTCATCCAGATTTTCAGTGAACTATTAAATCTCATGGGACCCATAGCAATGCACATCTGTAACAAAGGAATGTATAATGAGGTTTTCTATCTCTTTTTCATACGCACATACACACGTTTGTGTGCATTTAAGAGATATAAATTTATACTACATTACTGAGAATTGCACAACTTTGTCATGGATGAGATATCACTGTTGCTGATTCATTATTTATATGAATCTAGCAAAGATTGGAATGTATATAATTAAAGCTTTTAATTGACTTCCAAATAATTAGAACAATTGAAAATATTTTTTATAAATAACAGATGAAAAACTTAATAAATTTGGAGGCCTCAAATATTTGGTAAATGTACTTTTGTAAAAGTCAAAGAATGTCTTAGAAAAGAATCTGGTTCTTTAACTTTACAAGAATAGTTCCAGTTACAAATTATTGATTCACAAGATAATTTTTGTGTTCCTCCATCCCCCACCCTTTAACTGATTGATTTGAAACTCTTTTACAATTGAGAATTTACCAATTACCAATCTAACCCACTGTATCTGAAAGATAATATAGTAAAAGAAAATTTTAAAAACTCCAACTTTAACTAAGCATTTTCATTATTTTTAAAGATTTTATCAAAATAGGCAAAGCCATACTGAAATAAAATATGTAAAATGAAAGAAGTGGCATATCTGACATGGTATTTAAATTGTGTAAGTAAATTACAGGATTGCATGTCATACAGAAGTTAGTGTCGAGAGAAACTAAGAATCAATAATAGCAATTAAGGTCTTCCATATAAATGAAATCAGTAGGCAAGATGTTAAAGATATATTTCACTGTGTTTTTTTTTTTTCTTTCCAAAACTGTACTTAAAAATTTTTTTTTTGTTTTTGTGTGTCTTTATAGAACTTTGATACTGACATGTATAATTTTATTTATTTATTTTTTTTTTTGTTGAAGTAGATAAGTATCAAGTGACAGCTAAGATTACTTGAATGTAATATATCTCAAGAAGGCTTGTTAGAATATAAAGTTAAATACTTAAATCTGATTGTACATTTCAGCAAAGCTTTTGTGATTTGTACGTGATTTAATGCTAATTAAATATATGAACCTAAGTCTGAGGAAATGTATTTTATTTCAAGTCCATTTTCTATATTATACACAATATGAATAGTATTACTATTAACACTAAATACAAATGCATTTTCAATGTAATTAGTACTTTAAATCACTTTCAGGTACATCCTAATTGTATTTAGGGTGTGTGTCTTGTTTATCCAACTCTCTCTCAGTATGTATTGTTGGGTGCGCAAGAAATATGCATTTACTCTTATTTCTGGGTGGCTTTTAAGTGGCTTCTCCAGTTCTGAATTTGAAGGCGTTGGTTATCGAGCAACTTTGGTCCATAATTGGTTAAATATAATCAAAATATGGAAACGCTGTAACATTAACTGTTTAATTTAACATAAGGTTATTAAATATTTGAAAGTGTTATTTTTATTAAAAATCTTTTCAATTATTTGATTTAATAAGTAACCCGAGTTGATCTGTTCAATGAACTTTAGATTAAAGGGAAGAGAATAAACTTAGCCAACATCACATTAATGAAGCTTCTAGTAATAACCAGAAATACAATTCTGCAATCAAACTCTATACATTGATTTAAATTAGAATTTCTGATCCTCTTACCATATTTCCAAGCATTGAGGACACTACAGCCTCAAGGGAAAAAATAATTTTGACTTGCAATATTTTGGGGTGAGGGAATAAAAAAGAATACATATAAAATAAACAGGTTAAATTTTCAAAACTTTTTTTCATAAAAATAGTAAATGTTTTGTTCCATTTCAGTTTGTCTACAAATTCTTTACATTTGTTTGTCTTTTTTTTTTCTTTAAATGTTTTATTATAAGATTTAGTGTTAAATCAGTTTTTCATTTTTAATTTCTTGGGATATGATCTTAATACCATATTGTCAGTAATTGCTTTTGGAAATGCATTAATAGGTTTTAAACACACAAACATATATGCTTACATTGATAGTAGAAAAATGGAACATGTTCATATAAAAATGCTATACTCTTAACTCCTTTTCCAACAAAAATATTTTATGAAACAATATTAAATTCTGCATGATTGCTTAACCTAACTAATTGTTTATATTTGTTTTTATTTAAATTCTCTCAAAATTCTGACATTTTAATTTTTTAATATTGCCTAAAAGAAACAACAAAATTCTAAAAACATTTGTTATTGTTTCACTAACAAAACATTTTATAACCATAAAAATGAGTTTTTATTAATTGTTTTTTTTACTTTGTTTACTTTTTTTTTTATTTAAATACAATTTTCTTTTGCTTGGTATTGGTTCATTCCCAGCAGTCATCTCTATTTTGAGATGGACCATTTCTTCTATAGAACCATATGTTGATGCAAAATCTTTTCCAAATAAGAATGTTTTTATTCAGTGCCATTGAAATGTGATGAGAAATTCACTAAAATTATCCTTACTTGACAGCCAAATTGTCATTTTTTTTTTCCAATCATTAAATTAACTCATTTCTTTTTTTTTATTTAACGTTGACACATACACTCAATTATTTTTTCAAACTTGTAACAGTATTTTTGTTTTTTTTATCTCTTTTTAAATCCATAATTATTTGAAATTTTGTCTATAAGTACATAAAAGTTTATGTAGAAATGTTTGTGAGACACAAAGTTTTCTTCAATCATAATAATATTTTTAATTTTTTGATTAAATTCTTCTCATTTAATAATTTAAACCTGTTTAAATAATTTGTTAGAAAAAAATAAAAGACCCGTTCATTATTGAATTTTGACATTTTGAGAATATTTCTAAAGATCAGATATCTTTTGCAGTTCTATATAATAGGAATCTCAGAAATACACACATATATATATATATATATATATATATAATTGTAAAATACTTAACATATAAAAAAATACCTCTATTTGCTGAAAGTCAAAGTAGTCAGACATGAATTTATTTCTGCAAACAAGATTGTTTTATCTCAGACTTTGCCAAATGCTTATTAAAGACTTATACTTTGACAAGTTGTATGGAGCCTTTTTATTAATGCTTTGCTTTTGGTCAGTAGACTTTAGCCTGCTTATCTGGTCAGAATAGTTAATTTTGTTGCTATAATTAGAATTTTTCTCAAATATATGTTGTAAGAATCAGTAAATTGTATAAACTGGATCTTGTCATGTGTTGTTTTTTTTTGGTAGTAATGTTGTTGCTCTTATACTGAAATTATTTCCAGTCAGTTTAGTTCCTTGGATAAATTAAAAACAAGTAAAAAAAAAAAATAAAAAAAATACTTGAAGATAATCTGTCTTTAAAAAAAGTTTGAAAGTATTTCATTATTTTAAAAATGATTCACATCCACTATTATCAGAGAAACAATTTTCTGATAAAAATCAGCAAAGCGTGTCAAGGTAAAAAGTTTTCCAGTTTCTTACATGATAATGATTTTAGTTTCTGACGGACCCAACAAATTTGTTTTTCCTTCTCAGAAAAGTGAAAAAATATTCACTTATTTTCCAAAGTTAACAATACTTCAAATTTTGTATATTTTTTTTTTTTAAATGCCTTTATAGACATACACTTGGCTTAAATGAAAAGTCAATTATGATTTGGCATCTCAAGATGGCTATGCCAAAATGTCATTGGAGTTGGGTCCCTTTTACAATTAAGACTTTATTGCCTCGTTTTTACTAAAGATCTGGGCCTCAGAGGAGATATAGTTTTCCAAATGTTTCATGTCTCTTAACTGCCTTAACTGATGGTAGGCTCTGATTTAAAGACTGGGTAAGTAAACTGGACAAATTTACTTTTTAAACCAGTTAAGATTTGCTAGTCATTGTAGCAGACACAAGAATGTCATATTTATTTTTCTTGCAGAAAATGAACAGTTTGTATTTTGAGAAAACAATTTTCTTTCCACAGTGGAATTTTTACATAAGTTTTTAAAATGTCACCTATTCAATTCAGTTGTTGACTTCAAACTTATCATTTCATCTGAGGTAGTGTGCATTTCAAATTTCCCTTTTGTTGTTTGCTATCTGATCAGGCTCTCACATGATAGATAGCTGTGCCTCTTCGCTGAGAGAAAGTGAACCACATGATTCAAACTACCACTGATAGCTAATGACAGGGAAAACTGCATCATTTTTATGGTTATACGGCTACCTAGGAAAACAGTTTTCTCATATGAAATAAACATGTTCATACAGGAGACACAACATTTCATTAATGCTGCACTTTGTATGCGTCTCTGGCTAGCCATATATTTCACCTTTTCCAGACTTGGTAAAATGAATACCAAAGAAAATCAAAGTTGACTTGAGTATAACCAATGTCCAATTGGGAATTGGGATATTTTGCTTGAAGCTATAGCATAAGCAATTTGTATCCTGTTTTGTCAGTTTTTAACATTCATTCATCTTTTCATAAGATACAACCTTTGGCTTTTCTCTTGTTCAGAACCTATTTTTTTATTTTTTTATTTCAAGGGAATTTCTGGCAGCAGTATAATTTATCAATCCCCGTACCCTCATATTTTTAATAGTAGAATGATCCAATTTCAGGAGTTGGGCCTTTCAATAACTCAGTCCATAAATAATATTTATGGTTACTGCCTTTCCCATTTGAAATTGGGTTTTTTTTTCTGTAATTATCAAACTGGTACTTTATTTTTTATATTGACTAAAATCAACTTTAAAGAAATGTGAACTGGAATTATTCACACACACAATTTTAAAAATGGTATAGTGAATTATCATGAAAAGTTTGTAGTTTTGACATATGATTTTTTTTCATACATTGCAATTTTCCTTTGCAATAATGATTGTTGAAAACATTGTTAATCTACATACTCTTACTTATGGGTGATGTGCTTACTTGACATGTTTAAAAGTTAATAATCAGATTTTTCTGTCATGAAGATAGAGGAAATAAATAACCATTAAATAAAAAAAAAAAAGGTGAATTTGCTCCAGAAAGAATAATGAAGTTTCAAGTCAAATATATATTTATTTTTTTAAATCTGATGCTTTTTTCTCTAGAGCAATCACAGATTAGAGTTTTACAAATTATTGGACTAAGGTTCATTGTAATAAGTATATGGTTTTAGAATATTTTTCATTTAGTGGTGATTATTAAGATCAAAATTTAACTAATTATTGTATGTCGGCTACACACTTATCTCACCTCATGTAATCAATGTAGGTTGTTTTTTCCCCATTTTTTCTTAATTGAAACTTTTTGCAGACTTCAATTCAGTTTCTGCTTCAAATTTAATCCAGCATGGCATTTTTTTTTTCCTATCAAAAAGTAAAAGTTGTTCAAGTTTTCATATTTTTTTTTTCTCAATTGTTTATGGGTTATTTTTTTTCATTCTTTTCTTTTTTTTTTGCTGTGATTTTTTTTCTTTTTTATTAAACTAATTACATTTGTTTTTATTTTCATTGCTAACTTTAAGAAAATATTTTTTATTCATTCTGCTTTTCAGATATTCTCCAGGATCTTAATTTCTTGCTTCTTAAAAATTCAGATTTTCTGCCTTAGACCCTCATGCGTATTGTAAGAACTTTACAATTTTGAATTAAAATATTTTTTTTATGTATGAATTATTTTTCAATAATTTCTTACAATTGAATTTTTTATTCAAAATCTAATTTGATTCATTAAGTTCTGGTTTCAAGAGACATAAAATTTAAACTTGTCTAGTTACTGTTTTACCTCCCTCCCCCCCCCCCAAAAAAAATTTGATTTTTATACCTAGATTTCTATTTACATGGCATCAAGGCTCAAACCATTTTTGTTGTTGTTTGCTAAACAAGCATTTTAAGTTTAAACAATGCAGGTATGTTGTAGAAATGAAATAATGTGTCCAGTCATTTTCTCCCTTTTTATTCAAGAAACATTGTATCCATTCATTGGTTTCTGTGTCTAATGATTTGGGGTAACTAAAAAATGATAGTTGCTTGTTAGTACTCTGTTCCAGAGTTAAATTAAGAGCTGTTTCTTTTTCAGATGCTCCCCCACGTCCCCCACTGCCTCACGAGACAGTACCACCAAGGCCTCCTCCACCTGAGACTGATGATGAAGATGAATCTGCTTTCCCGATGCCACAGGCTAACCAACCAATCATGGTGAGTTTTTGCTTCTTCCTAACCACTCTTCAGGACAATTTTTATCTATACAAACACCAATCCCTCAAGGACATATGGCACAGTGGATAAAGGCATTAGTTAGCTCCAGTGACAGGACCCAAAGAGTGTGAGTTCAATACCTGGTTAAGGTGGTGGAGAACTTGGAGAGGGGAATTAACAGGAGATAACTGATATCCATTAGACATGGCATGTGGAACTAGAACAGTCTACCCCAGTGAGCAAAATAAAGGGTTCAGTTTGACATTCCAACCACCCGAAGAAGGCCGGAGCATACAACGGCCGAAACGTTGTAATAAATATGGCAACAAAGATGAGGACAATAGTCTGAATAATGTAAATAGTGTGCATAATACCTCATCTCGGAAATATAGACAGATACGAATCCCTTTGTAGTGGTATTTTACAATGCACTGATGAAAATTCAATTTTATTTATTTTGCTTTCAATAATCAGTACCAATTGTCCTGTGATTGGTAAGCGCAGTCAATCTTGCTTTACAAATCATAAAAAGATATTCATTAACCAATATGATTTAATTGTTCTCTAAATCATTTGTCAAATACAATGAATTAAAGTGTGGAAAAATTAACAGCTTTTTCTATATCTACAAATGTTGATTCAAGACTCAATATCTTTCGCATTAGAGAAACTCAAACTAATCTAGTATCCAACTTGCTTTTATATTAATAGCTGCAATGATAATATGAGGATAAATATATCCTTTATCACCTCAAATATATCTTTTTGTTACATCTTTAAAGATGGCCGCTCATGATCTACATATGGAGACGAAGCAGTGGTCAAGCAAAGACAATGAAATTATTGTAGCTGCAAAGAAGATGGCTCTGCTTTTGGCTAAACTCTCTCATTTGGTTAGGTAAGTTGTGATGTTTAATATTTTTATAACCTGGTAGATATTTACTAAACTTAGTGTAGGGAGATGAAAATCCCTAAACTAGAATTTGTTTTTGACAATTGATTAACCATTATTCCATGACAATCAGTCTTGCACACTTTTATTCAATTTTTTATGGTTTTTTAATCCCTGTAGATACAATTAAAAAGAACTTTTTTTTTTTCTTCCTACAGTTCTAGAATGGAGATTGTATTTGTGTTGCCTTATAATTTGCAGATCTTTGTGGTGTCATGCAGGATTTATTTTTTGTTTGATATTATTTTAGAGAGCAAGAAAAGTTACTTCATCGTACCAAGCTAATAATTATCTATAGTTCTGTGGCTAGTTATCTTTTTGGCATGATTTATTCAGACTAATATCCTCATCTTTATAGTTTTCAACACATTTCAGCTGGTCAACTTTCTTTCATCAGGTACATGTATTATATCACCATATTTAAAACTTCACGAATGCTATATCGAAAAAATATAAATTTAAAAACTGCAATTTCAATATTTTAACATGGCTTTTATTTTTTTATAAGTGAATCTTTTAAGAATTAATTTTTAAAATGTGGCCTTTAATTAATCATTTAAGGAAGGTTATTAGATGTGAACTTCATCTGATGAAAGCTAAATAACCAACCAACCAACCAGCTTGAAAATAATATAACTGAGGATGCTGGTCCTAATAAAGATGTCATCCAATTATAAGACAAAGTATTCTTTCATTTCTTTTTGTATATTTTCAGACCAGCTTAAGTATTTTATTGATAAATAGTTTAATATATTCATATATATTTCCTTTAAATAGTGGTATCAATATGTCATTTTTATTTATTATATATATTTTCAGTAAAGAACTTGAGGTTTAAAATTTACTAAAGCTGCTGTGGACCTTACAAGTTTGTTTTAAATTAATTTTTTTTTTTCTTGAAAAGAGAGGTAGAAGCTGAGTTGCTTACTGGATAAAATGTCTTCTATACATCTCCTTTGTTTAACTCTTTTATTGATTCTTCATTGAAAAATATTACATTAATTTAAAAAAAAAAAAGCTTGCTTTGGTAAAAATATAGAAATGTATCATACAAATAAATCCCTAAAAGAATGAAACTATCCTGTAGTAAATGTTTTGTTTCAAAATTTTAAAAACATTATCATTTTAAATGGGAATATTTTTGAGGTCCTGGTGAAGGCTATTTTACCTACTTAACCAACTATTTGGTAAATTATGCTTACACACTTTCCAAGTTAAATATTGTCTGTTTTCATTATTGTATAACTTTATTTTTAAGTTTTTAATATATTTTTTTTGTTTTATATAGCTTTTCTTAAAAAAAACTTGAATATAATAATAAAATATGAAAATATAACTGCCATATGATACCAAATAATATATAAGTAAATTTAAACATTTTTTTGTCTTGTAAGCTGCTGTAGGTACCTATCTTAAAATTTATATTTCTTGGAAAGATGTTTTAAAATTGTTTTCTTCCTCTTTCCAAGTTTTCTTTGTTTCTCCTAAAATTTAATTGGTCAACAAGGTGTTTATGCTGAACTTGATACTTGCAGTTGTGAGTCAACTTGCAAATGGATTTGGTGCACAGCGCATAAGATGTAAGCCATTGATCTATGGAAGATGGTTTTGCCCTGGTTGGTTGTATCAATACATTTCTTCCCAAACTCTCACTATAATCAATCATTGAACATTGCATATAAAGCTGTCTCTGTTACTGTACAAAATGAAGTGTTAGAAGGAGGGCAGCTTCCAATCACTTGCCCCGCAATGCCCACCCCTGCCAACACTTTTGATTCTCACATTTCATGTGATTCACTAAACTCTGTCTCTGTCTGTCTTATTGATTATTTTTCTTTTCACCCCTCCAGTCAGAATGGTTGTTACCATCTTTCCTGTATATAATTAACCTAGATGTTATTTCTGTAGGGCCTATTTTAGCCAGATTGTTAGAACTCTGTTAAAAAAAATTTTTTTTAAATGACTTTATTGAATATGTTATAGATTGCATCATTTTTGTTCAGGTTAGAGTGGTGGGGTTATATAGATGTTGTGTATGTCTTCATATGCTTATATGTAGCTATTTGTATTCCTATAAAATAATACATACATCCTTGTAAATACTATAAATGCACACATGCATAAAGACTTGCTGCAGCATTTTTAACATAGTATTGCATCAGGCCACAACAGTAAAGCACCCAGTGAAGAACAAATTATTAACTTACAATGATCTGTGAAACTAGCTTGTTAATCATAACTTTATGGTAAATGCCTCTATAGTTCTTTCTCATGTATTATTGTATCACGTCATGTGTAAATATGTGCACATTGTGTTAAGAGTGTCATAACCCATTAGGAACATTGGGGGCACTGCATGTACTGCAACCATATAGCCTGATGGAGCCCATCCCTCTTCAGGCTGGTGTTGAATTCAGTTTTCCTTCTAGACTTCTGTTAGTTCAGTAAA